>JARHVA010000713.1:1227500-1827500 GCA_037957365.1 Torreya grandis | reverse complement strand
TATTAGAATAATTAAGGATCTTAAATAACCCACATGATCAATCTAGAAGACTTGATCACTACAATAAGCCTTGTATAGATAAAATAACTCAATAAAGAAACCAAGAAAAATAGAATATTATATTACTTCTCACTATAATGCTCATAAAAAAACACTCCATAATAATCTTAGAATACCTTTATTCTCTCCACACCTCCTACACTATGGGTAATAAGAATATATTGACTAATAGTTTATTTTTTAGAAACAAACTATAGTTGTGCAAACACTAATTCAAGATTCTATTTCCCTATTTTGTGTGTGCATAATCGTATGTGCTAATAGAAGTTGTGATAATCATAAGTAACCAAAAATTAATAATGAAAATATAAAATCTATGGGAATAGACAAGTACTATCCTATGTGAGATTATTACTAGATGTGGTAACTTTACATAAGTAAGGGGATTAATAGATGCAAGTTTACACACCCTATTCCAACACCCTCCTAGAAGCAAAAATTAGGAAGTATAAGATAAAATTCAAAAAAAATATGGGTCTCAACTAATATCTTGATAAGGTACTCATGTAAAATAAAAAAATAAAAAAGGAATAAGGAAGGACTTCATGTAGAATCCCCCAAGGACAACTTCCTTCACCCCAAGCCATGATCATAACTGAAGATAATGAGGAGAATACAAGGGATTGATGAACATGTCAAAAATCTACTTAGTATTAGGCATGAACTCTAAATAAATGACTCTATCCTAAATAAGATACCAAATGATGTGAATTTGTAACTTAATGTGTTTGCATTCCTAATGCTCAATAGAATTGCATGAAATAATAATCAGACTTTTTTTATCACATCAAAGAAAGGTAGGACCTTGATAGGTGAAGCCAAACTATCAAAATAACTATTGAATCCAAAGAATTTCTTGACTATCCTTGAAAACACCAAGATACTCAGCCTCAAAAAATGAAAATATAATAACTATCTAATTTTTGTAAGCCTGCATAACTGAACCAAAACTAAGTATGTAGACAAATCCATAAGTGGATTTATGATTGTCAATATCACAAGCCTAATCAGATTTGGTGTAGTCAGTAAGATATATATAACTATGTGTACCAAAGTGTGTGTTCCCATGAATTTAGTGTAAAATATGTTTAGCTACTTTCTAATGACTCTCATTAAGCTCATGGGAAAAGTGAGATACAAGGTTTATAATAAATGTGATGTTAGGATGAGTATGTGTCATGTATAAAAGACTTGTTACAAGTTGTCTATATAAAGTTGAACCAACTAGAGGAGTCATATAAGTAATAGTCAAAATAACACGTAAATGATACGGAGTGGGGTAGGCTTACAATCATCCATGCCGAACTAATGGATGAGATTTGTATAATACTTCTACTACCCAATAGAGATACCCTAAGAAAATTGATGAACCTTAGGCCAAGAAAGTAATTTAGAAGTCCTATATCGGTCATGTCAAACTAATTTCTCAACTTTTACTTCATGTATTGAACCAAGGATGTTAAAATACCTATGAGGATGAGCTTATCAACATTAAAAACCAAGATTATAATGTCCTTAGCTTGTTTCAGGATGTATACATTATGGTCTAACTCACAATGATAAAATTTAGAATGGAAGAGAAAGTTGTCCATATTCTCATACTAAGCTCAAGGAGCTTGTTTGAGACCATAAAAATAATGATGGAGTCTATAAACCAAGGATGATTTTTTATACAAATCCTTCAAGCTGGGCCATATAGATCTTATCTTGGGGATCACCATTCAAAAAATTACTCTTCACATCCATTTGAGAGACCATCCAATGATGTGATATGACAAGTGAAACTAAAAGATGAACAAAATTCATCTTAAAAATATGGGAAAAGGTTTTAGATTAATCAACCCCTTCAACCTATGAAAAACCCTTTTTTATGAGTCATGATTTACACATCTACTAATCCATCTGCAACATACTTGGTTTTATAGACCCATTTACATTTGAAAAGTTTTTGCCCTTAGGAAGAGGTATAAGATCCCACGTATTATTATTCATCATAGAAGAATATTATTCCTACATAGTAATATCTCAATCAGGTGTATTGGTGGCCTCATAAAATAATATTGGATCATCTGTAATAGCATGACCCAAAATAGAAACATCATAAGTCTGTGAGTGAGTGTAGCAAGTATAAGAAGGATCACCAAATGAAGAACCAATTATATGGAGAGTGATTTATGCCCACTTGGGCATAAACTATGAAGGAGGTTCTGGTGGGGTGGAATAGATGCAATCTCATGAACATCATCATCAATATCAATAATATAAATTAGGTCCTCACAATTAAATAAAAAAGGCAAAAATGGAAAAGAACTACATGTAGACTCATGTGGATCAGGTTGCTCATCAACTTGAACATCTCATTGAAACAATACATATTTGGTGATAGGAACAAGAAGATGGTAAGATTTTACATCTTCACAATAAAAAAAAATGAGTTGCTGTATTTTATTCTTCAAGGATCTATGTTTGTCATCAAGAATAAACACCCATGCCATACTTTTGAAAACACACAAATCTAAAATATCAGGCTTAATCCCAGACCAAACATCTTCAAGTGTCATGTTTCACATAGTCTTGTGTGGCATGTGATTTTAGATGTAATTAGGGTAATTAACTACTCTAGCTTAATATTCAGGTGGAATAATATTATAATACAACATACAATTAACTATCTCTTTTAAATTTCTATCCTTCCTCTCAGCTACGCCATTCTATTGTGGAGTGTATGGCACAATGAACTGATGTTGAATGCCATGCTAAATACAAAAATATAAAAAGGAATTATTGTCATATTCTCACCAATTTTTGTATCTTATTAAGAGGAAGAGATGATTGTTTTTTCACAAAGGCTTTGAAAGCCTTGAAGGTCTTAAAAACTTCACTTTTTAATTTGATAAAATAAACCCAAGTTCATTTAGTGTAGTCATCAATGAATGTGAGTACAAACATAGATCCCAAGAAGGAGTGAGTTAGAAAATACATCAAAAAAATATGAATCAACTCTAAAGGTGCATATACACGTGTGAGCTTACCTACTAGAAATGGATCTTGATGCTGTTTACCAACTAAACAACCAATACACACTCAAAAAATACAAGATACCTTTAGAAGGCCATTTACAATATTCTTTGCACTCTTTTACTGCATGTATCTATAATTCAAGTTTACTTACTCATCATGCCATAATTTTATAATTGAATAACCATGAGAAATAAGAGATGAACTAGAAATAGAATTAGACTCAAAAATATCAAAAGTGTAGAGCCTCAAATCATGCTTTATAACTTGTGTAACTATTATCTCAATAGGATCATTACATAATCTTATTAAAACATCTATGGGAGTAAAGTCCATAGTTTTTATAGTACCACAATTAAAAATTTGATACAAAGAAGGAAGATTAGAAGAGATTTTAGGTACAAGCAATACATTATTGATGTAACCATCATGCATCTCAATAATTCCATATCCCAAAACATCAACTCATGAAGAGTTTCCCACAACAATATCTAAAGTAATTTAATTAGAAAGAGTAATAATAGGTTCTTGTGAGTGAGTGAGTTAGTGTGAAACACCTAAATAAAATATCCAATCATCATATGATGTAAATGTAACTCTAATAGAAAGGGTTTTCCTTTTTGCTAATGAATTTGTTGTAGAAGATTGAGTAAAAATTGAGATCTTATGTTGTTTAACCACAAATTATAATGCTTACATTTTTTTAAAACATCTAGATTAAAAATGGTTTGTTCCTTGAAAAAATCCATACATATCATAGGTATTATTTTTTCTAAAGGGTTGTTTAGGATTTTTAGATTTAGAATTCTTAGGGGACTAGGTGGAGGATTATGTTGGTTAGGAAGGTGGTGTCTTCACTTTAGAATTAGGTGTATGTTTTATTTTTGAGGTATTGGAAACCTATGCATGACTAATACTAGGAATATAATCTAATTACACCAATGTAGTTTTCTCTCTAGTTAGTCTTTCATAGAAAACTTCAAAGGAGGGCCACTTAAAATTATCACCTAGTGTATCCATCATAGTATGAAATTTAGAATAAAAAACACCATATGGTCCTTTTAATTTAGATACAATAAAGAAAATAAATTATTTATCACTCTTATCTTTATCTACTAATTTCAATTATGATCTCAAAAATTTAAATTTTGTGAAATATTCTTCTATATAGGAAAAATCTGAGGGAAAAAGAGAGTTCAATTTTGCATCTAGTTGCAACATCTTAAATTTATTGAATTTTACAAATAGCTTGTGAAATTTATCCCATACCTATTTAGGAGATGTAGCATCCAAAATGTGAAATTGGAGGTTGTCTAAAACATTTATGTTGATAATTCCATGAGCCTCATCCTATTTGCTCATAACCACATTTATCTTTTTCAGAGGTGAAAGTTGGAACAATTTCTTCAAAAATTATTCACAAGCCTTTCGACATGAGGAACTACTACATTTTGGGTTTCTAAACATGTTAGTTAAAGGAATAAAGGGGTTAAAACAAATGAGAATAATTTTTAAGGAGGAATAGGTTGTAAAAAATAACTATAATATTTCACTCTTCAATACAAATGTTTGAAAAAATATATTAACTCCTCGTTATAATTTGACATCTTACAAGGAATAAATCCCCCCTTATTGAACAAAGAAAAGACAAAATTATTTTACAAACAAAATAACATAGGACAAGTTTTCAATGTTTTGACCAAAAAAACCTTTTACATGTAAGTGAATAGAATGGTTCTTTGAATGTACTAATATAAAATAATCACTAGGTTTTATTGTCACTTAATGTTTTTAAAAATGTCTCTATGTATTTTTTGAAATGAAATTTTATGGTGATTCAAACACAAGACCACCTATTTTATAGGTTTTTTTTAACAAAATGCTTAATGCCACTATGACAAGTAACTACTTTTGGAATGTATATATCAAAAATAGTATTTAACCTTTAGATGATTGAAATTTTGTTAAAAAACAAACAAACACACCTTTTAAATATCAGTTACATTTGATAGGAGGAGAGCGAGTTAGTCACATTGAAGACATGTGGTGTGCTGTGTTATTATAAAGTTGAGCTGAAAATGACAAACTGATAGTTTAAATGTTGAATTTGAACACTAGCTAAATGCCATGGAATATGGTGAGCTGAATCTACTTATTGAGTTGGAATGATGAATACTTTGTAAATGGTGAGTTTAATGACAAAGTAAGTGGTGAATAAACTATTTATAATTTTAAGGTGAGCCAATTGGCTAAAGATTGAAAAATAATCTGAATATTAAAATCAAACTTTCACTTGTTGAAAGTAGATTACCATGCAACAAATGAGCCTACTCACTTGAATAGTATATAAAAATCCTCCTCACCATTGAATTTAGTTGACATATTTATGCTTCAATAGTATAATAATATGCATTCAATAGGATAACTCAAACAAAATGGAGTTTAATAACCATGATGAGTTGAATATAGGTTTTTTTTTAAAGCCAAAATAATATGGTGGTACAAAGATAAACACCAGACTCAAGAATACGTGAAAACACTAAAAACATGCAAGGTAGTGTCAATAATAGTTCCAAGATAAATTATAATTGAAGGTTAGTTTTGGAGAACCCAAAAAACACCTTCTTTGTCCTCAGCTAGGCTTTCAAAACATTGTACAACTACATGCATAGGTGTATGGCCTAGTTGCACTTGGACCAAAAATCAATAATGAATATGATAAGAGAGGTTTGAAACCATAATATGCTTGTACAACCTAAAAAGGACTGAGATTTATATGGTCAACATAAAACAAAACACCATAAAACCTCCACAAAAAGGCATAAGTAGATATTTTCTAGAAACATTTGTGAATTTAATATTCAAGCAACCTATCACAAGTTCCTGATGAGTGTGTAAAAGAAATATAAACTTGAAACTAGAAACTCAGATGGATTTGATACCATATTAGAATAAATAAGAAGATGAAATAACTAATAAAATCAATTTGGAAGAGATGATCACTGTAATAAGTGTTGTATAGATAAGTAAATCAACCAAGGAACTAAGTGTACACATTGGAAAAATACACACTATAGATATGAGTGTTGAAACACACCTAGACCACCTTAAGACCCCCTTGGGCTTAACCTTGAACTTTTGATCGATAACTAGACCTAACCCAAGTTAGATTTATCTACAAGATGAACCCACCTTTTTAACCTAACTTGACCTTGACCATCGATCGATGATGGTCACCCTAATCATCGACTATCACCCTGACTATTGACGCTCAGGTTCCACCATCTGAACCACTAAAACTAACTTCAACTCTACCTTAAATTTTTATAATTAGATTATCTAATTTGTGTGCAAGCCCATGCATGTCAAATTTAAAATTAGACAACAAAATGGATCTCTTTTTAATGTTTAGTTGGACCTATCCTTCCTTCCTATAAGAAGAGAGCGGTAGGAGGTAAAAAGGCATCCACAACTATCAAGAACTTTTGTATTCAAATTTTTTTTGTAGGTGTTTTTATAGTGATCTAACAATCCAACCATCATGATAGAGAGCCAAAGTGCTATCATCCATCAGGTAACAACCAAGTACTATTACTCTACTAGATTCACTCTAGGATCCACCACTACAACCATTCATTTGATCAACTACCAAAAAGTTAATTATCTATTTTAATTATCCAATCACTTTAGTTTATAATTTTAAATCAGCCAAACCCAAACCAATCTCTCATAATCTTATTATATAACCTCATTAATTAGCCTTTTATTACCCAGACCCAACCCACAATAACTACTGATGGTCACTCTAACCACCGATGGTTTGTCCCAACTACTGCTGGTTACCCAAACTATAAATGGTAACCTCAACCACTGATGGTCACTGTGGCAAAAATTAATATCAATCTATTTTCACCCACTTACCCTCAACTAAATCCAACTTTTAGACCCTTAGCCTGACCACATAACCCTACCCTATTTTCTAAACCACACTTGAACTATTTAACATTAATATTGACCTACTTATTCTTATAATTAGTCAACTTCATCAATTTATTTATCATTTATTTTAATTAATTTTAGTATATTTTATGATTTATGCAAGTACTTTATCTTTTAATTTCTAAACTTAATTGTTTAAAAAGAATGGATTGATAGCTTCCTAGGGAGCTATTGCTTCTTGGATCTAGCTAGTGCTAGGCAATCCACCCAATATCTATCTAACCAGCCATTTATTTTAGTGTTATCTTATCTACAGGTCATTCCTCCCAAGACAAAGAGGATCTCTCTACAATAATTTGATCAATGCATGCAAAACCAAATAGTTTTTTCTACCATACCCATATCTAGTTTATTTCTTCTTCCTTTTTTGGAACATAAGCTGAAATTATCTAAAACATTTTGGCATGCCTGGTGGGACCATTGAATCTCTACTTGGGTTTATTTTTTTTGCATCTACATGCTTTTATCCCTATTCTAAGATCATAAACAAAGTTAAAATTTCTTTTGGGTTTAAAATCAACTGCATATATTGGTTGCTTATGAGTTTAGTTCTCTTAGTTAAATTAAACCAAATTAATGTAACCGTAGCATCATTTTTATCACACATACAAACCAAACCACCTAAATAAATCAAACATCAAAATAACTTGACATAGGGCTCAACTGGGATTTCATCACCTAGCAGTCATCTTACCCTTTCTCAAATATTCTAGTTGGAGGTCATTACCAAGGGGAGAACCAATTCAACTCTCTGGTTGAGTATAAACTTTGAAAATTGGTATATACTAGCTAAACACCTAAAACCCTTATCTCTATGGTGTGTGAAGTGAGGGGGTAGGCCCAAATAACAAGCCACATATTGATTTATAATACAAATACTTTTTAAGATCCTAAACAACCTAAAACTATCCATAGATTTCTTTTCTAGTACCTATTATATCAACCCAAATGGAGGCACACAATTTCTCACAAAGCTTAAGGTATAAGTCAAAAGAGATATTAAAAAGAAATTTAAGACTCAACGTACCTTTTAGTGTGTATTTTATTTCCTTGTTCATTTCCTTTCTTTTCTCTTTTTGAGTGGTGAGATTGTTTTTGTATTCTCTTTCCCTTATCTTATATGGTTCTAACTCGCTAGTAGTAAAAGAACCTAGCAAAATAGAACCCATCACTAGAAGAATGAACCTCTTCTACTTCCTCATCCATAGAGTACATCTTTGAACCATAAAACTCTTCTCATCCTTTGGGAAGTCCTTATTTCCCTTGGGTAGTTCCTTAAGGAGATACAAACTTTTCCACCTTCTTAGATAACAATCCTTTGGCCCTTCAACATTATCTCAGCACCTCACCATACCCCTATGTCGGTTCCCCATATGGATCCACCTTATGGTGTGCCTTCCCACCTTATGGGGAACACTTATATTTCCACACTAGCCAACCAATCATTGACTACCCAAGCATCTTCATCTACCAATAATCCCTTTGATACTACTATGGAAAACTAACCTACCCAACCTACCAACACCCTTACACCTTCCACCCTGACCAAAAATTCATATACCCCAGGAACAACCCAACCATTAACCACCTATACTCCACTCACCATGGGAATGCCTACTACTCACATTACTAACATTCCTTCAACTACCCCCAATCTATTAGTCACTACTCCGCTTCAAAATCTTGTGGTGTCTATACCTTCTACCTTACCACTAATCAGTACAAAAGTCACCACCTTTCCTTTTGTTACAAACCCAACCACAACTCCTACCCAACCCACATTAACCTCTCAATAGGTGCCCATCACAGCCAACCTAGATTACATCCCTAACCCATAAGGGCATGTACTTATATCCACTACTGGAGCACGTACATCCACCTACCCCTACATGGCATCCACTTAACCACCTGTGTCCATATATTAATATGTGGTAGCTTCTCAACATCCCACCATCTATCAATATTTTACCCAACCACCAAAAAAGTGTCCACCTCACAAATATTTAGGCACATAACCCTGAATAGATTTGATAAAAATACTCATGGATAAAATGACTACTTTATTATCATCCATCTCTAGTGCTTACAATATTTTATCATATGGCCAGATCTTCAATGAACCCATTCACCCATCTATCCCTATCAGACCATATCCTCTTCAGTGGGAACTTCTCAAGTTTTATAAATTTCAAAGGATGACCCCTAACAACATGTCAAGGAATTTAGACATTCATTTTATTTGATTTCCTATGATGATGATCTCCTTGTTTGTACCTTCCCCATGTCATTGTCCAGTCTAACACTATATTGGTATAGTGCCATAAAAAAACATTCTCTCTTCTCCTTCACCTAGTTATCATAGAGTTTATTAGATCACTTTTCAATAAACATCTCCAATAAATTTTTCATCACTGACCTTTACTCTATCTAGAAATTTGATGATGAATATATTGCTGACTTTTTAGCCTATTTAAGAAGTCTAATCAATCAAGTTTCTTTCTCCCTACCCTAACCTAAGCTAATAGAACTATTTACACAGGCTTGTGCCAAGCACATCTCTTCTACATTATGTGTTGATATCTTTAGAACCTTTGACAAAGATTTTACCATGGCACGTAAGATAGAAAATAAAGGCATCAATGAAAGAAAGTTAAAATTGAAAAACAAAAACTCTACCTTCAAATCTAATGAGGCCTCTTCCTCTAACCCAAGCAACCAAACCAACACCAATAAAAAAATCAAGGGAAATGTGAATTCAATTATTCTTAAGACCACTCCTCCACTAGCTATCAATCAACCAATTCTTCTAACTCATTAATTCAAAACATAAGGAACCAAAACTGAAATAATCAAAATTAATTTACTCTACTTAGGAAATCTTATGCTTTCAGTCCTAGAGAAGTCAATGAAAGCTAATATCATACTACTTACTCTCATCAAAACCCCTCAATAATTTGATTCTTCTCATCCTGTACCTGGATGGTATAATGATAATGACCTATGTGCTTTCTATCAAGTAGTTGGGAATGATGTTATTAGGTGTAATACCTTTAAAAACATTATCCAAACCCTCATTGACAAGGGAGAACTTGTGTTGGATAACCCCAAAACCCATCCAAAACAAGCCCTTGACATTTTTAGACAATATTTTCATAATCATGCACCTACCAAAAATGAGATCAACAAAGTTGAGTCTTCTCATCATGCCCATACCATCAATATGGTTCTTGACATGCTCATTGTTGAAGAAACTACCACCTAATCTACCTATTCTTCACCTTATCCACTTATTGAGATAGTGGAACTACCTTCTCTTCATTTAGAGACCCAAACCATGGAAGTAAATTTTTAACCTCCTTCACTTATTTAGGTATTAGAGTCATCAACACCTCCTTTAATTTACATATCATAGCAAGAAACCATCACCACTTTACCTCCTCCCTCAACTATTAAACAATTCATTTCCCCTTTGGAGATAATTCCCAAGGAAGAAAACACCATAGTTTTACCTCCCACAGAGGAACCACCCATCCAAACCTTACATCCTTTGATTGAGGAACAGGATGAGGTCACTACTCCCCTTTCTCAACCTATGGGTTTATCTTTTGAGTCCATTACCTAGGGAACATGATCAGTCTATAAACCATTATCTAGATTGGTTCAGAGATTAGAATTTGTCTCCAAACCTAACATAGACCAAGCCACCTTTTGACAACAATTGGGGATCCCTTATATCACCAATGTAAACCTCCAACCATAGCTTTGACATACTAACCCAACACTTCTATAATCTAACCCACTATCATATCAACCAAACCAATAAAAACCCCTATCAACCCTATATCATCTCTCAACCATCCAAAGTAACCAAATCCCGAATAACCAAATAATCATCTATCACTTAAAAAATAACAACCAAAAACCTTGGCATCTTCGCCATGTAGAGCCTTAATCATCCATCCTTGAAACTAGAGCTAACCTCACCAAACCCACCAATCAAGCACCAAACCAAATCAACTAAGGAGGTAAAACCACCAAAAGGATCAAAGGTTAGAGTTATGCCTCCCTCAACCTTTCCCTCTATTTTGGGGCCTCATCCCTCTAATTTTAATAGGAATCCAATTGTCTCAACCAAAATGCAACCACTGCTTTTGGTTATGCCATCACTCTTGCTTTCTGACACACCCATCTTCATTAAGCCATCAATAACCAAAATAGCTACCTTGTAATATTCTACCTCCAACTTATCAACTTCCTTACCTAAACCAAAATAATCAATTAAGAATACCACCTTACCTAGGACCTCTACCACCAAGCCTATTTCCAAAATGACTTGCTATCTCACCAAGCAAGGCCAAAACCTCTAGACCCTCACCACCTTTAGCTAAGTCTTACTCAACTATTTTCCAAAGGTTACTAAAAGATTCTTGTTTGACCTTACCTCCTATCAGACCATTTGACCCTCTTGGTTCAAAACCAATCTAGTATAATGACCTCTACATATGATCTTATCATAGGACACCCAAACATGACATCGAGAACTAAAAATCTCTCCAAACCATAATCCATTAGATCTATGATGAGGATGATCTATTATTAGATGAACCTCCTTTAAGCCCACTACCAAACCAACTAGCAACAACCAATACCCACCACCTAGCTATTCCCCCACTCTTATCTTAGAGTGATGGGGAACCAAACCACTCTCCTACCCCAACTCTTCCCTCTATCCATACTATCCATGTGGTCACATGATCACACTCTTAAGAAAAGGATAAGGGGAAGGAAAAGGTGTCCATCCCATGGACATACCCATATTTTACGTCCCAACCAAGTCAAATCCAAACATTTTCACCTTCAACCAAACCCAAGGTATCTATCTTGGGTACTTATCAATCCAACCCCTTTGAATCAATCAAAAGAGTGTTTATCAAACAACTTAACCAAACACAAACAAAAATGAGCCTATATGAATTGATTTATACCGAACCTCACCATTGCCAAGCAAAGATAGAGGCATTACAATCAATAAAGTTTCAACTTGAAGACCCTCAACCTCTGACAAACTTTGTTGGTGCTCTCCAAATTTCCAACCTTGTCACCTTCAAATATTAGGAAATACCTTCTATCTACCTTGATGACCTAGATTCCCTTATTTTCATTACTACCTACATCAAATAAACCCACATCAAATGGGTTATTATTTATGGAGGAGCCAATATTAACATCATCTCCTCCCATAACTATGATCAACTTAAACTACCAAACAATTTCATGTCCAAAACCTTAGTCATCCTCTAATCCTTTAACATCACCATGACCACTACTCTTAGAACTATTGTCCTTCATATTTTCTTAGGACCTCTCACACTCCCAGAGCTCTTCTATGTAGTGGAAGGTGAATTCTAGTATAATGTTTTACTGGGATGACCTTGGATATGCTCCATGGGTTATGTACCTTTTACCCTTCATCATTACATCAAATTTGAGCATGAAGGTTAGGTTATAACTATACAATATAACCCAAATCCCTTTTCATCATGCAACATGACTTATCGACCCAACGATGTCCTTCTACCTCTATCTAGCACACCCTCATTAGCCAAAAATAAGCCCTTAACCATAAAAGATGAAGCCATATCTTATTCTACCAATGATGCATCTACTAGTTCATCAATCACTTCAAATCAAATCCCCACCACAAACCACCTAGAATCAACATTCCAATGTCTTTCACTTGGGTAATATCACCTCTTGACCTTGACACCTTCTCTACTCCCCATGAGTACAGGCAACTTAATAACCAACCTAGGTATGACCCCAATATTAGAGCCATTATTCCCCTTAAACCTTGAAGTTGTCAAACCCATTTATCTATGGGGGAGTTGATAAACCCCTTGGAACTTCTATCACCTTTTTTTCACCTTGACCATTCACCTCCAGCTTTTCCTATCTAGACAAACCAAAATTTTCCAAGACATACCTCTACTAGTGTGCCTAAAAGGGATTTGGCTTAGGTCAGTATGAACACATGTCGCCCAAGTTGCTTCCAATCAAAACCCAAAAATCTCACAAAAAATAGGACCTCAATTTGACACCACCTTAACAACAAATTAGCCTGCTTCCCATTACCATCATCGATGAGGACATCCCATCCTCATCGTCTAGTCCACCATCAATAGCTGAATATTCAGATATCATCCCCACTAACATTTTTTTCATCACAATGTTTAGCCTCAAACCCCTGACTTATCAAAAGGATGGGGTGACCATAACCATCCCTTTGACCCATCCTAAGATGATAAGAGATAACTCCCCTACCATTAATATCATTTAGTGTTAGGATGATGATTCTATTCTTACCTACCTTGGTGCACCAAATTCTTCCATCCATAAATCTCTTCCTCCTAAGACTTTGACCATGTTGAACAAATCCACCATGGATATCAACTTGGGTACTCTAGATAACCCTTGCATTGTCAAAATTGGCCAATCATTGAATTTTGAGGAACTTTGGGACTTCCCCTCCTTCTTGCAAGACCATATCATAGAATTTTCTTGGTCTTACAATGACATGCTAAGAGTCAACCCATCCATAGATACCCAAAACATAGTCACCAACCATGATGCCAAGCTTATTAGGTAAAAACTTTAGTAAATGCACCCTCACATAACCCTTTTCATCAAATAAGAGCTTCAGTGTCTCCTATCCATTAATTTTATTTAACCCATTAACTATCCCCAATGGGCCTTAAAAATTATACCTATCACCAAAGCCATATGGGAACTATATATTTATGTGTAATTTCATGACCTCAATCTTGCTCTCCCAAAAGATGATTTTCTTCTACCAAGCATTGACTAGTTAGTTGATATTACATTTGGCCATGAGATGTTATCTCTCATGGATGGATTTTTGAGTTACAATCTGATCCTAATTACCCCCAAAGATCAATATAAAACCACCTTTATCACCCCATGGGGGACCTTCTACTATAGGGTTATGCCTTTTGGATTAAAAAGTGTTGGTGCAACCTACCAACATGTTATGACTTACATATTCCATGACCTCATCCACAAAATCATTGATGACTATGTGGATGACCTTCTTGGGAAATAAAAATATCATAAGGATCATTTGTCCATTCTCAATATTATATTTGAGAAATTCATCCATTACCATAATTGCCTTAACCCCAAGAAATACATTTTTGGGGTCTTATTAAGAAAAACCCTTGGCTTTATCATTTCCCTTCATGGAATCAAACTTGATCCCACCAAAATGAAATCAATCCTCAACATGATTCCTAGAATCAACCTCAAGAAACTCCATAGTTTTCATGGGAAGTTCCAATCCATTCATCACTTTATCTCCCAAATTTTAAATCAATGCCAACCCTTTTATCAACTTCTAAAGAGGGATGTGTCCTTTAAATAGAATGATAACTATCAAAAGGCCTTTGATTCACTTAAAATGTACCTTTTGTCTCCACTTGTCCTCACACATCCCAATGATGATCAACCCTTATACCTTTATATCTTTGCCACCAACCATTCCTTAGGGGCCATGCTTACTCATCAGGATGAACAACAAAAAGAGAAATCCATATACTACATTAGCCACATGCTTATAGAGTATGAGACTTGGTACACCCATACCAAGAAACTCTGCTTATCTTTAGTATTTGTGGCTACCAAACTTCACCACTACCTTCTTAACCACAAAACCTATGTCATAACAAATACTAACCCAATTAAGTATAAGCACTCCAAGCTATACCAAAACCAACATATGGCCAAGGGGATCATGATTTTTGTTGAGTTTAACCTTGAGTTTATTTAGTAGAAGTTAAAGGGAAAGTCATTTTTGACCAATTGGTTGACACACCATTAACAAATAACAAACCTCCTTCTTTTGTGTTTCTTGATGAGTCCATCGCAACCCTCCCTCAGGCAGACTTTACCTATCAAGTGACCATGTTATTTGATGGATAAAAGTGTCAACATAGTGGGGGAGATGACATTATCCATATTACCTTTCATGGTGAACCTCTTCCTTTATCCTTCAAGTTAGATTTTGAATGTACCAAAAATATAGTTGAATATAAAGCCCTAGTCATAAGCCTTCAAATTTCATTAGCCTTGGGAGTCAAAATGATCAACATCTTTGGTGACTCCCAACTAGTGGTCAATAAAATCAATAAATCTTACCAGTGTAAGAATGATGTTTTGCAATAGTATAAACAACTAGTTGATGAAATTTTAACAACATTTAAACCTTACCATATCCAAACCACCCTATGATCTATGAATAAGTTTGTTGACACCATGGCTTCCCTCACTTCTTAGATAACATCTACACCCTCTGACTCTAAGCTATTTATTTTTATCCATTGACTTAGCCAACCCTATTATTTCAAACTATATTCTTCTACCATCTTTAATGTGGAAGAGACCTAACCTGATCTTTAGTATTAGTAGACCTTCAACTATCTCAACCTTACCATCATTCCTTCTGGTCTTTCTAGGAATGCTTGAAGAACAATTATCTAGAGTACCTCACATTATACCATTATGGAGGGAATTATTTAAAAATGCGGCTTCGATGGTCTCCTCTTTTACTACCTATACAGTCATGAATCATCTCATGCTATCAAGGAAACATATGATGGGATCTATGGGGGACACTTTAGTGGCCTCACCATGGGTAAATGCATCCTTTGCTTTGGATATTATTGGCCTACCCTTAATCACAACTACTATAATTATGTGAAAAAGTGTGTTAAGTTTTAATAACATGCCAATTTACATCATGCACCTAGCCATAGTCTTCACGCATCCATAGGTTTTTGGCCCTTCTTATAATGGGGTCTAGACCTTATTGGTGAAATTAACCCCGATACTTCTTAGCAACACCATTCAATCATCACTATGATCTAATATTTTAGAAAATGGGTAGAGGCTATTCCTCTTATCTTAACCAAAGATGAAAAGTTTATCAACTTCATCAATCATCACATCATCTGCCATTTTGGTGTTATTCACAAAATCATCACCGATAATGGAAAATATTTTAAAAACAAACAAGTCCAAGGTCTCTATGATGCATTCAACATCAAGTTAAGTTTATCTTCACCCTATCATCCAAAATATAATGGATAGGTAGGAGCCTCTAAAAAAATTCTTAACAACATGCTGACTAAAATGGTCAATACATCTGGTTAGGATTGGCATTTTCACATCCCTTTCACCTCATGGGCATATTGTAATAGCATTATAAATCCTATGGGTGCTACCCCATTATCTATTATGTTTGGAGTGGAGGCTATCTTACCTCTCAAAGTACAAATTACTTTGATTCACATATACCTATAGGATATCATTTTTGAAGATGATTATCATTAGCACCATTTAGCCTAGATTGAGCTAATTGATGAGCATCATTTAGCCACCTTTACCCATATTCATGTCTATCAATATTGAATTAAATATGCCTATAAAAAACACATTAAAGTGTGAGAATTAAATATCAAAGACTTCATCCTAAATTAAAATAAACATGTCACCTATATGGAGAAAAGAAATCGAGGCAAATTTCTTTGAATTGGCTTGAGACTTATATCATAATGCATAAGTATGAATCAAGAGCTTACTGGTTATCCTCTCTTAAGGGAAACCCAAAACTTAAGCCCATTAATGCCTCGTATTTTCATAATATATTTTGTTAAAAAGGATCAAACTCAAATTTTGTCGAACTTAAGCTCATCCATTGCTTTTAAACCACATTCATCCTCCTATTTTATGGGTAACCAATTAAAACTAAGTCATGTAATTATCTATCACAATCATAACCTAGTCTTAAAAAATGGGTACGATGGATATACCCATGGCATGATTATAATAGTAATTTATACCCCTTTTACAAGACACATTCCCATGATCATTGTCACTTAAACCTCTTTACACCTAATCAATCTTCTTGTGCTCTAGTTTTGCCTTCAGTCAGACTTTAAGCCTATATAAACAAGTCTATGTCAAGCGAAAAAATCAAAGTAAAGTCAGAACCAAAAAAAAATCATGGGTCATTCCTAGCTATCATAGAATTCTCCCTCAAAGGAAAACTACTGGAAATATATCAAAATTACTGAAAACAAGGTAAACTGTAGAGAGGATTACAAAGCAAGTTAGTCAAACATTAGTCCATAAATAATGAAAAATGCATAAAGAACTAACTAAGCCTATCTATTTTTATGGGAATTACAAATGATATCAAGAAATAAAATCAAATAAGTCAACATAATATTACCTTTCCAAATGGATTCACCATACCCATGTGGCTCAAATGCATGTTCTCCCTTGATCAAACATCCTTGTCTTTGTCAAAAAAGGTGACAAACTCCTCCAATGTCTCAAAAATACTCCATAAAACCTAGGCTCATGTTTTGAAATCACTAAACTAACCTATCAATGAAGCTTTAAAATAAAATCAATGATCAAATGCAAAGGATTGTGGGAACAATTTAACATTATAACTTTACAATATTTATGCTTTTTAATTCATGTCCATGGCCTCTCTATTTATATATTTTTGAGATTGATCAGGATCAACCATGACCATCCATATCAAGATTGAGATGTGTGGCCATGGATAATCCTAATATTTAGAATTAAAATCATAAAAATCCTCAAAATAAATAAGTATTAAAGAGACATGGGAGACATTAACTAGGCATGGGTGAACCATAATCCTGAGATTTGTGGCATTTATGGCCTAGGTATGTCTTCCCAAGAAATGATGTCCCCTGATGATGCAATTAATAAGAATCAATTTTCAAAATTAAATATTCAAAAACTCTCATCGAAAATCCACTTAATCTCTTGATTTGGATTAATTATCCTTAAACAAGGTTAATCAATATTTTTCAATTATTTGAAAACTAGTGCACAATTTATCAAAATGGTCAGAAAGTCATATTAATGGGTCATAATTTGACTGGAGAGGAAATAGAAGGTGATGTTAGATGTGTTTGAGCTATATTCCCATTTAGGATGCTACCAACACCAAATAACAAAGGTACATGATGTATACCAATGAATTATAAGAAAAGAGTGATCTAGAGCACTAAATGGTAAAATTATCATTTTGACTTGAAATAATTTGATCAAAGTTAGCTAGCCCATAAAATGCATTGCCCTATTTAGGGATACTTTTACCTAAAATGGAACTTTTAATTAAAAATATCAAACCATTTATGGTGTTTTATGGATTTTGACCTAATATGTGCATTTGAGTGAAATTTGAGTAAGATTGACAATTTCAACATAAATAGTGTTAGGAATTGGATGTCTACATTTTACCCCTATTTGAAAAGGTGTAGTGAGAAATTCATATGAAGTAAAATATTTTTCAAAGAAAAGAGTTTTCAAGAAGAAATTGGAATAGACCCATGATGCCCCCTATATAGGACATACTAGGATGGAAGAAAATGATGGAATCTTGAAAAGAGAGAGAAAGTGAGAGATTAACCCATGGAATAAATCACATCTAGATGAGCTAATGCTTGCATATGTGATCACAATCAATGATAAAAATATAATGAGGAGTATAATAGGCCATATAGATTGGGGAAATGGGAAAGATACACTCCATAAATGTAAGGGACACACTTTAAATGTACCCAATTTGAGAGTAGAAGCTGCACATTTAAGACATTGATCAATCCTGAGACAAGTTTTAGTCTAAAATATTGCCATCATGGGATTTAATATGGAGAGATTAGAATTAGAGGAAAAGATATAAAATTCTAATTTAGGAAGGGAAGCACCACTAGAATAGGGTCTCTAAAGAAAACATAATAAGAAGTACTCTAGTAGAGCAGATTTAATCATGATAAAATAGTTTTGCCCTAGTAGGGTGAATATTGATCATTGATAAAGGATAAATAATGATTTTCCCCTATAGAGCTGATTTGATTTGGACATTGTTAAGATGTTGTGCCCCAGTATGGGAAATTGTTATGCAAAATAACTCAAGGATATAACTAAAAAGATAGGTTAAAACGAGCAAACACAAATGTATATGCAATGGTGTAATGGCTTAGAAAGCCATATAAAAATAAGCATATGAGAATGTAAAAAGTGATGAGAGAGATGAAAATAAGAATGGAGATAGATTATTTTACCTCAATAGAAATTTAGTGTTGCCTATATAGTTCCATGGACTCATGTTCCAACATGAACTTCAGGCCAATGTAGTTCACCCAAGTTTGGAAGAGAATGGAATGAGGAATGATGAAAAATGACCAAGAATTGATTAGAATTATAATGTATGCAAAGATATGCACATATAATCATAGACAAAAAATCCTTAAATACATGTTACCTAGATGCCTAATTCCATATCATGAGCCTAGGTTTTGCAAAGTATTCTTGAGAATCGTTCATCAGAGCTGATGTTGTCATTAAGACTTTGAGACTTGAGCACGAAGTGATTGCTATAGAAAAAGAAATTAGGCATTATAAGTATGAATAACTTAGAATGACATAAGATTCTAATTGCACTAAACCAGTTCAAATGTGAATATCTATAACCAAGGATAATGGTAAAATGATGACCAAAACTAGAGTTACAATGATTTACATTTAAATGAAAAAGCAAAGACAAATAAAAATTAAACTTAAATGAACCTATCTCAATATCAAGAAATGATCTTAAGTAGGAACAAAAAAGTTTAAAAACAAAAGGCAAGAATGTTTTAATGACATGAGACCAAGATATGAATAATCAAGATCCATGTAGACCATCAAGGCATTCTCAAACACAAAAGAGAAGAAAAATTAAATAGAAAAAATAGACACTAAAAATAATCAAATAAACAAAATGGTCCAAGAAAAATGTAATAACATAGGATCAAGATATAAACAATTGAGATCCATATGAATCATCGTGATGTTCTGAAACACAAAAGAGAAAAGCAAAAACAAACAAGGAAACACAAGACCAAGATGAGACAAGAAGTAAGAAAAAGGAGAGGAAATAAAAGGAGAGGTGGGAAAGCACAGTAAAACACCAATAAAACAAAATAAAAAACCAAGAGAATTCAAATAAACACACACAAACAAAAACCAAGTTAGTGTGGTTTAAAGACAAATGTTCATGCATGTGTGGTAGAGGCATTACTTTCCACCACATCATAACGAAGAAAAATGACACAATAATTGTTTCCTAATTATATAGGAACAATGTTAGAAGAAATGGGGAAAGAGAAGAAAATGAAAGGGTTGGCCGAGTTGACTCTAGATGTATAAGACAAGTGGACAATACCTACATAATAAATTGGATAAGATGAACTTCAAGCCAAATCTAGTTCTCCCAGGAAATGGGATAACAAAACAATGACTATCAAACCAAGTTGATTAATGTTATATAAGAAATGGAAGATACAAAAAATAAATGAGAATGGTCTGAAAAATAAGAAGTTGATGAGACAAGAAAGAATGATCTTGTAAAATGGCAAGTGCATGGGACAAGATGAAATGAACTAGTGTTTTTGTGCTTGTAAAATGGCAAGAGTGTAGTATGGTATAATGGGAATGTATAAATGTATAGAAGCATGAGACAATTTTTTTGTTATTTTGTGGATCATGTTATAATGTTTTTGGTATTTTCAAAGTATTTATAATGTTTTTGGTGTTTTTGGGATAAAATATGTACAAGGTGGGAACATCTAGTCAAGGAGAAGCACATCCTGATGGTAGATAGCTAAGCTAGCTACAATGACCCATGCTCACAAATCAGTGAGAGTGAGGAAAGGGGTGACTAAGATGACCTCAATAAAAATTGAGTGTTGCCTACATAGTCTTGAAGGACCTCAAGTCGATGTAGTTTAAATGGCATTTTCATGGATCTCAATGGTAAATAATGCCTAAAAAGGGTCTATTGGGTTGTCCCCAAGAGATGAGGCATGGTAATGGAACTTGGGTGAGTGGTAGATGAAAAATGGTTTTGTTTCTCTTGTTGATAGAAAGATGCACATCTTAGTCAATATGTGAGACAATAAAAATGATCATCTATATAAGTTGCTATCCAACACCCTTTTAGAATAACTACTATGTTAAGAACTTATTGCTAATCTAGATCTCAATAATGTGTTCATGATATTCATATATTGTTGATTCTACTTCCTTCAAATTTTGAGACAAGATATCCTTATAACCTCGATAAAGGAAAGTGCTACCAGTGATGGTAAATAATGGTAAGATAAATGAGATAAGTGGGTAATAAATAGGTGGGTGATAATGGAATGTATAATGAATGGGAAATAAATGAAGATTGAGACTTTCAATCACACGTAATCTTGCTAATGCCAGATTTGACATAATTTTGGTTATGGCAGGGCCAAAGACCTCTAAAGATGATCTCGATAGGACCATAAAATTATTCTATTGCTTGATCTTGAGAGTAGCTACCATCTGATTATGCTGTAGATTGAAAGCTATTTTGATTTGATCTTTGATATTATATTCAGTAAACAATGAAGAAATTTTATGCTCAGCTATTGGTGCCTCAATGAGGTTTTCACTAATGAATTTGTTTGATCATCCCATAGCACCTCTAATAAGGTTTCATAAAGGGATGTTAACATTTCAATTTGATTGTCTTCTAGCACCTTCAAAAATTTGTCACTAAAAGAAGCTGATTTTTATCTTTACTTATCCCCTAACACCTCTGAAAAGATTTCACTAGGAGATTGTTCTTCTTCTAAATGAATGTGGTCTTGGTCCCCCTAATATTCTACCAATGATATGTCACCATGCATATAGTTCAACAAAGTGTGATTCTGTTAGTCTTGATCGACACTTATGGGAGGTGGAATGTCAATATAATGGCTCTATTGGGTGGTAATAATCAGATGCTGAAAGGTAGCACAATCCTCATAGAAGATACTAGGATAACTTATATTAATGTTGAAGTAATCATCCTAAAAAACTATAGGACCATAAATATATTTAAATTGATCTACAAGGCAATTTTAACCAATGTTGTAACAACTAATACTATAATTTATTTCTAACTCTGATTCCAATGTAAGGGACTCTAAATCTAATGTTGCAACTGATGTTGATTCTATTTTTGATGCTAAATCCAATGTTAGTTTAAAAATGGAACCTAACTCTAATATTGATTCTTCATCTGATATGGTTATTTTGATAATTTTCTATTGAATGTTGAATTTTTGACAAGTAATGGCCTGTGATGGCATAATGGGCTCAATAAAAACTGATTCATCTTGGAAGGGTTCAACATAGACTGACTCATCTAAGTGAAGCCCCTCAAAAAGAGGAAACTACTCAAGGGACGTCTCAACAAATTCATGTATGTCAAAGTGAGACTCCTCAATGAGTGGGAAAAGATCAAGAGATAATTATATCGAGACTAGCTTGTCAAGGAGATGAGGCTCTTTAAAAATAGGTAACATATGAATAGGTAACTTATCACATTTTATCTTGTCACAAATGGTTGTTTCAATAATAACATGTTGGTTTTGGTTTACCATTGGTTGTAAAAGATCAATTTTGAACACATTTTGATCCTCATAAGATGTATTTTGAAGAGGTAATGGTTCTTGTTTAGTCTTGAAGATTGACACAAAATTTCTAAAGTGGGGAACATTTGGTTTAGTGGGAATAATGTTTTTTGGTTCAATAATAGACTCTCCAAATATTAGACTATTGAAGAAGGGATAAAAAAAAATTGGTTCATCAAATGGAGGTTCTTTAACAATAGGTTCATCAAAAACTGGTGATGGGCCAAGAATGGTAACAACTAGATGATTCTTATTTTGGTTACTTGTGCAAACCAAAGGAAGAGGTCCTAAAATGGTGATGACTAGATGATTCTTAGTTTGATTTCTTATGAAAACTAAAGGAGGAGATCCAAAAATGGTGATCTTGGTACATTGTGGATTTTGATTATTTACACAAGTCAAAGCATCCAAGTCTTCCTGATAAACCCAATCATTCCAATCATGAGTTGGATCATAAGTTAGATCTTGAATCTATTTCCATTATTGATTTTTATGAGGTGGATAGAAATATATCTCACAAACCATAATGTCACCATAGGGGTCTTGACTAAAGTCATAAAAGTCATTTTGTGTGTACATTCTATCATAAGTTGGATTGTCGATGACTGCACCATAAGTGTAGCTAGACTCTGCATTTAATGAAGAAAGATCCAAAAATAGAAAGATTTAAAGTTCTGCAAAATATGAAAAGTGATGTTTAAAATACAAAAGTTTCAACCTTGGTTGAAAGGGTAAAGCTATATCTCAAAAGTAGTTTGTGCCAAGATTTGGCATAAAACAACCTAACGTCAAAAGTTGAACATCAAAAGTTTATGAAGAAAGGCTATGTTTTCCCAAAGAAAGTCACAAAAAATGACGAGGATAGGCACTCAAATAAATAAACAATCAATAGTATTCAAAATTGGGTAATCATTTAACTGAAGCTATGTGACCCAAAAGAAAAATATTTATGTACCAACCCCACAAATTGAGGCCTAAACAGAAATCAATCAATGTTTGGATCTAAACTTGACAAGGTTAATTAAAAATGTAATGTTGAATACTAGTATTGGACTAAATAAGCTAGAGAAGAGTGGACAACATAATGACACATAAATAAAGTCAAAATGGTATACATGACATGGTTTGAAACAAATGGTTTTTGATACAATGATAAACAAGTTCTTGAAACAAATTGCACAGCCTAACAACATAAGCATGCTCAAATGATGTGGTCAATTGTTATGTTTCAAAGAATCAAAGGAAAAAAGATTTGACATGATTTGGGAAGCATAAAACTACCCTTCTTAACTCAAATACATGATTTTGACATGGCTTGTGAACAAACAAAAAAAATTTAGCCTCAAAGCATACTAAACAAATAATGACCAAAATACTCTAAGTATAACAGTCCAAATCCTAGCAAGGGTATGTCAATGTGGGGTTGACTAAACTATCAAGCTTCAAATATTTCTAGGGGAATTAATTTCACAATGACTTTCATGTCAAATGATGCAAAATACAAGAACAAAAATTGGGTGACCATGGCATTGGCTAGTTGTAAAAAGGTCTAGTCCTTTTTACAACCACTACATCCCACTATTCGCTTAGTGTAGCACGATATCCAAATGTAGATACATCCCATGTGAAATTCCAATTAGGAGCCAAATGAAGTCAATTCTGGGAGGTGAAACCCAAAGTCAAAGCTTCCCTAAAGAACTCATGGGAGGTAATGATGTTCCCCTCATAAGCCAAGTTTTCATAAAAAACAAAGAAAGTATGAAAGTAGAAAGACTTTAGGGTCATTTTCAAGATCACTCAAAATTTAAAAAGATTTTGGGGAGTGATTTAGATGACATTATTTTTAAGCCTTAGAATAGGATACTTTAAATAGGAATGACACTTTTGATTCCAAGGGTTCCCTAAAGGGGATAAATGGAAGAGAATACAAGCGACACCCCTCTTTTTGCCAAACAAAGATTTAACTTAAACAACTAAGTAAATACAAAAAAATTGAATATATGAGTTCATTTTCAAGCCCAAATGGAAAATGAGGTTGTATTCATTTGACCCCTTGGTCTTAATTGAAAACTTTGAAAACATTTACCATAAACATCTAAATTTTTTGTTAAACACCAAAACAAGGTTCCTAGTTGATTTTTAAACATGTAAAAGGTGATCTAAACATGTTTTTAGCAAATGTAAAGTTTGGTCCTAGAACAAAAATGTTAGCATGTCCTTTATCCTTGAAGTTCTTTTGGGTTTGAAACAATGAACTTAAAAAAAGAGCTCTTAGGTCTACGTTTTAAGAAAAACATAGTGACAGCGTCAGTTATATAACTAATGATGGTTACATTTTCTAACCGATGATGGTTATCTAATTGACATCAGTTATACTAATGTGACCAATGATAGGTATCCAACTAATGTAGATTTTACTAACTGATGTCGGTTAATCTATCCAACTGATGTTAGTCTTATTAGCCAACGTCGATTATTGTGTAAACCCATGGCAAATAAAGTTATAAAATAAATTTGTAAGAGTTTTAATGGTCCAAATGAATATTTTAAATCTTAAAAATTATCTTCCTCATGTGTGGGATACGTCTTTTCCCATAGGGTGTGTCAATATGTAGAGATGATTAAAAAGTAAGTTAGTTAAACATTAGTCCATAAATAATGAAAAATGCATAAAGAACTAACTAACTAAGTCTATCTATTCTTATGAGAATTACAAAGGATATCAAGAAACAAAATGAAATAAAATAACATAATATTACCTTCCCAAATGGATTCACCATACCCATGTGGCTTAAAAGCATGTTCTCCCTTGATCAAACATCCTTATCTTTGTCAACAAAGGTGGCAAACCCCTCCAATGTCTTAAGAATACTCCATAAAACCTAGGCTCATTATTTGGAATCACTAAACTAGCCTATCAATGAAGCTTGAAAACAAAATCAATGATAAAATGCAAAGGATTGTGGGAACAATTAAACATTATAACTTTGTAATATTCAAGCTTTTTTAATTTATGTCCATGGCCTCTCTATTTATAGATTTTTGAGATTGGTCAGGATCAACCATGACCGTCCATCTCAAGATTGAGATGTGTGGCAATAGATAATCCTAATATTTTGAATTAAACTCATAAATATCTTCAAGATAAATAAGCATTAAAGAGGCATAGGAGGCATTATCTAGGCATGGGTGACCCATAATCCTGATATTTGTGGTATTTATGGCCTAGGGATGTCTTCCCAAGAAATGATGTCACCTAATGATGTAGTTAATAAGAATCAATTTAAAAAAAGAAATATTCAACATCTCTCATGGAAAATCCACTTAAACTCTTGATTTGTATTAATTAGCCTTAAACAAGGTTAATCAAAATTTTGTAATTATTTGAAAATTGGTGCATAATTAATCAAAATGGTCAGAAAGTCATATTACTGGGTTATAATTTGACTGGAGAGGAACTAGAAGGTGATGTTAGGTGAATTGGTGCTGTATTCCTATTTAAGATGTTTCCAACACCAAATAACAAAGACATGTGACATGTACCAATGAATCAGAAGAAAAGAGTGATCCAAAGCACTAAATGGCAAAATTGTCATTTTGACTCAAAATGATTCGATCAAAGTTAGCTAGCCCATAAAATGCATTGCTCTATTTAGGGATACTTTGACCTAAAAGTGACAAGTTTGAACCATTTAGGGCATTTTATGGATTTTGACCTAAAATGTGCATTTGAGTAATATTGACAATTTTAACACAAATGGTGTTAGGAATTGGATGTCTACTTAAATTAATCCCTTGAAATACAACTATCCAAGGCATTAAGTAAATCCCACAAAATTAGACCACTCCCCTAAAGGATGCCTAGGTAAAACATTTGTCAAATCATAATAATTTATTGGAAGCTTCCTGCATCAATCAACTTCCCCAACCCTCCAAAGCATCAACATAATAAGCAAACGACCAATTATCAAGCATCACAAAAATCAAAATAATTTTGAAAGTTGTAATCAGCTCTCATGCACAATAATTTTGAAAGCCATAATTGACTTTAATGAGTAAGCTTCCCACTTCAATCAATATACACCTTATATGACATAGATTTGTTTATACTCTAGAATAGGCATGATAGTTGCAAAAGAAGGTTCCATTTTCATCCATCTCCCGTTTATGCACTTTAAGCAAGATATTTTTGAGCTCACTTAACATCATGTGAAAAAGACACCTTTCTAACCAACTAATGAATGCTAATACAAATCACTCAAAGGGCTTATGTTCCTTAAGCCAATCTAACTTTGGTTTTTATTTTAGTCCTTGAAAAATAAGAAGCATCATGCCCTCTTCTTATCCTCTCATAACTGGTTGATCTTCCCTCAAACACTTTATCTCTTGATTGTCTTCTCTTTCTCACATCTGGTTTTGTTATTCAAACTTACTTTATGTGTTCTACCTTAAGTAAAATCACCATAACCATAACCAGATCACATCATGTCATCATCATATAATGAAAAAAGCAAACATCATCAACATAAACCATATCCATGAACATAATCATCATAATCAACATCATATCATCCATGAACACTAAAGCAATAAGCCACTTTCAACACATGCCTAAATATAAATGGGGAAGCATATACTCATTAAAAATTAACATCAACATCATCATCATATTAATGGTAATCTCAACACATGAAATTAGAATCATAACATCCATCAAAGGCATCATCATAAACAATTAAAAAAACCATAAAAAATCCATGTGATTGATATCATCACATTACCCATCCATCAACAAACCATTATCATATTAAAACATAACAACTATGACCATCATATCAACATCATCTTGATCTATAACCAAACATTACCATCAACATAAATAAAAAGCCATCACATGCCTAGCTAGGTGGATCCATATCATAACCAAAATCCATAACATCATAAATGACTAACATGAACATTAACACCATGAAAAATAAACAATATGCAAATATCATGAGTCTATAATCATAAATAACCACATAATCATCATGTATAAAAAAAATATACATCTCACCACATCAGCTCGTAAGACAATATCAAAATAATATATAAAAAAATATAAACCATATCATAACTATGCCCCTAGGGTACCACTAGCTCCTGGTGCCTATCCTCCCAAGGTCCTTGCCTATCCTCCCATAGATGTAACCCACTATCTAGGTGTCACTATGCTAGTACCACGTACTAAACTAGCTCTATACTCACCCTATTAGGGCTCATCAAGATAATGTCTCAAGACTATGGCCTCATAATAATGGAGTTCCTCCATTGTGGCTATATATTGTGCCATGGTGATAGTGCTTGATGGTCCTATAGGTGTTGTGGCTCCCCCTCTAGCCTATCTTAAGGAGTTTCTCTCTTGCATAACCAAGGCTAGTGTATATCTATCCTATTCCCTCTCACCTATAACTACAACCACCTAACCCTATGTTGTTTCCAACTGACCCTGTAGTGCTATCATGGAAGCCTATGCTATGATTAGTGTCATTCATGCTTGATCTCTTTTCATAGTCACTACCTATAAATTTAGGGCATCCCAATATTAACAATGCCCATTTACCTCTACCATCTAGGTTGACATCCATCAGTTGCCTACCACCATCATCACCCCCAAAATTAGTTATATCATAGAGTTCTGGTACCATGATAGGTACCCATTTACAAAACTTGCATAATCTATCTTAACCCTAGTCATCAAATCCTCGTGATCAAGTAAAATACGAATGGGTTGTGGATCTGGGAGTAGAAGCTTTGCATCTTCCCACATATACCTCAAGAATGGACCCATAATACCTTGTACAGGGCCAAATTATTTTTGAAACTTATAAAAAAGAATGAGTTCTATCTCACCCTTTATCCTACCAAAGGTCTAACTGTAGGTCTACAGGGATAATGTATTCCTCTTATAATGAGTCCATTATAAAAACCTAATGTATGGCCTCTAAATCACATCACCAACAACCAAGGCATATAGTGCCCCTATGAACCAATCAATATTGTGAACCCCTTCCATCTAGTCCTAAAAGGGCAAAATCATCTTTGCATCAAATGAAGCTAACTCTAAACTCCATCTATGCATACTTGTCCCATGATAGCCCCATCAACATCAAAACTTGAATGTGTTTATAATCCCAATAGTGTAGAATAAATCCTATGCTAATATCATACCTCCTATGAGCTCTGAATCCCCATTGCTCCTTGTATATCTAGAGTAGTAAGACAAGCACCCAACCAAACATTATGTGGCCTAGTAGCATCTCAACCAATACCCCTAACAAAAAATATGGGAACCTCCCACTACTTGAGTCTAGTATGATAAAACATGACACCACCATCATCATCATGGTCATCAGCCTCTTATCATCTCTCACCCTCTAGTATATTAGAGTGTAACTAAAACCCCTAATGTGATACCTATAAAAATCATGGTCATCTCTATATAGTATCTCTATGAACTCATCTCTCTCCTCTATCTCAATGTGATAAATCATCTCACCTTGAATGGGTAACTATGTAATCCTATGAACATCGTTTGGTAAGATCATCATCTCTCTAGTAGGTAATATAAAGGTGTTAGTGGCTAGATCCTATCTATTGATGAGGGTCACTATCATGGTCATGTCTCATGGCACATAATGGTAATGCAACATCACACGAAGCCCCACCTCCTCCATGTTCACCTAGTCAATAGTAGTCATACCTTGGTTAATCTCAACAAAGATTTGAGGCACTTGATCTCGCATTTGAATCTATTCCCATGCTTACAAAGTTATATAACAACCAAGCTTAGTTATCTATACTCTTTTTATTATAAACTTAAACCTATACCTATGGATTATCTCCACTACCTTAAACTAATCAACATTAATAAACACTTAACCCTTACCCTACCTTAACCCTTATGAACTTAAAAATATACAAACTTAAACTTAAAAATTTAACCTACCTTATTTTTACCCTAATAAACACTTAACCCTTACCCTTAAAATATTCATCTCAACCTTCAATAAACTAATAAACACTTTCAAAAGTATCAAACACTTTAAAACATTCAAAAAAACATTTCCACCCATTTGCAACCACTGATGGTTATGGTGATCCCTGACAGTGAGGCCACCAATGACCGATGGTCATCAACCATTGATGGTTAGGTATGACTACTGATGGTCACCGTGCATAACCAAAGGTGGAATACCTAAACCCTAACTTACCTAAACATTCACCCAAACACCAAAAATAACCTCAAAACATCTTCACCCATACCTATCCCACCCTACTCAACCTACCCTACCCTCCCAATTTCAACATTTACCCATAAATCTAACCTAAACACCCATAACTCCTAAAACCTAGGTTAAAGCTACCCAACCCAACCAAAAAATAACTAAAAAAACCAATTTAAAATACACCTATAAATATAATCTATCAATTTGATACAACCCCTACCTCATTTCTTAACTATTATTGAGGAGGAATCCTAAGACCCATCGCCTGGCCACATCCTTGTCCACCATACATCCTTGCTTGATCAAAACCTATACCTCTCTATCCCACTCAATCAATAGTCCAAATCAACAACTCACCCACTCAATAAATTCCATCTAATTTTTTGTAAAAAATACCAAGAAGCTAGATGCAAAAATCCACATACAACAGTGAATGAAAATGACTCATGGTAGTACTTTTTGTCTCCACCCTTTTAGGGTTTTCACCTAACTACTGACAATCAGGGTGACCACCAATGGTCGACCCTAAGACCCCTGATCATTGATGGTTATCATAGTGGCATTTTTACCTTACCCAAAACTCAATAAATTTTCAAAAATTTGGCACATACCAAACTCAGTTCTTACCCATGGAGATTACCTTCTCTACCCACCTCAACCACCGACCACATCACATCACCAGTGGCCATTTTGGTAAAAACTAGTGCATATTTTTAAGATGACCTTGCCTTGGTCCTTTTAACTTCACCAATAAAACTTACCATGCTGATTTTTTTTCACTTGTACTACCTTATGCTCAATAGACCCATTTATTTCTTCTCAGGAGTACTTCCTACCTCAAATACCTATGACTACATTAGACTACTTTGTGTCTTCTCAAGATTAATTCCTACCTTAAATATCCATGACTTTACAAACCTTGCTTAGGAGACTTGCTTATGAGTGTTCCCAACTACCATGCCTAAATGTAGTTATGCAATCCACTTTTCACTTGTCTTTTTAACATTGAGCTTAATTTTTTACCAACTATGGTAACCTGATCAATGAATGATGTTGGCTATCACACTTTTGTTACACTTTGTGCACATGTTTTCACTTTAGTGTCCCACCTATCACCCACCTTTTATCATTACCTTCACCACTCATCAAACCCACACGATTCTATTTTACCTCATCAATTATTGATTTGAAAGGGAATACCTCCTCCCATGCTCGAGGAAACCAAACCTTTGACCCACACTCTATTTTTGTTTTTTTGTTTGCTGATACAGACTATATAATAAAAAGAGGAAAAATGTAGACACTGTAAAATGACACACTATCGTTTTGAGTGTCAAAACACCCTTAGACCACCTCAAGACTTGCTTAGGCCTAATCTTGACCTTTTGACTAATAACCAAACCTAGCCCAAGTCATATTGACCTACTAGTTGAACCCACCTTTTTAACTCAACTTGACCTTAACCTTTGATAGTCGATGGTCACCATAACTATCAATGGTCACCCTAACCAGTGATGGTTAGGTTCCACTGTCTAAACCACTAATACTAACTTTAAATCCACCTTTTTTTAAAAAATTAGATTGTATAATTTGTGTATGATCCCATGCATGTTGAAGTTAATATTAGATATCAAGTTGGACCTCTTGTTAATGTATCATTGTACCTCTCCTTCCTTCCTATAAGAAAAGAGGGGTAGGAGGTGAAACAACATCCATAACTATCAAGATCTTTTGTATCTAGAGTTTCTTTTTTTAGGTGTTCTTCTATTGATCCAGTAATCTATCCATCATGATATATAGCCAAAGTAATACCATGCATTGGATAATAACCAAGTATCATTACTTTACCAAAATTATTCTAGGCTCTATCACCCCAACCATTCATCTGATCAATCACCAACAAGATAATTATTTATTTTAATTTCCAATCACTTTATTTGTACTTCACAATAAAGTTAGACTAAACCAATCTCTTATAATCTTACTCCAAAACCTCATCAATCAACCTTTTATTACCTTTACCTAACTTAAAGTAACCATCGATGGTCACTATAACTACTAATGGTCTGTCCTAACCATTGATGATCACCCCAACCAATGACGGTCACCTCAACTATTGATAGTCACTCTGGCATAAAATAATAACAAGCTATTTTCACCCACTTACCCTCAACCAAATCCAACTTTTAGACCCTCATCTTGACCACAAAACCCTACCCTTTTTTTTCAACCACACCTGAACTACTTAACATTAGTATTGACCTACTTATTTCTATAATTAGTCAACTTCATGAATTCATTTATCAAGCATTTATTGTACTTAATTTTAGTATCTTTTGTTATTTATGTAAGTACTTTATATTTCAATTTTTGAACTTAATTTTTTAAAAATCATGGATTGATAGCCTCTTAGGGACCTCTTGCTTCCTAGATCTAGCTAGTGCTAGGCAATCCACCCAGCTATCTATCTAACCAACCATTTGCTTCAGTGCTATATTATCTATAATTCATTCCCCCAAGATAAAGAGGAGATCTCTACAATCATCTGATCATTGAATGCACAACCAAAAAAGTTTTTCTACCATACTTATATCTAGTTTCTTTCTTCTTCCTTTCTTTGAACATAAGCTGAAATTCTCTGAAACACCAAGAAAAATAGAATATTATATTACTTATCACTATAATGCTCATAAAAAAACACTCCATAATAATCTCATACTAACTTTATTATCTCCACACCTCCTACATTATGGGTAATGAGAATATATATACTAATTGTTTTATTTATCAAAACAAACTATAGTTGTGCAAACACTAATTCAAGATTCTATTTTCTTATTTTGTATGTGTATAATTCTATATGATATTATAAGTTGTGACAATCATAACTAAAAATAAATAAATAATGAAAATATAAAGTCTATAAGAATATACAAATATTATCCTATGTAAGGTTATTACTATGTGTGGTAACTTGATGCAAGTAAGGGAATTACTAGACTCAAATTTACACAACTACTCCAATAATCTTAATCAATGTATGATTTTGTATGTGTCATTGAGGAGATGGGAATGAAATATTTTTGAGGGTGCACCATGGTAACCCACTTATATATGGATTTATATAGGTTCACCTTGGAAGGCCACACTAGAGGCCTTGACACTATGACTTTACTACATGTATAGGCATATGAGCATATTATTATGATTCGGTTGATTGGAGGTCCTTGTGGTGGTTGGATACATCCAAATAATTTTATGAAGTGGTGGGTTCTAGAGAGGCTTCGATGTTTGATCATAATAATTTTTTGTGTGATCCTTGATAGGCCTACACCTATTGGGATAGTATGGATCTATATATGGCTATGGTTTGTGGCCCAAAGATGTGATGGAGTTACATCACATTCATGTTAGTGTGTGGTTCCATGACATGTTTCTTGGTATTGTGGAGAGGTTTAAATTTAAGAGGGTTACATGGTAGTTTGAAATATAGTAGGATGTGCTCTAATGTCATACCCCTAGACATGAACCATGATATCAGCTTGTTTTTTAGGTGATAGGCCATAACCCAACGGTGTTGATATAGTGTCTTTTCCTATATGATATGTGGATACTCACTTATGGTTGTAAATATGGATGACATAAGGTGTATTTCACTATATAGTTAGTGGTGGATAGGTGTAAGTTTTCATATCCTCTTTCCCATTTAGTGGATCCAATTTCTATCCCCTTCATTCAATGAGGAGGAGATGGAGGAGGTGTAGGGGATGAAGGATCAAGTTAGGCTGATAGTTAACTAGATCTAAGTAATGCTATATCTACTATTATATTTTCACCTAAGTTTATATGTATACTTATGTATCTATTTTCAAGTTTATTCTCCTTATAATTTTCTAATACCTTATGTACTCTCTGTGTTTATGATGTAACAACGGGTATTTAAATACTTTGGTAGACATACCATTTTAAACTTTGATGTGAGATATTCCTTTTGACTTAGTCAAAAACATATTGATTTGAAGGGAGGATTTTATTACAGGTGTACATGCATCCCTTTTCGACCCTATTTCCATTTTTTTTGCTAATTTTATAGTAGTTCCATGTGAGTGAGATGATATGTAGGTATAACTATATAGATGACTAGAGACCATGCCCTAGAGTGTTTTATCAAGGGATATACTAGATAATTATAACGCCCTACAAGTAGAGTATGCATATAATAAGGTACACTTATTTTTTTAGAAGCACATAAGGAAATATAGATCTCAACCACATGGATGTAGAGGGGATAGTAGAGACTCTAATTCTAGGCCTAGTTGACATAGTGATAGTGATGATTCATATGCATTAGGGTATGTTGTCCTGATTATTAACATATTTTTTTTATATTTTAAAATATGATTTGATTATATATGATGAGTTAATTTATTTGTAGCAAATGAGTTTTTATTATAATAATCTCAAATGGCTTTAATTTCTACATTTAATTTCTTTCCATCACATGTTTGTATATATGTAATTGTTGATTTAGTATAGTATTATTTGAATATGTATTTTTGTATTATATTGGATTAAATGCACTTTTTCATATGTAAAATAATCTTGAGAATAATGTATATTATTATGTGTTATCATTAATACTCAACAATGATTTATTCATACACTAGGGAATAATAAGTTATTGTAATATTGTGATATAATTGTTGATATTTTTGTGGAACAAAATGAATGAATTTATTTTTATGATGTTCTTGTGAGATATTGTTACTTACACTTTTCCTTGATCTATAAGTTCTTGATTCACTTTCAATATCCATACTTGTTTGGAATGAGATTTAACTATGCCCGCATTATATTGTGCCTTATTATTTATAACTTTCCCTTATCTATGCTATTTTATAGTTAAAAACTAATTCACTATTGGTTCCACAATTGGAAAATCTTGGGAAATATCAATCATGGTAGAATGCAAACTATAAGAAAATATTTTCCTATAAACATCATCTACACAAGTCTGATGGACTATTAGTTCCTTTATAATAATGTTCTTGGATATCTTAGTATTCATCAAATAATTAGTGTAATTAGATTGATAAGGGGGTCTTATTAACCATGTATTAACATTTCCAAATGTAATAACCTCTCTATCCATAGGTTGTGTGATACTTTATCATAATGCACAACAATAATTCTCTTAATGTCTATTAATACCATGATAAATGTAAAATGGTTTGATTTTAATTTTTTTTAAATGGTGAGGAGTGTGATAATAGTTAGGAGGCAAAGTTATTAGATTCATAGCCAATAATGCATGTAGAATATCATATATTTTATCCCTAAAACTATTAGATCTGAGAGGTTGCTACTTGTTAACAACAAGGCTATTCACTTTGGGTATTGATTTGTAAAATAATTATTTTCCTTTATTTATGACCTTAACATGACTTTCATTGATTGGATTCTTTTCCTTTGGAAGTGGGATAGTCACCTTAGCTTCCTTGTGTGTGACTTTTTGTTTTAGATTAACATCTTCATGTGATTTCATTGGATTTGGATTAGGTGTCAATTCATCTAGTGTGAGAGTACTCTAACAAAGATATTGAAATAAATCACAAGTTTAAAAAATTTAATTTAATTTTAGATGATAATGAGGCCCCTACCTAATATATTTTTTTTCAAATCTATTGGTTGATATATCAATTGTTAAATACAAGTCTCTAATCAGAAAATGTAATTGTGAACTCACTCTTATTTTACTTGATGAAGAAAAGGTACATGTTAATATGTAAATATTTATCCTTTAATTTTAATGTATCACATTGAAAATATTTATTTTATCTCAATATAGGAGTGTAAAGACCCACTAGCTAACGAATAAAACCGATCCAAATATTTTCCAATTAAACTTTTGGAATTGGAATTAATTTTAATAAAATTTGACTTCCATAATATTTATCCATAGAAGCTATGAAGTATTTGAGATGTAGATAAGGACCAATAATTATATAAAACTTATGAAATTTAGGCATGAGGAAGTTATGGGCTAATGGTGCATTTATAATATTACACATAATTCAATTTTCATATGTAAGATTAGAATCACCCAAGCATGGTATGCTTTTGATTTCTAAGGTTAGGTAATGCATTTTGTATTATAGGTCACCCACATCATGAATTAAGGAGGTGAATTATTGGGAAGGCATGCTAATGTCCTTAATAGGCTTATTCAATGGTTGAATCTTATTATTGTAAGTGTCCATAGGTATTATTGACAAGTTTAACCTCACAGGTCAAACTGTCATCCCTACCACTTGAAACTTGCTTGTCATGTTGTTTTCACTATTGATTAGTATGTTATCCTTGTTATGTATTTGAAATGGTCATCCAAAACCTTGATTAGCAGATTTTAAGGTAAATTTGATGAGTTTAAGGTTTTGGTCATCATGACCATGTGCTTGTCTTGCCACCTTTTGACCAGTTTTATGTTATTTCAAGAGATTAAAAGAGTACACAAAATCCTAAGAGGCCTTATGTCTTGTGTCCAATTAATCTCATGCTTTACAATTTATCATACTAGTTGGTTACATGTTTGACTAACTTCATGACCTAGTTGACTACATTTTGGGTCATTTTATGGATTATGGAGTAGGTTTTGCATGGTAATGATAGTATGGAATTTAATAAGGACATGGTACACTTTTTTAGACATGAAAAGTATAATGTATATATGTTTCATTAGTTTTATTAGGATTCTCAAGTGATTTTGGTAGTTTTAGTGATAAAAAGGCATATTTTGAGGCTACCCATACAATTATTCAGGGTAAAATTGATCTTAAAGAATATTAAAGACCATATTTGTCCATTAAAAAGTAAAATAAATTATTTTTAAGGATTTTTAGGTGATATAATGAAGAAAACCAACTTATCTCCCATATTGACCTCCTTGGTAGCTCTAGAAGGGCCATTAATTTTTGCTCAGTACAGGTAGGGGAGAGAGATTTAGGTAAAAATATATTGGTAAATTATAGGGAAATTAATTAAATTAAATTTAATATTTTTTTTTGTTAGTTTCATTCTTTCATATTGATGAACAATCGTTAAGAGTGCAGGGGGTCTAAATGGCCTATTCATCTAGACAGGGTCCAAATTTTCCTTCATTTCTTTGCTTCAAGATTCAGTGGGGAATAATGGTTATATTGAGGTTATTTAAGGGTAAAATAGGACATATTACATGATGATTAATTATGTAAATCCTTTTAATAAGGTACATATATCACAAAACTAGTTTCCTATAGTGTCCTTGTGAATGATCTATTTAATCAGTTTTGGAGCATGATTTGAGTTGTAAAGAAAGTGTATTCAAATTAAGGGGTTAAAAATTTAATTATTTATTATTTTAAAACCTAATTCATCCAATAAAAATATCATATATCTCCATATTGAGTAAAATCTCATTTGAGATGATTTTGGTGAGATAATCTCTTTAACAAGGTACAATTGTAGCTAATGAGTTTTTAGTGCTTGAAAAGAATCTCAATGAGGTCAGAATTATATTATCAAGAATAGTTCTTAGAGAGGTATAATTAAGTAATTTAAGGTATTATAATGAGTTTCAATATACCATACTCTCTTAAAGTACAAAAAATCACTTAGAGGTCTAGTAGCATAGCTTTATCTCAAGACCTTAGTGAACAAGTTATGAGGAATATCATGACAAGTGACATGAATAAAAGAGTCAAAAAGTTTGGGAGGATTTTTAAATTACATTAATTTATTTAATTTAACTCTTTATAAGTATTTAAAAGGATAATGACCCTCATAAGGATCAAAAGACCCAAAAATCCTTGTTATGCCTAAATGTACTAGTCAAGCCTATATGCTATGATCATGGAGACTGATAATAAACAGGTAGGTATAATGAGAAAAATATTTTGATTTCCTTTCCTCATCAAAGAGTATCATATGATAATTACATTTAGATATTAGGTGAACATGCTCATGGAATACTTAGTAGGTGAAATGATGATAAGTGTCACAAAGAGAAATGACTACCTATAATAGTCATGATGGAGTAGGGGTCAGAAGAAGTATTGATTTGTTTTAGAAGCTCAACTCAAGGTTCATACAAAAATAAATTAGTGTGATATAAAAAAACTAAAGATAAAATTGAAACCATGGAATAATTAATTCATAGAGAGGTAAGCTGATGAAGAAATAACATTGCAAATACCTTTATTCAAAGAAGTTAAGGTATTTTTGCATTTTAAAGGTAATGGATCATTTCTTATTTTCATTTATATTAAAACCTATTTATGTAAATTTGATGATTATTCAATATATTTTTGAACAAGAATGGTCAATTAGGGTATTAATATCACTTTTTCCTTTTGAGACTAATCTCTCATCCCTCCTTAGTCCGTACACATGGAGAAATCACCACCTACAATAGTCACCCATGAAGATACTTCGAAAGGTGTCATGTTGAACATGGATGTAATAAAATAGTGTAAGGTTATAAGGGAGAATTAATTCAAAACTTCAAAGGAGAGTAGGATTGTTATATGCTTACTCAAGTTCCCTACTTTACATACTCCAACATGATGATCTCAGTCCATACATTAGGTTCCACAAACTCTCTTGATGACTAAGTTTTCAAAGAAAGTCAAGGTTTTGGTATTAATTGAGGGAGAAAAGTGAATAATATAAAAAAAATATAGTGATTTAAATTAAATTCCAAGGTGTATTTATCACCAAATCGCTCCATATATCTAATTCACCCACTATCTTATTCAAGACTTGAAAGACACCTATAGCCATCCTCTTTTGGCTCAAATAGTGAGGTGAGGGTGAGGTTGAATCCCAATGTAGTTGGTAGGTATGTGGAGTATTTATTAAGGATATAAAAAATCCAAAGACATCTTAATGCAAACTCTTCATTACAATATTTTTATGAATACTTCCTAAATGACCACTTACAACAAGGTCTAAGTAGGCCTAAACAGTCAAGCTTATTAAAGTAAGGTAATATAAGTAAATGGATAAGAGCCTAGACACTTATACATTCTACATGATACTATGGGACTATCATGAATACATTATCAAGGGGATAATGACGTATCAAGGTTTAATGACCCTATATTAGGCATCTCACATCATGAAACATCACATGATCACTTACAACCATCATATTTTGACACAAGTAGTGGTATGAAGAGAAGGTTAAAAATAGAAATAAAATGATGAGAAACATATTTCATGGATATAAATAAAAAATTATTAAATAATATAGGACATCCAAAAGGCTTAGATCACCTACATGGAATATCTCACCTCTCTCTCAATCCAAGCATCACCTACAGTCAGACCTAGTAGAGCATGAAATAGAGTTTGTTTAATATGAATTAACAAAGGGAGGTACATAAGAATGAGTAATAAATAAGGGTTGAAGGATTTAAATGGAAGTATTTTTGAAACATTATCAAATTCCTCACTCTTTCTCTCATGTAACCTATTTCATTATAGGCCTATACACCTTAAATAAGCACTTACAACTATGAGGACTTAATGGCCACACACAGAGGTCAATACAAGAATAAATTAAGAATTATAGTTTTAAGGTGACAATAATGGTGACAAGGTGGCATGGAAAACTAAAATAGGTCTATGAAGACCTATTCAGGGCTCTCACCACCTCTATTTTCTCTAAGCAGACCAATGAAACCTTAAATCTCCACCTACAGTTGGACTGATCACCTTCAAGACTAATTGAGAAATATTGATTAAGAGACTAAATGGTAGTTTTAGGACCAATAAAATTTGTCATGGGGACTAAGGGATTGTTTTTCATGTACATGAAGGTCACAACTTAGAATAAGCTCTCATTTTAGATAAAATGCAAGAAAGTAATATAGTTAGGGTCAAGAACACCATTCTATCAAGAAACTTTGAGCTTCATTCAAGGGGTTACATAGGATATTATGGGCATAAATGATGAGTATAACTATTATAATATGATATAAAATATGGCATAGACCCCAAAGAACCATTTGGAGCTAAAACAAAACTATCTCACAGCTCCTCAAGTAAGTACAACCTTCTCAAGCTCTTAAAGAAGCTTGACAACCAAGGAATGGTGAATTTGTTATGCTTAGAATGGTATTGATAATTTTGATTGGAGTATAATGTCTTAGGTTGTGTTAAGGAAATTTATATACTAAAACTTAGTGGAATTAGTTGTTGGATTAGTCCCCTATTCTTTATGAACAATCATTAAGACCTAAAGTAGCTCTAAACCTTCTAAAAACCCTTCGAGGAGGTCGATGGAGAGGAAAGTAGATAATATGAATCCAAATGAATGTTGTTACCTTTTAGCTTAACAAAATATTTTCTATACTCTTTGAAGGTTCTCAACATGACATTTGTTTGTACTTGCACCTATACCAATTTGAGAAAAACTATACTTCTAAAAGTTTTTGAGGCAAAAAAGGGGTGTTGAAGTGTGTGGATGAATTAAAATCATTTGAAGATGTGATTTTAGAGATATTATAACTATGTAAGTCTAAAAATAGATATAACAGAACCCATAAGTGTTCAAACAAATCAAAATTTTCAAGGTAGTCTGAAAATGCCTTAAAAGGAAAACTTTGCCAAAAGTCATTTCATGGTTTGAATAATTATACAATGTTACATAAATTTAAAATGGGAATGGAGTGTTATAAAATCATTTGTAAAGTGAATCAAACACTTTTTTAGGGTTTCATACGTGTGGGAGCTCTTTGGATCAAGATTTCTACTTTCTAGGCAAGGAGGGATAATTAGGCCTAATTGGAAAGAGAAGATGAGCTGAAAAAGACACTTTCAATGAAATTTGGGTCACCAAATTTTGTTTGGAGCTATAATATCTTAATGGGTATCCAAAACTATGATTTTTTCCACTTTCACCTCCAGATGGTTCTAGACATGGAACTTTACCTATTTGGAGGGTTATAAGGGATTGAGAGGAAATTCAAGGTTTATGTAAAAAACTAGGTATTTTGGGGAAATTAATGGCTTAAATTGTCTTTTTAAAAGTTTGGTATGATATTTAGAGGCTATAAATAGAGTAAAGTTGCATTCTTGAAGACAAACTTAACTTTTCACTTCTACACCATGTTGAAGAATGATCTTTCCAAGGGGTCAAAACACTAAATCATTGAATAAGGATTATGAAAATATTTGTCAAGGCCAATACATGTCTTATATGCCACATGTAAGGAAATAAAAATTAAATAATCAACTAGAAGGAAGTTGAAAAGTTTGAAGAGCTCTCTAAGACTCCAAACTACACCTTCTTTCCTTCTTATGCCTAGCTTGTTGAAGGAGTCAAACTTACATCAAAGAGTTTATAATATCCCATGTAAGGTGGAAAGGCCTCATGAATGTATTATATAAATATTTAAATTAATAATTAATGAAGACTTAAAGTCCTATTTCCAAGGATGAGGACTAATTATTCAACAAAGACATATGAGCTAGTATATAGAGAGTCAAACAATGATATAATTACCTTCCAAGTGGTCAAGATTGACAAATCAATGATGAAGATAGTTTTAAGTATCATAAACTCATGATAATCAACCTTTATGCCACCATAAGGACATGAAAGATGAGAGAGATTCAAGGAGGTACTACATAACACTTGACGAGTGTGAAGACCAAGTTGACATCCCATCTTTGGGGTTGCTTTGTCTCCCCATCATTTGATTTTATATTTGTATTAATTTTTATATAATTTTATCATCACTCTTTGATTTGGGTTGTTTTATAAGGATACCAAATTTTTTACTCACCTTTTGAATAAATAAGTTCTTTTTCTCCATTTTTAGGTTTTAGTGAAGTGTATGGTGTTGGCCATTGATATAAAATTGTGAAGCATTTGTTTTAATATGTTATTGTCTAGTTTTGGTACCTTAATATAGTATATTTTATGTTATATAGGTTATTATAAGTGTTAATATTAACTTTAGTCTAAGCATTGGATGTGAATTCAGTTCTTTTTCATTCCTTCCATGCAAAGAGTGAGTTTGTCAAGTCCTTCTTGTGAAACACTATTGTAAAAGTCATTATTGAAGTGAAATGAATGAGTGAAAACTTATTCATTTGATAAGAGTGTCTATTTAAATCATAATTGGTCATGCATATTGGTGCATCACCTTCATTCCTAGGCTTTCATTTTAATTCCTTTGTAAATAGTACCCCTTTCACCCTTTTCATAGTCAACATTTTTAGTTAATAGGTTTAAAAACAAGTTTTAATGAGTGCATCAAGGGAAATAGCCCTCTATATGTATATTATATCGTTTTTAAAGTCAACCACACTTAGGAGAAATTCCATGTTTCATTAGGAGTTAGAAACAACACACATTATCATAAGGGCACACTCTTGATTGACAACAGGAAATACTATTACAAATTGGTGAAGTAGGTCTAAGCATGGGTTGAGGAAAAACATCATATTAATGTGTAACATCATAATCTATAGATTCAAATTATAAATATGAATCATTACATATTATAACATTTTCATATTATTTTGTTTTAATATAAGGCTCATTAGGAAATATATTTTGATGTTGTGTTTCCAGAGAATATAAAGAATCATTGCATGTGCTTGTATCATTTATTATTTTATAGAGAGATAGAGGGGATTTTTATTTATTCACATTATTTTTCTATCTCTAAATAAATAAAATGAATTTCACGTTATTCAAATTATTTTTCTATTTCTAAGGAGAGAAGGAATTTAACATTATTCATAATATTTTTCCATTTCTAATGAGAATGAATTTCACATTCTTCACATTTTTTTGTTGTTTCTAAAGAGAGAATGAATTTCACATTATTCATAGTGTTTTTAAATTTATAAAGGCATAAGGAATTTCATATTATTTTAACCCTTTTTCCATTTCTAAAGAGAGAAGGAATTTTATATTATTTGCATGATTTTACAATTCTAGAGAAAGAAAAGGAATTTCACATTCTTTGCATTCTTTTTTCCATTTATATATAGGGATTATGCCTATGTGTTTTATAACGGTTATTAAGATGAAATGATGTAGAAAGTTTTAGATATATATGAGGTGTATTATAAAAAATAATATACACTTTTTAACTCTTAAGGTATACTAGGAACATGCATGTGTTCATTATTATTTTTCTCATCTTGTTCTAGTTTATGATTTAAATAACAAAAATAAGTAGCCTCTTTTATTTCAAAATTAGTGTGTTCATTTTTTTTTCACTATCATACCAAATCTTTTGCTTTTAATAATTAGAATCATACCCATAATCGTGATAAACATATTATCTGTCTAGATATCTAACATCATTAATCACACATGTTTAGTTACTAATCCATTGATTATCATATCCATAATGGGATGGAGTTCATAGATAATAAAAATTCCACATGTTGATAGTTATTATGGGTTTCTGATTAATTTTCCATCTTGGATTTATTTGGTCTTAAACAAAATGTTTTAATATAGGAAATACCTATCCACATAAGTAAACAAACATGAAGATACTAAGGCCAAACGTGAAAATATTTTTGTGTATAGAATTCAAAGATCAAGTAATGAAACCCTATGACTAAAAATCTAAACAAGATTTACTTTTATATGGAAATCAAAACTCAGATTTGAAACCCTAGGGAATAAATATGAAATGGATTTTTTGTGTATGGAAATTAGAAATAATATTTGAAACCATAGGACAAAAAAATCTAAACAAGAATTTTTTGTGTATGGAAATCAGAAATGAATTTTTGAAATCCAAAGAAAAAAAATCTAAAATTGTAGGATGGTTCGATCAATATTTTGGTTCACCAATATGTTTTTACTCCAATTTGGATTATAAATTCTAATAGGATAAACATGATATTAATAGTTATTTAATTAATTTTAATTGTATATATATACAAATATACATGCTAAATATAGTAGTGGATTTAAAATAAGAGGTAAGAAGATGTTTGGCTTGTTTATTGATTTAACCTTTTTGAGAATATTGGTGTATTATTCCTAATTTAGTTAAAGTGTCTGAGTAGTGAAATCAGTAAATAAATATACAATAATTAAGATAATAATTTATGTAAATTAAATTGTAATTTTGATTTTTCTAAAAATAGTGATAAGATATGGAAAAGAAGACTTAGCTAGAAAATGACTGATATGACTGAGACATGGTTTGATATTCACTGTGCATGATGGGACAATATCATAAACTAAGATCAGACCTTCATTTTATGATTGGATAGGAGCACCAAAAGTGGATAGGAATGGCATCAATTTTGTAGTCCACCTCTATCGCTATTGTCCTAAGGATATAAGATTTTTGGGTTTTGTTTGCCAGGTTTGTGTGACCCTGTATGTGAAGTTTTGATAGTTAGAAGTCTTTATATCTCCTTGTAGAGCAAATTTTATCTTAAAACCCTATATTCCATTATGAATTGAATAAATTTTATAAAGAGGGGGATTTGTGTGTAAGATTCACTTAATGTGTATCCACATCCCTTGTATGGGCATACTACCTACATACCAATAGTTTGAAGAGGGATCAAGCCATTTGTAGTTCTCCCACTTGATGTGCTTTATGCAATAGTGTGTATAAATATGAAAAATGCTAAACTAGATTTGATTGAGGGTGATAGGAATTGGTGTAAATATTTGAATAAGATTGTAAGAGTATTGGCTGGCTATATGTAGAGAATAGGGAAGATTTCTTGAATAGTCTTGCTTGTATTCTTGCTTGCTTAGTGATATTTGTCAACCCCTTGAAAATGATCTTTGAATGGGTTTTTATAGGGATCTATTGGTCATGGGTTGAATGCAATCATGTTAGGATGATAAGGATAAATATGGGGAACTAGAATAAACTGACTGTTAGGGATAAAAATGCACTTGGATAGGAGCACCAAAAGTGGATAGGAGTGACACCAATGTAATAGTCCAAGTGTAGTGCTATTTTCTTGAGCTAAAGGGTCCTAGGGGGATGGATTAGTCATGGAAAGAGAAGTTTGGATAAGATTTGATTAGGTATGGAAGGTTACAAATGATTGGGAATCAATGAAAATATGCCTATGAGGGTTATGAGAATAAGCAAGAGGGACCTATGGGTTGGGTGTCACAAGCCACACTCAAGTTACCAATTTTTATATTTTATATGACTACATTTATCACATTGATTTGAGTTATGATTATTTAAATTCTATATTTTAGGACTATGACATTGATTTTTATATGATTTTTTTCATCTATTTTCTTGGGATCAATTCCAAAAAAAATATTCAATATTGGTAATTGATATTAACTATAGTGGTCAGATTAGGCCTTGCATACAATAAACTAATATTTTACTCTAGGGAAATACATCTGTGTATTTAATCTTTGTTTCTACATTTTATCACTTATAAAATTGTATAGGTTTGCCTATATATTCAGACCCTAGTAATGCAAGATAAATATGATATCAAATGGGGGATGTCAGGAAAAAGGGTTGAGTTGGATTAACCTTTGTCAATACATGTTGATAGATAAAGTGTTGCACTAAATTACCAATACTTTGAAAAGGCTCAAAATCAAATGTAGTTATTTCATTAATGCACATGTGTGTAATTATGGATGCAATTCTAAATTATATTTCTCATATATTTCCTTAGTATAAGCATGTGTATGTAAATTTACCCTTGTAAACTTTAGTTATATCTCTAATAATTATGTAAATGTAATATGTAATCTTGTCTAGCTCTTGATAGTGTAATGTGCCTATTGTAAAATACATTACAATAGATTTGTATATATAGGAGTCTCTAAATTTTAATTAAAGACTTAGTGGCACATAAAATAAAACTAAAATAAGTTGAAATGTGCCCAAATAATTATCACAAAGTGAAACATTCCCAACATAAATTAAATGGGGACCTAAGTTAGTCCTCACATTATTGAGTCAATACCAATTGTAAATGGTAGAACTGACATGTAACTTAAAATAATCCATGGTGAAAGGGAGAGAAAGAGATCTCTGTAATATGATATGTAAAGTTGGTTATGAATAGGATAAATGTGTCACACAAAAAAATAGAACATTAATAGAATCAAAAGATAAATAGAAATGCACCACCAAGTACCTAGTTTGTGTTTTGAGATCTATACAGGTGAAGTTATCTAAAATTTCTATGAAACAAGGCTTGTATAAAATATGAGTATCTACACCTTTGACTAGTCTCTTTTACTCATTATAAATATTACTTTTTTCAAAATATTTGGGACACAAGTAACTAGTAATGTAATATGTCCCACTAATCTCTCACCAAGTATGAGATTTTATAAATCATTTGTATCATGACCAAACTATTGTATAAATGTAAATTTGCATGTATTTGGGTGTTATTTAATATAAATTTGAACTTATTTATGATACCCATTCTCGATTTAAACATAGAAGCCAAAATTTTCTTTCGTGAATGCTTGTATTTTCTACATGGTCTATCTCTATACTAAGTTGTATTAATAACCACTATAGGTGGATATTTTTGTACATGTATTACCTTAATGATCCATTCATTATTGAATTTTTTTATCTATTACTGTGATGTTTCACAATTATTTGTGTCATGTCCAATAATTTTATGGTAATCACAATATGATTTTTATTCTTGATGAGATAACCAACCCATGAATCTATGTCTGGTGGTAGGTAAAGGAGTCAAATTTTTGTTAATTAACATTTCTAATATGATGTTTGATTTATCTTGAATGCTTATTAATTTCAATGTTATGGAAGGCTCTATGTCCATTAACTGCACATTATTGATTGATTGTGCTCTAAAATTAGTTTTTCATCTTTGATACACTGCACAATGTGAATGTTTTCTTGTGCCTATGTCATGATAAATTTTACACAAGCTTTCCTAAATTGTGCATTTAAATTATGAGGCTTTTTATTGTGATTTGACATTCCAATAATTATTTACATTCTCAAAAAATTTATTGTTTTGAAGTATTATCTTTATTTTTGTCTACTTTAGATTGTTCTTGAGTAAGAACTTTTGAGTTTCTAATATTATCTTTATATGAATTATCATGATACTCTCCTATATAGATAAGTTTAAACATGTGATGAGACACTTGCTCATCTCGATCAATAGGTTTAAAATTTAAATTAGCCAAATCATCATCTATATTTATTTGAATTTGATAATTATCATCGCCACTATCATCATATTTTATGTATATACAAGGTGGAACCTTTGAATTGACCAATAGAGAATGATTTGGTTTAATCTATTTTTGTTTTTCAAAATTGGTTTGTGTTTCCTTCATTATCTCTTCATTGATTTCCATATTTGTAATTATATCCTTATAATTTTATTTATCTATTCTCCAACCTCATATGTATGGATTTTGTGTAATGGGATAATCTTTGATGGAGGAACTAGGAAATAATGAATAAAACATTATTTTGAGTTACCTTAATTGTTACGTTGTATTATTTTATAGTATTTTAAGGGATTATAATCTACATAACATGTGTAAAAAATGTCAACTATGAAATTTTAAGCATATTGGTAGTGTAAATGGTACTAATTCCATAACATGTATCCACGGTCAACACAAGAGTAAGCTATAGTGTAGATGATTAGGCATGACTTTAAACATGGTAGTCAATGCCTTGGGTTGTACTATCACATCCAATGATATTAACCCAAGTACCTATCATAGAATATTATCATATCCTCTTACGATCATATCTTATTTTTTAATAGTATCCATATTGACACCTAATGTTTGAAATAACATTATGTTGCATATATTTAGTATTGATCAATTTATCTATCAAGACATGTTTGAATCCCATATTTTTAACTTTTAATTGAATAAATAAATGTATTTTTTTGCTATATTGTATGTTTATTAGGAAAATATTTATTTTCAAAGGAAATAATATCTTCATCCACTCTTTAATATATTCATAATGGAAGTAAAATATGCAACCTCTGTATCATTTGATAAAGTTTTATCATGAAATACATAATATAGGATATCATTTTAAAGGGATGATATCTTTATTAGTTCAAGGATGGAAATATTAGCTTGAGTATTCCTTAGTTGATTAATAATATCAAAACTTTTGATTTGATTGATTGGCCTTGTGGGAGGTGGAGAGGGTAGGTAGATAAACATGTTGAATACATCCTTTATATTATGTAGGGTGGGGCACCCAACCTCATTATGTATTTAATAACATGAAACACGATTAATATCCAACATAAGCATTGGGTGAATATTGGGGACAAGATGGTAGTTTCCATAATTATGAGGGATAAGAGGATCAAAAGGAGTGATGCAACCAAAATCAACTCAGATTATATATCTAGATAATATGAATTACTAAATATTATTCATTATATATTTTATCATTATTATTTTTGCACAATAATTTGACTTTTTTGATTACATAGTTACTAAAGATATTGCATATTTTTTAATTATTGATAAAAGAAGTTTTTTACAGGGACACAAACTTAATAAAATAATCAAGTAGACATGCCATAAAATCCAAAATAGAATATTAGGGTATGCAAAACAAAAACCAAAAATATCTATCCAACAACAATAACACAACAAAAAAAAACAAAACAAAAAATAACAACCAAAAACTAGCCAAGTTAATTTGACATCCCACCATGGGCTTCATTCCAAGTGTCCACCATATTATTCAACACCCCTTCCATACATTCCATAGCTTTGTTTCCATGTGTACTTTATTATTCACACTACCTTTGTACTTTTTACCTAGTTTGATTGAACCTGAATCTTCTTCCCTCTTCTTGAATAAATGATTGAGTCCATCCAATATCGAAAGATAATTTTCAATAGATGCTTTACTAAAGTTTTTTGTTTCTTGAAAAACATGCCCTAATTCTTCCAATAATCATGAAACCTTTTTTTAATTTTTGTATATACTCCTACTTGTGCTCAGGGCTCCTTGGTCTCAACACTCTCAAATTTCCTTGGTGTTCCATCTCATTTTTCATGCTAAACCATGATCTACAACCATCACCATTGGAAATACCATGTCTATCCAAGAAAAATTTATATAAGTCATTTAATGTGAAAGTAGAGTCTTGACTTCCCAATTTTCATATGAGGCCTGACTTACTTAGGTCTCTCAGCCTATTCTATGAGGTCATATTAGTTTTATGCTATTCTATCTCCTAAAACCTATCCTATTGTGATGACCAAGTTCAAATAGTAAAGTTTCATATAAATCACTAGCCTTAAATTAGATTTTAGTTGCACTTGTAAAATTTTACTCTCTATCTCTTTCAGCGCCTTGTAATTACTTTGGGGGGTCACATTGATTGTTGTTCCCTATCAGCCCTTAGAACCTATCTTGATTAGAGGACCAAGCTTGTGCAATTCATTTCACATTTTATAGTTGGTCCTGAGATAACTTATTGACTTGTTTCTGCCTTGTTGAAAACCTTGTTGAAAATGCTGATTATTTTCTTGATTAGGTTTGCCTATGGGTGATTTTGAAAACATTAATCCTATAGATGTAATTGGGATTCCAAACCCCAATTAGATATATTATGTCGTATTTTGCATTTTCTAGTTCTATCTAGGATTATAACCCTAATTAAGTCTAGGAGGATTCAAATATATAGTGCCTTTGATAGCTAGACTATTATCTTTGATTAGGTATATGCTTGGGCAGGAATAATTTCATAGTGTTAATCAAAACTTATTTATGATTAGGTCTAGAGTTTTAGGTAAGTGGGGTTTATTTTTCAATTTATAAAAATATCTTGATTAGGTCTAGGCTTATTTATAAGGGCCATCACAGTGATAATCAGGGTTTAGAGCCTAATTAAGTATGTGTTTGTCAGTGGTGAGCATAGTTATAGTCAAGGTTTCCAACCCCGACTAGGTCTTGGAGCACATAGAAAACATGTCATAGTGTTGATAAGATATTGCATCCTAAATTAAGTATCTAGATGAGGGCAAGTGTTGAATCTCAGTTAATTAGAAATTAATCTCTAAATAAGTCTGGGCATTAATAAAAAGGGGACTATATTGTTAGTTGGGGAATTTTACTCGACTAGGTATTGGGGAGCCTTAGGCATTCCCTATAGACCAAACTAGGAAATAAAACCCTAAATAGAATGTGAAACCAACAATGAAAAACCTCACAGTACTAATTAGGGGTTTATACCTTGATTGGTTTTGAACCCCCATTAAAATTTTAATTTTAAATTCCCACCAAAAACATGTAGTTATAATCAGAGAAGTAAGACCCGATTAAGTTTTGTGTGTTTTAGAATATGCTTAGTAGTTCTATTCGGGGTTATAAATCCTAATTAAAATAGGATTTTAAAATTTCCAAAAGGTGCATCTCAACATGAAATTAGAATCTTGGGGTCCATTTTTTCTTGTCATGTCATCCTAATTGTATATCACTCCAGTGGGCATAACTTTCACCCCATAGGGCCATTTTGAAAACCATTTACATAGTCAAAATCTCTTTCTACCATGAACATTTTGTAACCCAAATTTCACCCTATTTATATTAAGTTAAATACTACTTGAAACTAGGTTTTATGTATCCCTTAACTTGAATAGGTCTACTAGGTGCCTTTTTAGATCTCCTGACAATTTTTCAATCATAACTTTGTTCCCATAGGCCTATTTTCAAAATTGTCAGAGTCATTAGAAATATGAATTAGGTATGGATGTCTTAGTGCCTTTAGTTTCCTGAATTTCTTAATTTATAATGATATTTTAATTTTTTAAATTTATAAGTTACATGTGGAGCTTTTAATTACAAAAAGTAACTTGTTTTTAGTCCTTTTGTAGGCTAAAATAGAGTAAAAAGACAAAGTGATAGGATTTAAAAAGTGAAGGATGGGATTTGGAGGAAAATGAATAATTATAATATCTATAAATAGGCAAACCCTGGTCATTGTAAGCTTTATATATTTGTTGATCTAAAAAACTTAAATTTAATCACATTTTTTTGCTTTCATAGAGTTAATTCCTATCCCTCTTTTGTAACCTTACGGTTACATTGGTGAAATTTGATTGATTGATCATGATGTATTTTAATGGATTATCAACATGAATACTTTGATCAATTAAAGACCATGGATTTATTTATTTAAATCGGTGCATTCATAATGGTGGTTGTGTATTTTTATTCATTGTCTATTTATGTTCAAAGTTTGTATCAACTTTGTGTCTGATTATGCATAGACAAATCAAATAGAGGATTGATTTGTGTGTTCAAGTGATCAAAAAATCTAGATTATTACTCATTACTATAGGATTTATCTATTTTACCCTTCTTTTTTATTTTTTAATTAAATACGTTAAACTAAGGTTTCACTTGATATTAATTTATTTATGCATGCTTATCTCAATTGCTTGTTCTATTTCATTCTTATATTATTGATGCATTTTTGAATGTATTAATTTAAGGGAATGAACACTTAAAATTAGTAGTTTAACTTTTTTACCTCAAACCCTAATTTATTATTTAAAAAAAAGTATGCATGTGCCTTGCTATTTTCAATATTTGATTAAAATCCAATTGAGTAAAACATGAATCTTTAATTACCATATAGTTTATTTAATAATCAAAACACTATTAAAATTTAGTTTTAGGGCTCACACCAATAGACCCCTTGAATTATAATCATCACAATGTAAAACTACACAAAGATTAGTACACCATCACATGGTATATAAATACTTTAGGGAGACCTACCTCACATGACTCCTTTTAAGAGAGGTTATACATGTTTTATAATTTTGAGATCCTAACATTGGTGAGACATGCTAAATAACAGATCAATAATATTAGTGTTATAAGGAGGGATTCTAATACATAACTAAAAAACTAAAAAAATTAGTAGAAAATTTAAACTTGAACATTTTAACGACTTTTCCCAAGTGATTTTCTAGGTTCTAAAACTATGAAACTAAATTCTAGACCCACCTATGGATTTTTCTTAGCTAGGTAGAGGTGGATGACCTGGGAACATTCTAGAGCCTATTCATTACCTCCCCAAAGATCCCCATGACTGTTTTTGAAAATACACACATGGTGAGATTTGGATAGAAGAAGAAACATTCAAGCATTTAAGGATGCCATAATCAAGACTCAAATCCAAAATCATGTTTCCTACCATTTATTTCCTTCTTATTTTGACATAGAAGCATATAGTTGGTACCTCAGCTTTCTAGATAGGTGCATTACCTCATGGGTCATCTTTAAAAACTTGTTTATTAACCTCTTTAGTGTGCCCATTGACCTTTTTCCCCTGTATTATTAATTTGTTATAGCCCATAGGGATCCAAATGAGTCTATTAATGCATTCAACATTCACTTTCATGAGTATACAAGAGGTTGAAAGACCCATTCCTATAAATTAAAGTGGTGGATATTGAAGTTTATATCAAAATTTTGGATCTCTTAACTACTATGTTCATTTGAAAGATTCCATCCACTCTCACATCTCTCATGTTGACTTACCAAGAAGTCTTCACAATTGAACAAAATTTAATGCCACAGGGCTATTGTGCAAACCCATTTTATTTACTTGGACACCCTAGTATTTACACCCAAAATCCTTTGATTTACTTGCCTATATGTCAACCCATTTGCTAATCTACACCTTATAATGAAGTATTACCTCAATCATATAATCAATTGGTCCACCCCATAACAAATGAAAACTCCATTGTTGATTTTAATACATGCATTTATGATAATTCATCACATGGATAACATGTTATTTCCCCTTACTTTAGTGATCTAGTGTCTTTCGATGATTTTGATAATCCAATTCCATTTGTTGTAGGAGAGTCTCTACAAGAAATGCCTGAATTAACCTATGAGACTACATTCCAAAGTTCAAAATTTGGTATCTATGGATATGGAAGTGAGAAAAGTACTGAAATAGTCCTAATGATTGATAATGTACCATTCCATAAACATGATTTGATCCAAGAGAGTAGTGATGAGGATGAGTCCAGTAATAAAGTAAAAACACTTATTTTAAGTGATCTATTGGCTAAAAATTAAAATATCAGTGAGCTACCCACATAAGAAGAAGAATCAAAATTATCTTATAATCAAATAGAAGAAGAATTAGAAGAATTGGAATAGTTGGATGAAGATGATTCATGATATGCATATGATACATTTCTATATACTGTTGTCCCTACACTTGGCAAGATCATTCAAGATAATCAACAACTCAAAGGCAGTAAGGTGACACCCATTCCATCATTATAGATGGAATAAATTGAAGAAAATAATGATGAAATTGGTTGTCTATGTGAGGAAATTGAGATTAAAATGGGAGATATCTAACCTTATGATATCCTTGTTTTTGATCTAATTCACCTGAACCTAAATGGATAAGTCATGAGAGTCTTTTGCACTGAGAGAAAGACCTATACATTACTGATGATAGGTGGAAAGATGAAAAAATTTAGGTTGATATATTTACATTTGAATGTATACATCCTTTATAACAACATAAGGAATGCAACTAAAAAAGTCTTGTGATCCTTATAGTAGTTGATGCAACCAAATAGAAATTAGTGATCATAATTATGCATGACTACCCAATCTATGAAGATGTGAAGTCAGGGAAAGTTAGAGCTAAAGATTCCTTGATCAAATATAGATCTTTGCACACTTTTACCTTTAATGAAAAATATAAAATATCCTTGACTTGGGAAGAATCACTCCTAAGCCTTTTGGATGATAAAAATGAAAAAGAGGATGCTGCCAAAGCATTAATATCAGTGAAAGAGCAACCAACAATGGATTCATTGATGGGTTACCACAATGAAGATATCCCTATCAGGTTGGGTATGCAAATCACTCTAATATGCATTGATACCTACCAATATCCCTCATTATAACTTAATATATGGGCAAATGTATTTATTAAATTCTATCCCAAGTGATTGATACAAATTAGATGTAAGTACAATGTTTAATTTAATTCTAAGAATTTACTTTGGTTTCATGAAAAAAACATATTTATGACTCTTTGGGATAGTATTTATTAGTGTAGGGGTTATAATAAGCATAAGTACATGTCTTACCTTGGTAGGATCTCTACCAATCTTATAAAAAAATCAAACATAAATATGTTTTGTATCAGGTGTCCAACTATTGAGGATGTCCTTTGATCAATACATATTCAATTCTTTATAAGTCTTGCTTCTAGGCATGCATTTTATTGGAAAGCTATTGTAAATACCTTATCTTTCCCTATCTTTCTTTTGTTTCATGTTTTCATTTCTTAATTTTATCACTTTTACTTATTGGTATATCATAATTTATTATCTCTTTTTGGATTGAATCATATATTTTTATTTTTAGGTTTCCCTGTTGGTCAAAGAATCAAGAAAAAAAGGCTTGTACTTAGGTAGCTCAAGTGACTCTGACATTCTAGTGCATAAGTATTCCGAATAGTTTGTAATGTTAGATTCTATTTTTGAAAGATTAAGCTATCATGTGTGTTATGATTTTGATAATGTTAGGTTAATTATAGGTAAATTATTAGGTCAATGAAGACATTATATAAAAAATAAGAACAAAAATAACATCTTAATGGTTTCTAGATTCACCTCTGCATATGTTTAATCAACTCAAACAATGACCTTGTACACAGGAACACCAAAATAGAACACATAATCAACTTCTTAAGAATTGTTCATACTCAAGATAGATTGATAACACCTCCAAAATACACATAGATCATCATAATGAATTATAAAATACTCCCTAATAGCTAATTCATAATGAAACATCGAAACAACATCAACACAAGCTCAATTATCCTTCTCAGGTCACTTACAATCCATGGTCAAACACACAGTCAACTTCTAACCCTTTGTTCATACTTATTATGATTGGTAAAACCTTAATAATGCAAACATATGGTACTAATGGAGTATAAAAAATAATCCCATAGCTAGTTCACCTTTAAACGGCGAGATACCAATAAGCATGGCTCAAATACCCTTCTCGGGTTATAACATGCACAACATAGAGTCAAATTTAAACCTCAATATATTTGAATATACACACTTTAAGACCTTTAAATATATATTTACATATGTTATTTGGATTCTTTTACTAATTTTATTTTTATACCATGGGAAAGTTTTGCATATATCGAAAGATATGACATAAAAACTGAGCACTAGTTTTTCCTTCATAAATTTGAATATTTAAATCCAAACAATCACAGTTAAACTTCGGTCAATTGAAACATATATTTTTCCCTTTAAGATTAATTAAATAATGAAACATTGATATTATTATAAATTTAACACATATTTTACCAATTTCCAAATGTTAAAATTTGAACAATTGACCTCATCTCATGCAATCTTACAATCTTGACCACACACACTCCATCAATCTTTTTGAGATTATCTTTGCTTTAACAATGTTAAACAACTATCACTTTGACCTCTTAAATTTAATACACACCATTTATATAAATAAATATTAATTACTAATCACCATTTATATTTATAAAAAACTCTATCTTTATCTCTACTCAACATTAACCATTAAACACTTGGCACCATCTCGTTGCATCTTGACATCTTGGAATAAACACGCTCCGTTGATCTTTTGTACATATCTCAGTATTTATCTATGTTAGAAATTGGAAAAATTAAAATAATATTAATAAATACACACCATTAGATCAATTTTTATGATATCCCATGATCCATTAGATCTCCATTTGGTCCTGGTCTTTACCCTTCTCAAATTTGGCTAAATATGGAGACTATTGGAATTTGTTTGTAAGGTCAACTTTGCACCTTCATATCTTTTTCTTCGCTCAAACACATGTTCTAAAATTTTGAACATATGTTATAATTTAAAATATTAATATAAAAATTTATTAATAATATATTGAAACATTTACACATGTGAGCTATAACTCCATTAATCTACTCACTCATATATTTCTACCACATAGCCAACTATGTCAACAACTACCTAGGAGGCTAACTTTGAACATGCATATCTTTTGTCGTACTTCATTACATGACCTAAAATTTATTTCATATAAACTATGAACAAAAATAAACAAACCAATATGATCAACTTATCCTTAAATTTCCACGTGTGAAATATGACTACATCAAAATGCCTACTCAGCTTTTCTTTTCACACTACAAATTTGGCTAAGTATGAGAAAACACTATCAAACTGCCTAGGAGCCCAAATTTGAACTTGAATGTATTATGTTGAGATTAATTAAATGAATTTAATTTTATCATATAATAAATATACATAAATGTGATCATAACCATATGATCAACTCCACCTGACTCATCCACATGTGGAAATTATGATGTCCTAAAACTGCCTACTCAATTTTTTTTCTATTGGACCCAAAAGGTATAGATGAAAAAAATGATAAAAAAATGAAATAAAATAATCAAAACAAGCAATAAAAGCATCCTTGAATTATAATATGACCCATTTTACATCCTCAAATCACCATACTCATCCCTAATCATCTCAAACCATGCCAAAACTAAAGATCAACCAAGCATACTAGGACAAGCATATCACACATTTTATCATTATCACTTAGAATATCAAGGCACATAATCCACTAACTTAGACACTTCCATTATATCACCATCACATAATGTAAAACTCTCCAACAATCTCCCCCTTTGTCATTTATGTCAACACCCATCAAAAATATTATACAACTCACCTTCCTTCTCTCTCTTCAAGCACTCTCACAATAGGAACTTTCTCCCCATTTGAAAAAATGATAAAGTGGGCACAAAAAAATCTTGAGGATCTAAAAATACTACCATCAAGATAATACCAACTTATAAATATAGTACAAACTCCCCCCTTACCTTGATCCTACCTCTTCATGCCTTTACAACTTCCTCTTGCTCCATGCCAACACACTCTTCAACTAAGAATTGAAACCAATGAAGAAAGAACACACAAAAGAACTGAAATATAATTTAAAATTAATAGGAAACATCCCTAATTTTTCTGATCCATTTCACCTCTTGATCATCTTCATATCCCCATACACCATGGAAAATCACCACACATGCTTACTAGCCTCTTCTCTCAAGCCACTTCAAGGACCACCAATATAACTTCATACAAATAACCAAATATTAAAAATATTATAAAAAAACCTAATAAATCACCTTGAAACCTACATACCTTTATCTTTTTGGAGAAACTAATCAAAAATCACTCTTCTTCACACAAGACCTGTCTAGTCTCCTTGTAGCCCTACCTAAAACTTACAGAGCCCACAACTTTTGGTAGACACATAATAAATACCTAAAAAATCATATCTATAGAAATATAATACACATAATTAAGAACACCAATTTTCAACACCTATATCAACATATGAAATGTACTTCATAAACCAACTAGCCAATTAAGCCTCCATCTTGACAAGAAACAAGCATAATTTGAAATCCACAAACCTTCAGATCTTTTTGAATCTTGATTTGATAACCCATTTATCCCATTCAACCTATTATTAATCCTTATACATCAAATCTAAAGGCACACCACTTTTATAACATAGCCCAAAACCCTAGAACCTTAAAATAAACAAGATCAACAAAACTCCTTCTGGTCAATGTCCACTTCTAAAACTTCTTATACACTTGGAGCCAACCATTACACACTTATAGACCAAGATATGAGATTTCACATCTTTAGAAACCCATACATACTATAACCCATTTTAGGACCTGAATACTCTTAAGTAAAAACTGGGAAACCCGAGAGCAAACAAAAAATCCTCCAATTTCATATAAAAGATTTTCAAAGATTTAAAACACATAGAATACATCATAAAGAAGTGAATAGACCTTTCTGAGCATCAAAATCTTCTTAAAATTACATCAATCTCATTATGCCATATGGAAACACCCATTATAACCTTATACAATAGCTCCTCAAACCTCTAGAATAAGATCATGATCGTATTGCTCTCCCTTAACGAATGATCTTCTCTAACTGACATTATGATCTTGAGAACACAAAATTTCTTCTCCACAAGAAAGATGTCTCCTAAGAGGCATAGGTAGAGACATCCTACTTTATAATATCCTACAATAATGTGAAACCAAGAGTTGCCCACAACTCTTCATTTGATGCTTATGGTTCTTATTCTTCTTCTTAGGCTTAAGAGAAGAAACATGATCAACCACTATAACAATGTCCTTCTCTTCTAAGATTAAATTTACAATTAGAGACAACAAAGATTCATGATATACCTTTTCATTTGTAGAATCTTCTTTGCATCTTGGAACCTCATCACTAGTCATTGAAATTAATGTTATTTGAATGATACATGCTCAGTAATAGCAAGATATTTAATTAGATCCATATTCACGTCAAAAATTTCCTCAACCAATACCTTGGTCCTCGTTTTGAACTTGGCTTCTTCATTCACAATATGAGTCGACAATGAGATCCCTTATCACTCTTAAACTTTCAGAGCATTCTCCACCATAGCAAATAGATTACTTAGACCTATAGACCCATCATGACTCATACTTACCACCTTTGGTTTACATGAGTTAACTTGCCTTCTTCCTTGCACCCTAGGATCCTAATTGAACTCATTTTTACTTGATGACCTTTGCTTACAGAACCTAGGAATGTGTCCAATCTTTTCATAGTTTTAGCAAAGAATATTCCTTGATGAATACACCTTTTATCTTACCATTTTTGGACATTAACTTGAAATGTGTCCTTTGTCATAACAAATGAAATATCCTCCTCTTTTTAAAGAGGACTCACCTTGTATAATCTTATGTGGACAATGGTTTTCAAAGTGTCCCACATCAATATAGTTGAATCATTTAAATGTATTCACACCTTTTGACTAATGATCCCCATCATAGTTCCATCCAAACTCATTTTTAATAAATATCTTGCACTCTATATCTCTATGCCCAAATTGATTACATGTTTAATAGTAAAAATTAAAACTTGCATACCTCATGGTATTTGGCTATCTGATTAGATTTGTCTTCAAAGTATGATTTTCCTTGTTCACATTAGTCTTCATCTTGTCTTGTGTTACATTCTATAGTTTTTCTTTGTATCCAAGACCAATTCTATCACTTACATGATTTTGGTCATTTAGAATATTATCTAGATCACTTGAGCTCTTTTTAAATCTCATAAATGACTTTACCTTACTAGATGTCTTCTCTAACTCATATTTTAATGACTCATTTAAATTACACACCTTGAACATTCATCTTCTTTAGCTTTCAAGATTGTAGACAATATTTCTAATTGACATCTAAGATGCTTGACCATATCTTCATGATCCTTGGTGTCTTCATTCATTTTTCTTCATACACACTAAATTAATCCACATAGTATTTGACTTGAGACTTCATCTTCTTAATAATTTTCTTCTCAATCTTTAGTTCTTCAAGAGTATTTGATAATATAGTCCCATGTTCCACCTCATCTTCATCATCATCTAAATCACTCCAAGTAGACTCCTTTTAATGTGAACAACTTCTTTCCTCAACCATGAAGAGGGATTCATCTTCAATATGACCATCATCTTCATGATCACAGTCTGAGTCACTATCTTCACTCTCATCTAATGAGCTATAGTCTTTATTAGTGTAGAGACCCTTCTTGTTCTTGAAGAACTTCTTATTGTCATACTTTCTAAAACCTTTCTTACTCTTATTAGACCTGTACGTCTTTTTTTCTTCATCTTGGTCTTCACCATGTTCTTCATCATCATGCTTATGAGGGAACTTTATAGTAAAATGTCCTATCTCTCCACAATTGAAGCATTGAAAAGTAATTTAAGTTTATACTTGCCTAAACTTGTTTTCAATTTCCTTGTAAACAAAGCAATGAGTTCATCCTCATAAATATAATAAATTTCATCCTCCTTGGGTTTCTTAGCTTGGAACTTATTCTTAAGCTTCATCTCTATCTTGAATGATTCTTCCTTCTTCATTGGTATATCATCAATCTTCCTCATCTCATAGGTAGTAAGGATGCCATACAATTCATCCAAATTTAGTTGAGTAAGATCATGACTTTCTTCTACAGTAGATACTATATGATAAAACTTGATAGAGAGGGACATTAATACCTTTTAAACTATAGGAGTTTCTTCAAGGTTCTCTCCAAGAATATTCTTCCTTCATCTTGAGACTCAAATTATCTTTGATGATTGTACAAATTTGCCAACTTAAATTTTGAGTCTCCTTCATAAATAGTATTCAATTTATCCCACATTTTCTTAGTAGATATACAATGAATTACCTTAGTGTATTCAGTCTTTGAAAGACCACAAGTGATAACATTCATTGCTTTGGAATTTTTCTCAAAGAAATTTTTATCTGTAACACTATATGGAGGAATAGTAGGTGTAGAATAACCATCCAAAATAAATTACAAAATTTCAAACCCTAGGAACATGATTTAGGTCCTCATCCTTGTACTAAAAAAAGCATAATTGGATCCATTGAACATTGGTGCTTTCTTAGTAGAGAAACCTCCTTGATGACTACCCATATTGTATCTTGGATCACCTTCAAGTTGTCAAGCCTTTACCAAAGGACCTACTCTAATACTAATTGATAGAGATACAATCACTAAGGGGGGAGGGGGTGAATTAGTGAGCTCAAAATCCAACTTCAATTTCAAAACCTTTAAAAAATCTTAATCAATTATCAAAAACATTCATGAATCATGTGCATCATTCATAGTAATGAATAAGAGAGACAATGAAAGATCAATCACATAACACATGACATATGTGGGAAACCCTCTTGGGGTAGAAAACCCACTGGAACCTACAATTGAACTATTGTCTTATAATAATAACTAATTTATACTACATACAATTGATCAAGGAACTACCATACCTTATTTAGTGATACTACAATCCCATAAGGTGCTACCATACCTATCTAGCTGAGCAACAACAACAACTAGACTTTTAACAAGTTTACCGTTGAAAGGAGGATACAACCCCCTAGATGTTGAGAAACCAAAAAAACACCTATGAATAAAAAATGTATTGAATACTTATTTCCTACCAATCTGATGGAGATACAAAGTATATCATACCTATTCAACTTTACACACTTAAAACATCCAAAACATCCTTTTGGATCACCCTAAACCTCTTTATTTATCCTTAACCTACAAGAGCACTATAATGACATAAGAAACATGACCCCTAGGTCATAAACATAGTAATTAATATTATATACTCATCAAATCATATATTTATCATTACCCCTCTCCTTTACTCAACAACTCTCACATACACACCCTTCTTACAAGTCTAGAAACCACCTTCTTTGATTTCACTATATATAGAGTCATCATGAATATTAATTTATTGGTCAGCCATTAGACATGGATTAACACTTAATGTTTCTCTCACACAAAAACATGTCTCAATACAATATATAAACATTGGCCATAGCATTCATGGGTCACCCTTAAGCAATAACCCCTTTTATTCATGTCATATTATCCCTTATAGGTCTCATAGAAACTTATTCACTCCATTAGCACAATAACAATAAAACTAGAAAAATAATAACACTTTAAAATGAATATTTAAACTCTACATGACCCCTTAGTCATCCTCAAATTATCATATTCATCTCTGCTCACCTCTGCATATGGTGAATCAACTTAAACAATGACCTTGTATATAGGAACACTAAAAATTAAACACATAGTCAACTTCTTAAGCATTGTTCATACTCAAGATATATTTATCAAACCTCCAATATCTACATAGATCATCCTTATTAAGTATACAATACTTAATAATATCTAATTCATCATGAAACATTGAAACAACATCAACACCAACTCAATTTTCCTTCTTGGGTCACTTACAGTCCATGGTCAAACACATAATCAACTTATAACCCTTTGTTCATATTGCATATGATTAGTCAAACATTCATAATACACATAGATGGTTCTCATGGATTATATAACATACTTAGATAGCTATTTCACCATTAAACATTGAGATACCAATAAGCACAACTCAAATACCCTTCTTGGGTTACTTGCAAAACATGCACAAAAATATAGTCAACTTTAAACCTCAATATCTTTGATTGTACATATTTTAAAACTTTGAAATATATATTTACATATGTTCCTTGGATTCTTATATAAATTTTATTTTTATGCCATGATAAAATTATTCATAGATCGAAAGAAATAACACAAAAACTAAGCACTAGTTTTTCTTTCACAAATTTGAGTATTTCAATTTAAATAGTCATAATTAAGCTTTGGTCACTTAAAATGCATCTCATGCCCTAAAAAATTAGATAAATCATACACTATTAATATTATTAAAAATTTAACACATATTAAACCAATTAATAAGCATTAAAATTCTAAAAATTGACCTCATCTCATGTAATCTTACAATCTTGACCACATACGCTCCATCTATCTCTTGAAGATTGTCCTTGCTTTAATAATTCTAGACAACTATCACTTTGACCTCTTAAATTTAATACACACAATTGATCTCAATTATTATGAATACTCTCTCATCATTTATCCTTGGAACAAAATTGATCTTTATTTCTTCTTAATGTTAAACATCAAACACTTGGCACCATCTCGTTGCATCCTGACATCTTGGAATAAACATGCTCCATTGATCTTCTGTACGTATATTGATCTTTATCTGTGTTAAAAATTGGACATATTGAAATCATGTGACTCAATATTCATCATTACATCAAATTTTTATGACCACTCATAAGCTATTGGATCTCCATTTGCTCCTAGTCTTTACCTTTTGTAAAATTAGCTAAGTATGGGGACCATTGCAATCTATTTATAAGGTCAACTTTGCACCTTCATATCTTTTGTTTTACTCAAACACATTTTCTAAAATTTAGACCATATGTTTTATTTTAAAAGATTAATCTAAAAATATATTAATTATCTCTTGAAATATTCACACATGTGATATATAACTCCATTAATCTGCTCACTCATACTTTTTTGCCATAGAGCCAATTATGTCAACAACTACCTAGGAGGCCAACTTTGAACATGCATATCTTTTGTCATGATTCATCGCATGACCTGAAATTTAGTTCATTTAAAATAAGTAAAAAAATTAACAAAAACATATGATGAAATTCTCTTGAAACTACCACACATGTGAAATATGACTACATCAAAATGCTTAATCAACTTTTCTTGCCACATTGCAAATTGGTTAAGTATGGGAAAACATTGTGAAACTACATATGAACCCAACTTTGAACTTACATATATTATTTTTTGATTCATATAATGACCTTAAATTTAGAACATATAAAATAGTCACAAATTTTATCACAACCATATGAATAACTCCCCCTTACTCATCCACACGTGGCAATTATGACATCATAAAACTGCCTACTCAATTCTTATGCTATTGGACCCAAAAGGTCTAGATGAAAACAATGATCAACCAGATTATATCCACTCATATGCATAAGAAATAAAATCATATTTGAATTATAATAGGACCCATTTAACATCCTCAAATCACCATACTCATCCGTAATCATCTCAAACCATGCCAAAATTGAAGATCAACCAAGCATACTTCAATCATATTGCACACTTTATTATTATCACTTAGACTATCAAGGCACTTCATCCACTTACTTGGACACTTCCATGATATAAAAATGACATCATTAACAACTATACAATAGAGTTATAGCATGGAACTAGTTAGAGGGAAATTTTCTATCACCCTCATGGAGATGAGAAGGAGAAGGAGATTCTTTATTGTATATAAGATATGACATTGAAACTTGAAACATAGTTGTTAGCTTATGTGATAAATCCTCTATGTGTGTATGGGTTTGATTGTTAATGAAATTAAAAATAGGATAAAGATAATATGCTATGATATATGACATATAGTTTAATTGATATAAAGCATCATCTATACATGTGTTTATGTCTAATCTGAGTTCATTCCAAATTAAAGGGAATAACCATGTAAATGAAAGTATTAATCTTTATAACAAAAAGTGATTTATTTCTTATGTCATTATAATCTTGATTATATGAATTAGAAGTATGAAATCTAAGTTTTGGAAATAAAATTTGAGTATAAATAGAAAAGGATACAAGCCCTAAGTGTGTTTAGGGTTAGGGTTGTTTGAATTTAGGGTTTATTTGCAAAAAATTAAATTAAATGTAAATAAATTGAAATATTATGAAATTGATTTTGATTAGGTAGGTTGTATAAAAAATTAGAAAATCAGAAGTATGCAGCCCTGAATTATTACACAAAAATTTGGAATTAATGCAAACTAGGGTTTAAAGCAATATTCGAACTAAGTCAGTTTCACCAAACCTTTTAGGGTTTTCCAAGTGTAATTCCTATGTTTAATTAAATAGATAAGATGTGTAAATTAGACAAAAAAATTTAAATGATTAAGAACTAACTTGTTATAGAATTTGGCCTTCTTTGACTTTCTAAAAATAACAATAAATAGGCATAAATATAGACTTATCTAAAAAGTGACTGTTACATATTTTCTACATTTTAAAAATTGGGTTCTAAATAGTTCTGAGTGTCATCAATAGGATTATAGAGTCTATTTGATCACTAGATAGTAGCAACTCATATGGGTAGTAGTGCCATGTTACTGTAGTGTCTGAGGTAATATCCCTTTTATAGGACTATTCCTATTTTTTGGGAGCACTTGTGCCTATGTTTTTAGGTCTTATTCTTGCATGCATGAAACCTAGAGCTCTATGTTATGCCTAGAAAACCTAATTTAATGTGAAAACAATGATCTTCCATGCAATTATGGCAAGATCAATGATTATGTGTTTGTTAGTAAGATAGGCTAGATATCCTCAACACCCCTCTAGGAAGAAATTTTCCTACATACCAATAATCCAAAGAGGGATCAAGCCTAATGTATTTCTCTCACATAGTGATTGATGAAAGTGAATGTGATTGCTAGAATGCAAGTAGATTTGTATACCTTAAGTGTTATTAAGATTTGAAATATTTGAAAACTTTGATTAGGGCTATTGTAAATGGTAGTATGTAAAATTAGGGAAGAATAGGGATCAAATACCTTATTTTTTCTCAACTTGTCTTTGGTTTGAATGTGAATTTTGCATCTATTTTCCATCTATTCAATAGAGGTCAATTAGACTTGTATTTATAAATATCCATAACTTGTATAGATAATAAAATGTGTTTAGGTTGGCCTTAAAAGGGGCACACATTTAAAAAAGTATCTATTGTGAAGTTTTAGCGCTAAGTAAAATAACACTTAGTTAGGGCCACTAGTACCATGTGGATGTAGTGTCCCAAATATGGCACTAATATCCACTTGGTATAATACTAGAAAGCTAGGTTGGGATCTAAGAAGACAGTATTGGGACTATGTTTTTATTGACTATAGCTGACTATGGTCTACTCAATAACTAAAAAAGTGTGTCTCCCTATCTAGGATAGATCTAGGACTATGATAAGAATAGGGTAACTCAAGAAAAACTCTTAGAATCCAATTACCACTTTTAGGTGATTACATATAGACATGTAAGTCCCTGGATTTCAATAAATTGACCATCTACCTTGTAATTGTAGAATAAATGGGATGTACTCATTTATGTGCAAGTTTGAATTAGGCCTCACATAGTCCTAATGTAATCAAATTCATGGAAAAATAAATTGTCTTTGATTAAATTTTGGTTGGATAGAATTTTTTGAAATCCATCTAGATGTTTAGTCAACCATTACTCTACACAATTAACACCATGCCTCTTTAAGGCAATCTTTTGTCCTCTTGTGCCTTCTCTTATCTGACTTCAACATGAAAACCAATCCTAATTCATTATCACCACCTAGATCACCTTATAATTATATCTTTTATGATAAAATTCACCATTAAGATTCCCTTTAAAGTTGGTGTTTGAAGGTTAGATTCGACACACAGTGTCCTATTCACATCATCACCATCATGTCCTTCATTGGTAGGGTCCTGCAAAGTGGATTCTCCTCACTCTTACATTACATGTCCAAGGCTTGATATGGGACAACTGAACCTTTGGTTATGATGCAATGATATCATGCCACATGCCCATGAAGTTTATTATATTTGTATTTTGTAAGGCTTGATTCAAACTTGCACAGAGATGGTTACATCCCATTTAATTCTTAGAAACACCAAATAGGTGGTTGATTTATTGAAATTCATGGACCTACATATATATATATATAATATTGAATTGTAATAAGGGTTGGTATTTTAAGTATTAGAGAGACTATGCTTAGTTGGTTCTTTTTATTTTTAGTAGTAGAGTAGTGGACCAGACATGCTTGGATTCTCCATAGTTAGTAGACCAATCATTTTTCATGTTTTCCTAGTATAGTTTTTTCCTTGATATAAAAATGAAGTTTGTAGTTGAATTATTATTATAAATCCCACCACTATTGATCAATAATAAACATATTGATATTCAGATTATTTTGTATCTAAGTGGCCATATCCTATGCATTTATTATGGTGGTTATGCACCTCTTTGTTCATAATAACTTCTCCCTATACTCTTGCACCATATTTTTTCTAGAGTTATGCTAGGTCTAGCTCATCTAAAGACTAATTTATATGATATTTGTTCAATCAAACACTTCAACTTCATCTATATGGAATTTAAGCTTTTTTCTTCCCTTTTCCCTTTTCTTTAGCTCTTTTTTTATCATCATGTCAGTTTAGGACTAATATAAATACAATTATAATATTAAATAATGATTATTGAGTCTCATCCATCCCCATTTAATCATTATTAAATAAATTAGTGGTGGAATAATCAAGCCTCATATAGTCTACAACTTAATCCATCATCCAAAGTTAGTTTCATGTTTGCCCCTTGAATCGAAATGGTCACAACAAGCCACTACATGAAGATCAATGTGATTATACTAGGTAGAAAAGATATTATGGAGTGGAGATCATAGAATTTACCTCCTTTTAAGAAGGGAAAGTGCATAAAAAACACTTGCCTACTACAATTGGTAGGTTGTTTGTGTCAAAGGATCAATCAACATTCCAGTGTTAGAAGGAGGATTGAATCAAAAATTGAAGAATATTTCATGAAAAGTTTAAGATAAAAACACTTTTTAGTCATTTCCTAGTCAGTCCTATAGCCTTTGCATGGCTAGGTGAGCATAGTTTCTTTTTGAATGTCCTAAGGTACATTGATGACCTACCTAAAAATCTTGGCTCATTTTGCCAAAAGTACATGCATGGTAGGATTTTGATAGTAGAAAAACACATTTTAGCATTCAAGTATGCCATCATTAGGACTCACATACAACATGAATATGTGGATTATCACATGTTCCCTTATTTTTTAAATAAGGATGCATACAACTAGTACATTGGACTTCCAGATGGGTATATAAACACATGGGATACTTTCAAAAGTTTTTTCCTAGGCCATTTTAAAGAGCCTATCGATCCTTCTACCCTATAGCACAAGTTTACTATGGCCTATAGGGAACCTAATGAGTATTTGAGTGCTTTCAATTAATGATTTCATTAGTTGTATATGAGGTTAGAAGACCCTTTCCTATAGAGTAAATCAATGTCCATATATATTTAACTCATAATATTATTTCCCCTCAATACTATGTTCATTTAAAGGATTCCTTTAGCTCTCACATCCTTTGTGTTGACATACCAATCAATTTTCACCATTGAAGAACAATCCATGTCTCATGATCACAATACTAATTTTTTCTACCCATTAGGACAATCAAGTGTTTACCCATAGAATCTTTCAATATATTTTCTTGTGAGTCATCCCATCAATCAATTCACATTTTATAATGAAACATTTCCCCAAGTATTTCCTTAGATGTGTTGTCAAATAAATTCTCATGTATTGTATGAGGACCCTACTGGCTCCATTAATGCTTATAACTCTATTAGTTTAGCATGCAATCAACATGATGTTTTTACCAATTTTAGTAGTCAAGTGTCTTTTGACACTTTTAATAATTATGTGTTAATCATTTCAGGAAGTCACTAATAAACAAAACCTAGGTTAATCTCTAAAAACAACAATGATGATTCTGATGATGAAGAAGTGGTGTCTACCTTGAGTAACCTAGTAACAAAGATCAAATAGAAGGTGAGATGCTTACTCAAGAGGGTGAATCACAAATATCTTACAATTAACCTTAAGTTGAACTCAATGAGATAGATCCATTGGATGCAGAAGGTGCATGCTATGCATCTAAAGCATTCTTTTTCTATGTTTTTCCCTCTCCAAATAAAAGGTTGACTCAAGGTTTTGAGAAACTCAATATCAATAACATCTCTCCCAACCCATAATTATAGATGACTGATCTTAAAGAAGATACTAATGATGAATAAGGTTGTCTATGTGGAGTTAAAGGATTTATAGAAGATATAATATAAGATATTCCACTTCTAGGTACTCTTAAATTCAAATAAAATGGTGAATTCTTGAATGTAGAGGTCCTAGATATGGGATTTATGCTAATATAAATCAAACATGAACATGCATTAATTCAATGTAATTATCCACATACATATACCACATATGACAAAATTAGGATATCATTGACAAGGGATGAACCATTCCCATACCTTCTCAGTAGTGAATATGAAGATCAGGATGCTACCATAGCACCCATCTCATTCCAGTAGTAGACACCAAATGATTCATCCATTGGTTGCAATGAAGAAGACACATATACTATATTGGGTGATAATGTTATTATGGTATGTATTTATGGCTACCCCTTCCATTAATATCAATTTAGTTTTTGTTCAGAGGTATTTATTAAACCCTATCCCTCATGATTTCTACAAACTCGATACAAACATATTGTAGAATTTTACAATCCTAGTTTACTTGAATTGAATGAAAAGAACAAAGACATATTTATGGGATATTGTTTTATAATGTAGAGGACATCATAGAAATAATTATATGTCCTCTCAACCTTATGAAAACCTTATAATATAGGTGTCTAACTTAATTCAGGCATATTCTTGACTGAAGCAACCTCTGTAAATAATTTCTCTTCTTCTTTCTTAATTATTTATTTTTTAATTTTTCCTTTTTGTAATTTATTGTTAGTTTAGTTTCACTTTATTATTTTATTCTATTTGGTCCTTATATTTTGGCCTAAATGTTACATAATCAATACAATAAATGAAATTAAATACCTACTAGTAAGTAAACAACATGAATAAAACTCAAATCATAAAAGTTAATCTTGCTTGAATTTTTGCATAAAACTATTATGACTCTTTTGTGTATTTTTTAAATGGATAAATGCCAATAATTTAAAATAAAATGTGTGTATTTAGAAAGGTTTGTTTTATTTTTTAAAAATATATCTATACACTTAATTAAAACATCTAAATAAAGTACAACATTATCGTTTTGGGTTTGTCTTAATTGATCATGAAATTTTTGATTTTCCATGAACCCATGAATTGGTCCCAAAACCTATATAGATATTAAAGTAAATTATCATTTAAAAATAATTGAAATAATGTGCCAAATCCAAAAAATATTCCTTGAAAGGGTGATATTGGTAACCTCCACCATAAGCTTTCTAGCCTATTTAGAAGTGGAGAAAGGCCTTTCGAAGGGACTAGAGGTATATTTGTTAGGGTTAGAGATGATTGTCCAGTAGTATAGAAATGCCCACATTATTAACCCCATACCAACTAGATAAATATTTAATTTTTTATAATTTATTATCATTTTTACAACTTTCATCATGCAACCAACCCCATGTCTTCTCATTAGGTCTCTTCATGCAAAGACTAAGCCAAGAACTAACCTAGTAACCTCCTCTGAAAGCTTATATATATTATAAACATGTTAACATAATGTAAAACATATTATAAAATTATATACCATTTTTTTAATACTTCATAGATCTTGATAACACCTCAAGACTCCTCATTAGGTTAGGTAGAGTCTAGGACTAGTCTAGTTGTATGTTTAGGCTTAAGACCTTACCCATGAAGATTTACCTTGAAACTTTCCTAAGTGTTTCAAGACTTCATATTCATGGTTTTATATCCTTAAAAATCCACTCATACCTATATGTATACATCCTAATATACCACCATCTTAATACACATGCTCATGATATGACACTGCTCCTTAATACTAATGCTCGAAAGTATGCTTACCTTATATCTTGATCTTGACCTTAACATGTCATTAAACTCAAAAACATTACCAAGTTGCCTTCAAATTCTCTCTTAGTATAGAAACAATATGTTGCCTTCAAATTCTATCTTTTCATAAGACTCTTTGTCACATACCACATCACTGTGCATGACATCAACTTTGACTTTGACATTAGTGACATCCACCTTGACCTTGACATCAATGAAAAAATTTATGCCACAACACCAAAAAAAATTACATACTTCAATAATAATGAGCCACTCAGTGAATATCAGTGTGCCTAGATCTTGTAGAAGAGACCTTTAGGAATGGAGATCTCTTGATTTACTCCTTTAAAGAAAGGCAAGTACATCCAAAACACTTGCCTATAGTTGGTTGATCATTTGTGTCAAAGGAACTATTGAGGTTAAAATAACCCCATTCCTAAAAAATGGGGACCCTCTTGTTAAATTGTTTAATTTTTTACCTTAAAATTGAAAATTCACTTGATTAGAGTATCACTAGCACATTTTCACAATGTCTTTATTTTAAGCTCATTCACACCTAGTTTGGTTAACACATTTGTACATGATTCTAGGTTTCCCTTCTCTAAATTTTATAACATTAGATCTCTATGTTTTCCAGTTGAAGGTCTAATGATGTCTATTTGGAATGAGAAATGTTTGGGTTTTATTATTTAATAATAATTTGATATTTTACTAGCCTTTGGTTAATTGAAAATCAACTTAAATTCATGTTTGATCATCTTAAAACCCTAATTCCAATTACCCTAGCTTAGATCCTCCTGAATCAAATTCAAATTTGATGGGATAAATTTATATGGGAATGATTTATTATGCCATGGGCTTAGTTCTATTTTTATCATAAGGTTTAGTATTGTTTATTAACATAACTAAACCTTCGTCCAAAAATTCATAGTTGGTCCCTTTTATATCCCATGTCCCTTGGTCCCTTTTATCTACTAGCATGGTCTAACTAATGCATGGTCCCTTTGTTATAAACTTTGCTTTAAAAGCCTTATCCTAAAGCTTCTATTGTAATTATTAACACAATAAAAACTTTAGTCCTAAGACTTTATGCTATGCCTTTTATTTCATATGGCCCCCTCTAATATGTTTTAAACTTAGCTTAAGACTTTAGGATAAAAATTTATGATTATTTATTAAATACAAATGAAAACCTTGGTCCAAGACTTTAGGATAAAAACTTATGCATATTTATTAATACAAATGAAAACCTTGGTCCAAGACTTTAGCTTAAGTTTTATATTATTCCCAAGCTTTGACTTTAATATTTCTTATTATCCATAGGAACCAATCATGTTTGACTGCCAAGATCACAATCTATGGCATGCATTTGATTAGATGGGGAAGATCTAATGGTACAAGATTGATGTTGAAAATTCCAGTGTATAGTTTATGACAAAGATTAATAACATTATTATCAATCAATGGTACATGATGTAGCATACACAATCTACTTAATGGAGTGTAGCGAGTTAAGACTTCAACCTAGACTTTGGATGAGTGAGAGGGTGATAAGTGTCACTAGCATGGAAACTTAGTCAAAAGATCCAATGGAACACATTTGCCTCGATAGAAATGATAAAACATTGTGATATGGACATTAAATTTTCAAAATAAATTTGGACCAAATAAAATGCCACCATGTGGTGAAAGCATGTTAGCCCAACCATACTAATATCACAGAGTCAAAAAGCCTGTGGAGCTACTAAGTGTTACCATTTTGATAAAGGAACATAGAATAGCCAATGGTGTTCCACCCCTCAGATCAAGATTTGATGGATCATGTTGATATGTGTAGGATAATAAAATGGTGTGAGGTAAAGATGAATTTTTAAAGGGATTGAAGAAAATGACATATTGACATGTGTCCCAAAGTGATAAATGGTAATATTTTGAATGTTAATGAATAGGGATGTCATGGTGATGCAATACAAACAAAAAATGATAAATTTGAATATTTTATGGACTTGGTGATTCAAATGTATAAATAGGAAAATTTGAATGCATTTTAAGGAAAAAATCTTGTGATTTGAGCTCACAGATGCCATTAAATCTCCCTATGAACTTGCTTGAAATGAAGCCCTAAAAGAGTGTATGAATGCCCTTATTAGACCCTATGAGAATTATAATTGAGCCAACGAAGATTTAATAATCACTTGTGTAAGATAATTTGACCCAGAAGTTGAATTATAGTCCACTAGTGAGCAATTTAATAGAATTTCTAGTAATGATAGTTTGGAAAGTGTTTCAAGGGAAGATGCAATCAAGTGGTCTTGGGAGATGGGAGATATTTCAAATGATCTTAAACATTAGAGGATAGAGAAATGAATGCATCAGGAAGATTAGTCAAGGATCCCACCACAAGCAATCTAATTGGTCTAAATTATAGATGATGAATTCAAGAAAAAAGCATCCCATTTTATGGAAGAGGTAAGGAAGCAAAAGTATAGGTAAGACTATTGATGGACAATAGTAGGGTCATGGACATGATCCTAACAACAAAAGAAGAGATTAGTGAATCCATAAACATTAAAAATTAATTAAGAAGGGGAAAATAATACCACAAGAGCTTAGTAGGTCAAATTAAGGAGCTGTTCATGAAAGCCATTGTTGACCTTGAGCTAATTGAGGAACAACATTACAGAATGAAGATCTTGTTGGAGAGACAAAACTAAAATAGAGGGTTCTTAAGGTTAGATTATTTAACTTAAGAATATTATTTTTGTATTTTAACATTTTATATATTTTTAAAATAGAATATTCTTTTATAAAGGTATGAACATCTTGTAAATCACATTGCTTGTGGGTCAGTCTATTAGGGAAAGTCTAGTGTATTCTAGAACATTTGTAGAAAGGATAGTTATCCTAACACTTGTACTTTTGTAATTGGATATGACTGAGTCACATAATTCCTTGTATTTATAAGAGGATTAATGTCAACTTTAAAAGGAAAGGGAGTTCTTAGAGAAAAAATTATTTTGTAAACTTGGAGCAAGTAATACAAGCAAGGAATTCTACAAAGTTTGTCCAATATTTTGTCTGTGTGTTTGCTATCATGGCTTCTTTCTCACTTGATTGGTTTAATTTATGGTTTTGAATTATTTTCATGAATTATTAATGTGCACCTCTGAATGTAGAATTGTTAACTTATGGCAATGCTAGGTTAATTGAAAGTTCTTAGGTTCATTTCATTTTATTTAATCTTCTTGAATTTGGGCTAATGTTGTTTGCTTGTAAGAGTAAATATTTAAAGTGATTTTAGTTATTATTTTCATTATTTCACACTATCCTTAAATTTTTGACCAATGTGTGATAAAATTTGAGATTATGATACTTCATGTCATACATTGGTTAAGTGCATGTCTAGATGAAATTTGAACTTTGTCATGATGATCAACAACATGTTCCTTCTTTCTACCCTACCCTTCCTTTTACTTTTTTTTGACCAGATCACTCTAGTTTAGATTTTCATTATAAATATCCATCTTAGATTATATTTTTATCATAATTCATTGTTCTTAGCACATAATACTTCATATTTTACATAGATTAGCTATTTGGCCATGGTGGCTCCCAACCACCAAATTAATATAAATTTGTGAAGCAGATCACTTATTCTACCTCTATTCCATCAACAAATAACAAGATTATCACAACCTATAACTCATACACTAAATTTTTAAAATTTTAAAATGAGAAGTGTTTTTGAACACTTTGGGCACCTATGATAATATTCAAGCATTAACAAAGAGGGGTTCACTAGCACTAGAAGGAAGGCCCTTAGTTAAATCTTTATGAATTTATAGTATCTTTGCTAAGTGTAGTGATTTTTTTTCAAAAATCATTTGATTCTTTGCATATTTGAGTTCATTTTAGAATATTTATATGAAGATCATTGATCTTGATGGTTTCAGACTAGTCTTTGTGCTTATTTAGACAAAGTTTGCTATTATTTGAAAATCTATGTGAAAATTTTGTAAAGGTTGCTTAAGATTCATTAAGGATCTATTTGTATTTGTAAATATTTGGTTTATATGTTGTATTATGAATAGGATTTAGAGCTAGAATGACCACACACAAGATCTTCATTAAGGCATGGCATGGCTAGGTAGATCTTATATCAATGTTCTTAGTCAGGTAAATGATTTGCCTCAAAATATTGAAAGCTATTTACCTTCTTTTAGTCATACTGGTGTTGTGACTAATAAAGAACATTTCAAGTGCTTTAAGGCTTCCTTAAGATTGTTAAATTTTGTTCATGAGGATGTTTCCTATAGATTATTTCCTTTTACTCTTAGAGATGAGACATATGATTGGTTGGTTAACCTTCCTAAATATTTCATTATTAGTTGGAATGTTTTTGATAATTATTTTGTTAATAAATTTGGAAAGATCATGATTCCATGTGTCCTTTATCAAAATTCATTTAAGTAAAAAATGATTCAAATGAAACCATTAGAGATTTCAATGCTAGATTTCAAAAGATGTTGAATAAAACTATATCTCCTTATAGACCTATTAAAGCCTTAGCTTTAGATATTTATAAAGACACTTTAAATCCATTAATTATTGCATTTTTTAAAAGATCTGTTAGAGTCATTAGTAAATTAGCTTTCACATATGATTAAGCTAGGGTCAAATGGCATATGCCATTCCAAATATAAATCCTAATTGACCCATGCTAAATGTCATTCCTAATGTTAATCAAATCATGTTTACTTTAAATCAAATCCCAGTGTTAAATCAATTACCTTTTAGTCATGTTTATCTTGGCCAAATCTTAGGATTTTTGTATAATACTACAAGTGGATCTCATCCACAAAATTAAAGAGATATGGAACAAAAAACTAAAATTATTCCTTAAGTTCATAATTCAGAGGTACTTGAAAGTGAAAATGACTCTATATTAAAAATGGTTCTAAAATTGAGCATTGATTTTTTTGAGATGCAGAAGCAATTAGGTTACAATGGGGAAAGTTCTAATGGAAACTATTCTTTTCAAAAGTTCAACAGATCCACACATAAGTTTCAAAATAATAACAACTATAACAATGAATCATCTAAAATTATGAATGTACCAGACATAAACACTTATGAGGTGCCTTTTGTTGATTACTGAAGGGTTCATAATAATGTTGCATGGTCATCTAGTTCTTCTGAGATATTTGCATCTTCTAGAACAACTCTTATTGTAGAGACCTATGATTTTACTTTTTGATATGAAGATGAATTTGAAGATACTTTAGAGGATGGATCTACTACACCAACTAGGGAGGAATACCCTACCCTTTCTGAAATAATAGAAGAATTTTTAGCTGAGATGAATGGATTTCTTGAAGATGTCATAGAAACAGTTGCAAGCAAAGAAGATGAAGCAAATGCAACAGATCAAGAACTTTCATATGACTCCATCAATAGGTCAAAAATATGTGATCAACATGTGTCAAATGGTAATAATTTAAAAAAAACTCATAGCCTTTATGTTGATCATGATGAAGAAGCATTTTATGATGACTTGGAGAGTTTTTGTGTAAGGATTGATAGTCTACTCCCACTTCATGTAGAGATCAAGGAATGTGATATAAAAATTATTATTGTATCTATTATTCAAGAAGGAAATTATATTTTGGATATCCCAAAGTAACATGAGTTGGATCCTGATGAAGACATCAATATAAGTAAACTAGTAGAGTTTACAATACAACTGTTGACCAAATTTGACTTTTCAATCAAATTAGGGCATCTATAGGCAAAAAATTAGTTTTATAGGTATATAGGGGTATAATATATTTTTATAAGGTGTTTATTATGTCAATTAATGTCAATTTATGTTATAATAACTTTAGTCATTAGTTCTCTAGGTACATTTATCATTTTGAGTCATTTAAATGGGTCAAATAGGTGTATTTAATGCTTTGTACAGGTTTATTAGGAAATATGAAAATTAAAAATTATAATTTCATGTGAAATGTGTCTTATGAAGTCTTTATTGACTATTAATAATTGAATATTTTAGGTTATACAGAAGAAAGGATAATTTTATAATGAAAAATGAAGATTTGGGAACTTGTACAACCTCTTTGGGAAGTGTGCCACATGGGAGAGGGTCAAGGGATGAAATTTCAACTTAAATAACTCAAATAAATTCTTATAATGACTTTAAAGTTCCTTTTTTATCTCAAAACCATTCTATCTCTCTTTCATCCTTCTTGGCATAAAGGAGTGACTTATACGTCTGTATTTGGTACGACCACCACAAGGGGTTTCAGGAAAAATGATTTTGGGAGATTATTATAAAATTATAGAAATAAATTTTAATATAAATAATTTTTATACTAATCAATTATGCTTCATGAACAATTTGTTTGAATTTTATCTTTCAAAATTGCCTGCTCATCTATGCACCCTTCAGGTTTTGGTCTTGTTTGGAGAAGTTTATACAAACCAATGACTAATATTGATGCCAGATATTTTTTGACTCCTCATATAATGATTTAAATTCTTTTTTTCATGTTTTAAGTTGTTTTTCTATGCTAAACAACTCAATTTATAAGAGGATATACCATTTTGCATTGTGAAGAGTTTTCACCATTTATAGGGGTTTTTTGCTTTGTTATTGATTCAAAGGGTTATGTTAGTTTCATCTAAATGTTTGAAATATATATTTGACCCATTTTCACTTTCCATCTAAGTCTCATTAATTCTCATGTTTGCAAGCCTATGTCTCCATCATGGTGGACCAGCCATTCAACATGTTGCCTACCTTATTCCAGGTGCTCAAAAGATAGTTTCACATAAAATGGGATGTTTTAATACTTTTCTCATGAAAATATAGGATATAATATATTAATTAAAACATTTCAAGGAGGTATAATGCCAATTTTAGGACTTATGCAACACACTTATTGCTCCATTTCTATCTACTACCATGTACTCAGTTCGTACACACATATAAGAGGTTTTTATGATCATATTATGTGATATTGAGAGACTTATTGGTGGTGTCAAATTACTAAAGTATATAAGATTTAATTTTAAGACATGAATATAGGTTTTATAATCATAAAATCATACAAGATAGTGTATACTACTTGCATTCTCCTTATTGCTTGTATACTAAAATGAGTGTCTATAGGTGGCATTAGCATTGGTAGAGGACTGAACATAATTTCATAGAGAAGGTGGGAAGAAATGATAAAACTAATTCATAATGTTTTAATATAAGTATAAGTATATGATAAACCTTTTTATGGACTGAGTTGACAAATTGAGGAGTCTATCTTCAAAGAGAGATGATTGTGTTATGGGGTATAATCCCTAATTTAGCAAAACAGTGGACCCTTTGATTTTGTGAACATCATGTGAGATGGTGATAGAATCTTATGAAAAATTATTATTGTTGGGGTTTTTGGTACCTATCATAGATAAATATTTCACAAAGTTAGAGGACCGATGACATAGGGAAATTTATTGTTTCAAGGTTTAGAGAGGGCACTCAAACTACTATTTGCAAGCAATGTTCACCTACATGATTGAGTCCTAAATGGCCTTTTATCTACCCAAGATTAAAAAAAATAAACCATGAAAAAAATTAATATGATTTCAAGGATTTAAGATAAAATTCATGTCATAATTAATAATCAAAAGGAAAGGGTAGATAGTTTTAGTCCCTTTTTTGTACTTTCAGTCTATACATTGTGAAAATGTGCACCTATAGGTTGGGGAGAAGTGTCTTAGTCCAAGAAGAGTAAATTTTGGTTTTAAATGAAATAAAAAAGTAATTTAAAAATTATATAAATGTTATATGACCTAAAAAATGTTCAAGGAAAGTTTTCAATCATTTTCTCTAAGTCTAAAAGAGCTCAGGAACACCTACAGGAGTCAGTTTATACAGATTTTCTTAGTCAAGGTAGTGGACTCATTTTTTTAAGATTAAAGGGCATGTGAAGCATTTATATAAGTTAAAAAATGATGAGGAATTGATTGAAAATATTAATGGGGTGTGGGTTATCTCATCAACCTATTTCAAAACGAAGGAATGCTTTCACAATCCCCTAAGACCCTAGCAGACACCTACAACCACTTTAGGTCACTATATGACTAGTGAGTAAAATGATTGTGTTTTGGGAGATTTTAGAATGAAAAAATTAGTCAAAAATGATCCAAATAGGTGTAAAAATGTTTCTAAGTGACTCAAATTAAGGTTTAGGTGGGATTAAACACTTCCTTGAAGTCTAACCATACATCAACACATATAGTCAGGTGATGACTATATAACAAGTAGTGAGTTAAGGTTAAGAGTCCTAAATAATGAACCAAAGTTACCCAAGTGAAAAAATTATCCTAAAAATGCATTAATGACATTTTAATATGTTAATGACACTTTTCATTACCTATAAATGCCATTTTCAAGTGGAAAGGTAGAACATAGCTCAAAAGGACACTCAGTCTTGAATAGATAGTGAACAGAGTTTTGAATCCTAAAGGATAATATAGGTAAAAAAAGTGAGAATAGCCAAAAATAATGAAAAAGAACCTAAATAGGTCCCCATATCATGAATATCAAGAATAGATAGGGTATTAACTAGATGCCTATGGTCTATAGTCTTGAACCCTGTAGGCAGTTATCTTTGACAAGTCTATTTGAAGTTTTGATGAAGTTGAGAGATATATGCCTAGATTAAAGGGCTAAAATTTTGAAAAAATAATACTTACCACTTGGATAACCCACTCCAATGATTATTTTTATTATAAAAATAGGATAAGTACCCCCTATTGTTTCTCAGATAGGGGGTACTTCCCCTTATGGATAAATAGGCAGTTTGGAGAGAGGAGGTAAAAGAGATGAAATAAGAGTGGGGAAGAAATTATAGAGAGGTTGGGAAAGATAAATAAATAGGACAAGCATGACTTAACTTTAAAGGAAGAATGAAACCAAGAAAAATGATCAATACCCTCAGAATTATAGTCAGACCTAATGGGCAAGGTCTAGCCCTAGTGACCAAAGTAAGAGTTGATCACATTATGGCATGATGAGAACATTAAAAAATCCCTTGAGAATGTTATTATGATCATAAAAAATGTGTTTGAACTTGTGAATCTCAAGGAACCTCAATTGGATGGTCTCAACTGCTAAAAGGTTATAGGCAAGCTTATGATGCAAGGTCTTAACTAATGCCAAATGGGGTCATTCACCTTTATAGTATGAAATGTAAATTACAACTCATTTTGAAGAGTTTTTGGGGTCAGATGGGAGTTGATAAAGCTTTTTGGTATGTAGAGGAAACCTTGGCAAAGCCATTTTTGGCTCATAAACCCATCAGACATGTAAGAAAGAGGAAAACAAGCTTGAATAGGCAATTTCAAGAGATCACATCATTCATGACACTTACATGGAATCCATAGGAGTTTAGGAATGTTTATTGATGTCTTGATTTTTTTTTTTTTTTTGGTAGGTTGAATGTCATGTCTTTATGAACTAACCTTAAGACCAAAAACTAGCTAAAACCCTTGCTAAACCCTAATTAGGACCAATTTTGGAAAATGGAGTTAGAGACATAACCAAATGGACCAGTTGGATCAAAAAACATATTGAACTTGGATAGGTCTCCCTTAGGATAATTTACACCCTGATTAGTTGTATGGACTTATATAGATAAGGTATAAAACATGGGTTTTCTCACTATTTTATGTGTTGTGCAAGCTAAAGGAGGAGTTAAGAGATGAAACAAAGTTTGGAGAGAAGTTTGAGACTTTTAATAACTCTTAATATTCATTTAAATCCATAAATAAGCTTAAGTATCCCAATTAGGTGATTCAATTCAGCCAATCAAACCTGGCATATTGGGCAAGCTAATGAAGAAGATGAAGAAATTTGTGTGGACTCATTTCAAGGTGCTGTTGGTGCTTCCAAGGTGATGGAGGGTATTGAAAAATGTCAAAAACTACATTTTTCAGAATTTAATTAATAATTGAAGCCAAATTTGAAGACAAGTGTGCAAGGTGCATGAGAAGGAGGTTTCCTAGAGTGTAGGTGATGATGGTTATTTTAGAGGTGATTATAGAAGACAAATCATGAAACCAATGCATGGAGATTCATATATGAGAGACTCCCATTAAATTAAAATAATTGGAATGGCCTTGGATTAGTTACAAGTTACTCAAATAGGCCTAATCATGAAGGTAGTTTTTGTGTAAGAAAAGGAGTTTTTTAGGCCACTTTGCAAGAGCTTGGTGATTTGAGACGACACTTTTAGATCTTGATATTTCATGACTCACCCCATATCTCTCTCACATGAATAATTAACTAATTATCTTAGATTAACAAGTGTATATTATGAACTTTGGACTTCTCTTCTTCTTTTTGTCTCACAGGTTACATAAGAACTAGCCTTTTTGGCTTTGTATTGGATGCTCCACCTAAGTATGGTAAATATATACTCATTTTTATAACTTTTGATCAATAAAATGACTAATTTTTACCTCTTCCATGATTTTAATTAGTGTGTGTAATTGAATGTTTATTTTTTCTCAAGTGACACTCTTGTTTCCTTAGCATGTTAGCTCATTCTTACAACCTATTTGCAGTTGGAAAACTTCTTATTGCAGGGCATGTGAAGTGTTATTGGGATATGTCAAGGATTGAGTGAGTTTTTCTCTTCATTAGTGCCATTTGAGGCCTCTTTTATAGTATTCCTATCATAAATTTTCATCTTGACCTTATAATGTAACATTGATGTGAGAAGTTGTAGATTAGAAGAGTGTATGTTTGGTTTGTTGCTTGGTATCAAGTGTAATATGCATATGGATGGATGTCGTCGATAAAATTGGCATATCAAATTCATTAGTTTAGATTTAATTTTAGTTTATTTCTCCCTTTCCCCCAAAAAATTTAGTCCTTAACTGCAATCCTAAGTGGTATATTAAGGGAGATATCCCTATCTAGAGACTCACCTCATTCCTTAGGCTGCCCACAAGCCTAAAGGTGATTCTATTATGCCAATTAGATGAGGAGAGCTTTGGAATATACTCAAAATGTGCATATCCAAGTGAAAATAGTTTTTTGCATGCCCAATGGGATAATTTATCCATGGATTTAGAGATTTCTTGGTGTGTTCTTCAACCAATTAGCCTTTTGGAGGCATCTCAATCAACACCAATGGTGACTCTACATTGAATTAGCTATTCAAGTAGACCTAATGCATCAAAAAATCATATTTTGGTATGTATAATGTTCTTTTTGAGTAATATGGCTCTTATGTTCCTTCACATAGCTTTGACAAAGCTCATGTTATTCATGGAATCACCTCAATTATCTCTCCTAATTGTCCTTATCTTTATCAAACTAAGAGTGTTAGAGGGATAATGTTGGAATATGAGAAGCAAATGATGGAGGCAGATAGGTTGAATGAGTACAATAGATACAAGAAAGAGATAATGTATAAAGATTAGTGCTTGTTTAGGCAATCTCAAACCATGCAATCCATGGAAGAAAGAATAGTAAGATGGAGGAGTCAACTCACCCAATTCAATTAGCCTTGTGTGCCTTCTTCCATCCCAATACAACCTTCTATTACATAAAGTGATCATCCTTCTATAAAATGGCACTTTCTCACCAAAATTAAATGAAACAACCTTTTAGTGCACCCAAAGAATCCTTTTGTACACCTAATCAATGTTCTCTCATTCCAAATCCTTTTTTTCCAAATAAAACTTTCTCATAAAAGTAGAATGAATAAGTTTGACAGCCCATCTAATGCATCCTCTCCTATGCCAAAGAAAACTCCTTCTACTATTAATCTCTTGCATTTGGCAATCCAACACCAAAGGAGATTAGATCAACCTTCTATAAAAACTAGCTGCTCCAATTTCCTAAATTGTGAGCTCTCCTTTGAGGAAAGTCAACCTATACCTCATGTAAACCAATGCATCTATCTTCAAAAAAATCCTCCTATTCATGTGAAAAATCTTCCTAGTCTCCCTCAACCTCCTCAAGCCCTTCAATCTGATATCAAGATCCTAAGTTGGAGAAATGTACATCATGAACCAACTCAACACCTTGATAATGTGAATAAAGTTTCTGCTTATCATCAAAGGGAGATACATGATATAAATATCCCAAGTGGGAGGAGTTATTATCATGAATCAACCCAAAATCTTGAAGAAGAAAGGAAATAAGAAGCTATGCCTATTGGTTTCACATGTTGGAAGGATGTCCTTAAAATTCAAGAACAACCTAAAGAGGAAAATAAAGAAGAGGTTGATGTGGTTCATATGAATACAAATTTATATTTGGTAAGTCATCCTCCTATCCCTCAATCTAAATTGGATTCAAGTGATGGAAGTTTTCCAAGCTTTGATATGATAGTTTCAAAATGGAAAGAAGAGAATAAATATACTCTAACATGCTTCAACTTAGTCAAGGAATTTTCTTACCCTCACACCCTCTCCTTTGATAAAGGAGAGCATGATTTTTGTGAGGTGGAAGATAAAAATTCAAAACTAAGGGTAAAAAAGAAAATCTAAATGGAGGAACAAAGATTGACGAATTGCAATGGTATCATGGTGACATAGAAGAACTTAACTCTCTTGATTCCTCTTTGGATCTCAGAGAAGATGAGGGAAAGATAACTATTGAAGACTTTGTAGTTGAAGAGGAAAATTTTAAAAGTGTGCCTAATGAAGAGGTTGGAATTAAAATCACTTTTGAATCCCAAGAAAGAGATGCAGTAGGTATGGAGCGATGTAGGCATGATGAGTTTTCATTATCTCTACTTGATGAGTTTCCTTTTTTGTTTTGATGAAGATAGTGAAAAATCTATGGAAGATGATGATGAATAACTCCAAGAAGGTTATCATGAGTAAGATGATATCTTGGTACTTGATAAAAAATAAGATATATTAGATTGGTATGGTTTTTATATTGAAGAAGGAGACCATGAGAAGATTAAAAAAACAAATGATTTCTTTTGGGATGAACTTGAAGACTATTTAACTCCAATTAGAAACCTAAATTTTTAGGAATAATTATTTTGGGAGGTTGTTATACACTTAGAAACCTCAATTTTCATATCAATAATTTTTATATTGGTGAATTGTGCTTCATGAACAATCCATTTGAAGTTCAGCGTCTAAAACTGCCTTCTCATCTGTGTACCCCTCAGGTTTTTGTCTTGTTTAGAGAAGTCCTTATAAACAAATTGATGAGATTTATTCTAGAGATTTTAGGATTCCTCCTCTAATTATTCACACACTTGGTTTCATGTTTAAATTGTTTTTTTTATGCTAACCAACTCAATTTGTAGGAGGATACACCATTTTGCATTATGAAGAGTTTTCACCATTTACAAGGGTTTTGTGCTTTATTATGTCTTCAAAGGGTTGTGTTAATTTCATCTACATGTTTTCAACATATCCTTGACCCCTTTTCAACTTCCATATAAGTCTCCTTGATTCTCATATTTGTAAGGCCTTAAGTGGAGCTGAAAACATCTTTGTCGGGGCTATGGATGTTTGGATGGTAGCAGAACAATGCCCAAGCCTTATCTATATAAAGAATGGTTCTTAATGAACATATAAATATGATATAAGTTAGTGTTAATGGTCAGGGTCATGAATTTATAATTTTTTCCCTAAATCCCATGTTAAATAGTAAGTATAATCAAATCACAAACATAACATGTCTATGTCTTGATGTTTGATCCCAATTTTGCATGTACAAGGCTTGTTTCAACCATGAATTGATCTAAATAATGGTGATTGATCAGGTGGAATAATTAGCCTAGTTATTAATCTGAACTAGAGTCTCTAAATTCTAACATATTAGTATGTTTCCCCTAGAAGTCACCATTTATTGAGGTCAACATACCCTCATTCCTAAAAAATGGTGACCCTTATGTTAAATTATGAAAATTTTATACCTTAAAATTGAAAATTCACTTGATCAGAGTGTCACTAGAATGCTTTCACAATGTATTTATTTGAAGTTCATTTACACCTAGTTTGGTTATCACATTTGTACATGATTCTGATTTGCCCTTATATGAATTTGCTAACATTGGATCTCTATGTTTTCCAGTTGTAGGTCTAATGAGGTCCATTTAGACTAAAAAATGTCTAAGTTTTATGATGTAATAATAATTTGATCTTTTACTAGACTTTGGTCTATTGAAAATTAGGTTGAATTCATGTTTGATCAACTTAAAACCCTAATCCAATTACCCTAGCTTAGATCCTCTTGAATCAAATTCAAATTTGGCAGGAACAATTTATGCAGGAATGATTTATTATGCCATAGACTTAGTTCTATTTTTATCCTAAGGTTTAGTAATTTTTATTAACATGACCAAAGCTTAGTCTAAAAATTCATACTTGGTCCCTTTTTATCTTGTGACCCTTGGTCCCTTTTATCTACTAGCATGGTCTAACTAACACATTGTCCCTTTGTTATAAACTTCGCTTAAAAATCCTTATCATAAATCTTATATTGTATTTATTAACACAATAAAAACTTTAGTCCTAATACCTTATGTTATGCCTTTTATTTTTTTGGGTCCCCTTTAATATGTTTTAAAATTATCTTAAGACTTTAGCCTAAAACTTTATTCGTATTTATTAATACAAATGAAAACCTTAGTCTAATACTTTAGCTTAAGTTTTATATTACTCCCAAGATTTGAATTTAATATTTCCTATTATCTATAATAACCAAACATGTTCGACTACCCATATCACAATCTACAGTATGCATTCGATCAAATGGGGAAGATCTAATAGCATGATATTGATGTTAAAGTTCAAAAATATAATTCATGATAAATCTTGAGCATGTTCCCATCAATCGATGGTACATGATGAAACATACACAATTTGATTAATGGAGTGTAGTGATTCAAGACTTTAATCTAGCCCTAGGATGAGTGAGAGAGTGACAAGGTCACCACCATGGGAACTTAGTCAGAAGATCCAATAGAGCACATTTTATTAGATAGAAATGATCTGATGGTGCGAGATAGACATTGAATTTTAAAAAGGAATTTGGACCAAATAAGATTCCACCATGTGGTGAAAGCATGTTAGCCCAATAAAACTAACATCATAGAGTGAAAAGAGTCCACAGAGCTACCAAGTGTCACCATTTTGATAAAAAGCTAGTGAATAGCCAATGGTGTTCCAACCCTCACATTAAGATATGACAGATTGCATTGATCTGCATAGAATACTTGAATGGTGTGAGGAAAATATGAATTTTCAAAAGAGCTTAGAGCCAATAAAATATGGACACATGTCCCAAAGTGATAAATGGTTATATTTTGAGTATTAATGAATATGGATGTCATGGTGGTGCCACATAAATAAAACATGACAAACTTAAATATTTTTTGGACTTGGTGATGCAAAGGCATATAAAAGCAAAATTGAATGCATTTTAAGGCATAAAAACTTGTGATTTAAGCTCTCATATGACATTAAATATCCCTATAAATTTTCTTGAAATGAAGCCCTAAAAGAGTGTATGGATGCCCTAATTATACCCTATGAGCATTATAATTAAGCCAAGGAAGATTGAATCATCAACTATGAAAGAAAATTTGACCGAGAAGCTAAATTATAGTCCATTAATGATAAATTTAATAGAATTTATAGAAATGATAGCTAAAAAATGTGTTTAAATGGAAGATGTGAGCAATTGGTCCTAGGAGAAGGGAGATCTTTCAAATGATCTCAAACATTGGAGTATAAATTAGTGCACACATTAGGAAGCTTAGTCAAGGATCCCACCATAGCCAGTCCAATTAGTCTAAATTATAGATGATTAATTCAAGAAAAGAGCATCCTTATTTATGTAAGAGGCAAGGAACCAAGGCATAGGTAGGACTACTGATGGACAACATTAGGGTCATGGACATGATCCTAATAGTCGAAGAAAATATTAGTGAACCCAAAAACCTAAAAAAGGCATTAAGAAGGTAAAATAAGAACACAAGAGCTTTTTAGGTCAAATGAAGGAACTTTTCATGAAAGTAATTGTCGACCTTTAGCTAATTGAGGAGTAACATTACAGAATAAAGATCCTACTAGAGAGACAAAACTGCAATAGAGGGTTCTCAAAGTCATATTAGTTGACTTAGGAATATTATTTTTATAGCTTAACACTATATATATATTTTAAATATAATATTATTTTATAAACGCATTTACATCTAGTGAAGCACATTTCTTGTGGTTCAATCCATTAGGGAAAGTCTAGTGTTCCATAAAACATTTGTAGAAAGGACAACTGCCCTAACACTCATACTTTTTTAATTGGATATGATTGACTGACATACTTCCTTACATTATATAAAAGGAGTATTATTAATTGTAAAAGGATAGGGAGTTATTAGAGCCAAAATTATTTTGTAAAATTAGAACAAGAAGTATAAGCAAGGAATTATACAAAGTTTGTCTAATATTTATTTGTGTGTTTATTATCATGGCTTCTCTCTCACTTGATTGGTTTAATTTATGGATTTGAATTATTCTTATGAATTCTTTATGTGCACTTTTGAATGTAGAGTTTTTAACTTATGCCAATGATAGGTTAGTTGAAAGTTCTTAGGTTCATTTCATTTTCTTTACTCTTCTTGCATTTGGGATAATGTTATTTGCTTGTAGGAGTAAATTTTTAAAGTGAATCTGGTTCTTATTTTAAATATTTCATACTATACTTAGATGTTTACCTGATGTGTGATAAGATTTGGGCTTATGCTAATTCATGTCATACATTGGTTAAGTGAATGTCTAGATGAAATTTGAACTTTGTCATGATGTTTGGAATGATGATAAACAACATGTTCCTTCTTTCTTCCCTACCCTTTCTTTTGTTCATTTCTTACCAAATCACTCTAGTTTAGATTTCCATTGTAAATATCCATCTTAGACTAGAATTTGATAATAATTCACTATTCTTAGCATAGAATACTTCATATTTTACATAGATTAGCTATTTGGCCACAGTGGCTCCCAACCACCAAATTAATATAAATTTTTGAAATAGATCACTTGTTCTACCTCTATTCCATTAACATATAATAGGATTATCACAACCTACAACTCATGAACTCAATTCTTAGAATTTTAAAATGAGAAGTGTTCTTGAACACTCTAGGCACCTATGATACATATTCAAGCATCAACAAGACCATTCAACAATTTTCATAGTGTATTCATGACTTCGTTAAAGTAAAATATAATCATAGTCTTATTTTTTAGCCTAGTGTTGACTTCTTACCCTCTTTGACTCTCCTAACACTATTCACACCCCCTTGGCACTATTCATAACTTTTTGCAATATCTTAGAAGTAACTTTAATTTTAATTTAAATCATAAATTAAATTTCTAAATCACCTAAGTGGTCTTTTAACCAAAAATTCTAATGGGAATTTAGACGTATGTTTATAAGTTGATAAAAAAATGAAATAGATGTGGTTGTAATTATATTTAATATCCCTTTTCACCATGGGATGGGCTAATACTTTTTTAAAGTGTTAGATAAGTTATAATATAGTCCATGTGTGACCATTTATGGTATGGGGAGGTGAAAACATCAATGGCTATGGGAAATCCTTGCTTACACATATGGGTGTGTAAAGTGAAATAATGCTTAGAGAAGACCTTTTTAAAAAAGAGCCAATGAATGGGAATGGACAAGTGTCACCTTCCCATTTTCCATTATATTTTAGTGTTTTGTCTATAATATCAAGTAAATCCTTGCTTGGAAGGAATTTTTTATTCATTTTTTAATTATAAGTTGACGAGAGCTTGAGTAAGGAAAGAAATAGATTAGAGAAGGAGGAGTATACCTTTGTTTGAGAAAGATTTAGCTTAATTCATACACTTGTAGAAGATCCCTTTCATGTAGAGTCAAATGGTGGAATTAAAGTAGGATCCCATTCACCCATCCATTCCTCATTTTATTTTTTTAAAATATAATTCTATTTTTCCTTCTTTATTTATGATTTCAATATGATGTATGGCCACTTAGCCCACCCTCTCTTCTTGTTGTTTTCTAGAATTGATCTTATGGCCACCATGAGTGTTTTTCATTATTTATTTTGTCTTGGAAACAAACAATCCCTTCATGTTTGTTGGTTATTTATAAAACACATTTTGCAATTTAAATTTGTATTGTTAGTCTGCCCAAATGAGATTAGATTTTTGACAAGGTATGTTCCCTCATGAATAGGGTTTGGGAAAGGGAAATAATTTTCAAGTGCACCTATAATGATATAATGCATGGGATTTTGTAAAAAATGAAACCCTTATATTTATGAGGACCTATTAACTTTGTAAATCACCCCCAACTTGTGTAGAAATCACACAAAACAAGAAGGTTTGCAAGCCTGTAAGTGTCATGTTTTTTGATGTAAGTCATGCACAAATGCCTCCCATATATGCCCATGCATAAATTAATTAACATAGATCTAAGAATTGACTAAGTGTCAACTTGCATTCATAAATAGTTTTTAATGTACACCCTACGCAGGGATACTCCATTACACAAGGTAAATAACACATACGTTCAAAGGTGTAAAGATCTTAACCTTTAGATAGTGTAAGGATAAGTGTGCAATAAGAAATCCCATTCCAATTCTACATTCTCATAAATAAAACACTATGATAAATATTGTACACATGATACTTCATCAACTAAAATTAGTCTTGGTATAAATCAAGGACTAGAGAAGACTATTAAAAGGGGACTTGGTAAACAAGGGTTAAAATTCACACACCCCATAGAGGAATTATACATCTATAATGATTTCCAACTCATAGCTCACTGTGTATTCTAACTATGCATCTCTCATTGCACAGATATTCCTAAAGAGGTATATGAAAATGTTTCCCATCAAATGCGTAGCAATGTTGTGGCAGTTCAATATAAACCCACACAGTGATGTATAAAGAGGTAGTTGAAAAGTAGTTGGGTGGTGTTTAAGGACTTGTTAGATAAGTAAATGTAGAAGAGACTTTTATATGTAAAAATATTATCACACAGCACCCCTTTTAATATTCCAAAGATATTTCATTCTCAGACATGCATGTGGATCTAGAAGAATCCTACCACCAATTCCTATATCTGAATCACCAAGAAAAATTTAAGAAGCATGAACATGGTTCTCTAATAGAATTAAGAAACTATAAATGTCACCCCAAGGGGTGAATTAATTATAAAAATGATTTATCCATTGTAAGATCTTGTTCTCCATTGTAAAAGTGGCCAACATTTTTTAGACGACCTCATGCTACCAAAATTTTCCCTTCAAGAGCACTTAATGTTGGCTAAACCTTGCATGTTAATGAGAATTAATATCACCTCCCTATATTTTTGTTACCTATATGTGTTATTTTTCTTTATTTATCTTTTTAAATGGGTAATGTCTATCCCTTTCATCATTTTCCATTCTCATCACCTCTATGTGGAACTTTTAACTCACTTGTAAGTCATGTTTTATGTGCATATGAGCCTATGTAGATATTGTATATGGATCATTAATCATCCCTCTAAGTGTTTTGATGTGTTTCTAGACCTCTATATGAAACACTTATTCATTTGGACTATCCTTGGTGGAGTCTATGGGATAACATCTTATTATCAAATATTTATAATTTGTCCATGACATTAGGAGTGATCACTCTATTCTTGGTGTTTCACATTTTATTTTCAAGTAAATTATTAGCTTCTCCCTCCCTTTTCCCTAAAATATGTAGATTTATATTAGTGGTAGATTGACCTTTCTACCATTTAGGTCTACATGTTGGTCTTAAACTAGGTGAAATTAGAATACAAAGAATCTAGAATAATCCAGAGATTCATCCCAAAGATCACAAGGGTCCCATACCTTAGGGACATTCCCATAATTGTGATGAGAAAATTGATGAATTACACATTCAAGTGAGAGATAAAACTTCTATGCCAAGTGCTGAATGATTTTGTGCCCTATGCAATGAATTCCCACTTTATGGACTATTTTTAAAACCTCCTACACTACATACTATCAATAAGTGCATGTTTCAAACAATAACAGTTTCTAGCATGCCCTATTGGAATAGTTTAAAGAAAGAGATAAATTATCAATTCTACCCTTATCTTAAAATGGTTTAAGACACTTATTAAAATCACCTTGTGACTCCAATCAATTTTGGTTCATAAATTTTAGTCTCCTAGCTACATGCCAAGACAAACTAGTTCATATGCAAAGGGTATTAATTTCCATTTCATTGAGCTTTCATTTCCCTCTAGAAGAAGAAGCTGTAGACACCACAAACGTGTCTGCACCTTGGTTCTCCCCCTTGTCCACCTCAAACCCCTATCCTAACCCTTGGCCTCCATTTGATTAAAATAACTTAAAATTTTTAATCAAGTGGCCCCCTTTTCACCTCACCCTTGCCACCTTGGATCCTCCCTTGAATCCCTCCACCTTCCCCCTAGCATTTATTATGCCAAATCCCTTCATTATCTTCCCACCCACGCCCATTTAGGCATCCTCGTGACCGTTCTTCCCATAACCCCTCGCCCGGCGGCGTGCAAGAATGGGCAGAGGCTATTTTTAGCCTCTGTCCCCATTCTGCCACCGCCGACGTCGGCGACCCTTCGGCCGACGTTGGCAAAACTACCGACGTCGGCAGCCTTCATTACCCCTTTCTGCATCCGTTGCAGCCCCTGGACCCTTGAGCTCACAAACAGAATTCTCTTGGCATTTTGGCATTCATCTCTCCTCCGTCTGGACCTCGTGCAACAGCAGCAACAGGTGCAAAGGCTCTGGATCAGGGATTTTTCTTCTTGACAAGTCTTTTGTGGCTCCAACAACAGCTCCTCCGTTCTTCAGTCAGCAAGCCAAAGGTAAGCACAGTCTGGTGTTTCATTTTATTTCATTTCTTTAGTTTTCAGTTATCTATCCTATCTACTGTCTTCTACTCCCTCTATTCTTCCCCCTGAGAGGCTGCAAAGCCTTCTCAGGTCCTGTCCTCTATGTATCTTCCTCTTTCCTATCCCTCTTTTAATCCAATCCCAGACAACTTCCTCATCCCCCTATCAACAAAGACCTTGCACAAGGCACCCAACCAGAACTAGACCACTCCCTAGTCCATCCAAATTTGTCCCCGAACTCTGCCTCGACCCCGTTCACAAACCGGATCCGCCCACAGTCCAGAAACCAACCCAGACCTGACTACAGGCCACAACCCCGACCGACGCCGGTCACTTCCCCAACTGACGTCGGCAGGATAACCGACGTCGGTAGATCAGATAACTGACGCCGGCGACATTTTCGACCTCGGCGACTGTCCTCAAGCCCGACAACTCCTTCAGGTAATCATTTTGTCTTTCCTTTCCTTTCTAATTTCTTTGTCACTTCTGTATTCTGGCATTCTGTATTTCCTTGGTCTTTTATCTGTCTGTTATCAGTGGGTTGACCTCCCTTGAGGAAGTTTTCACACTTCCGGGAACAAGCTTTCGCTTGGCAACCCACCGCCTCTCCATCTAACATTTTCTTGCCCAAGTTTCCTTTTTTTCTTGCAGGTGTCATTCCTCCACAGCCAAAGAGGAGTGCTCACAAGCGTCTGGATTTACGGTGCGCGATCTTTACCCAGGTACTTCACAAGCCTTGTCCATTACTTCTTTAGTTTCTTCTCTCTCTTTATAATCTGAAAAGCGAATTAGCGATAGAAACATTTCTGGCACGCCCGGTGGGACCCTAGGTTCCTCCTGGGTTCCTTTTTCTTCTTCATTCATTTAAGAGCATTAGGTTCTTACCTTTTCTCTTCCTTCTTTTCTTCTCAATGACACTATAAGCAAGACTAAAATGAATCTTTCTTCCTTGCATTTCTAGACTAGTCTAAACATCATACTCTCAACCCTTTCTCAAACTTGTCTTCATAACAAACATCACATTTCGACTTGGGCATTAAAACACTTTACATTCATCTCTGCCTGTGCTTGCATCTTCTTAGTCCACATCTAGTAACTTAGACGCATATTGAATAAATCATAGACACTTGATGTTACACTACCTGACCACATGCACTAAACGAACATAAAACTTACTTGAGACAAGGCCCGACTGGGATTTCATCCCCCAGCGGATACCTTACCCGTCCCGGTAACCCCACTTGGATTTCATCACCAAGGGTGAAGCCCACTCCGTTCTCTGGCAGAGGATAAACTCTAGGCGAGGTATATCTTGGCTAAGCGAGACCAGCTAACCACTGGAATCGTGAAGTGAGGGGAGCTTGCTCCTTAGCACCAGGCCACGTACCAGACCCTAACACAGACTTTGAGCACCTAAAACAAGACCCGAAACCATATTTAGACCGCCTTCTTCTAGGACCCATTTTTCAGCCAATCTCCCCAAACATTCATCTAAGGCATAAGCCACAGATTCTAAGGTTAATTCCTAGGATTTATCGCTTAGGCTTGTCTGTCTCCCTCTATTTTCCTCTTCTCATCTGTTTTTTTGAGTGAGTGAGGACGCTTTCTCCTTTGTTTTTCCAAGAATCTTCAAACCTTTTTGTTCTCTGGCAGACACAGTCACCGGCATCGGTTCTGCCACCGACGTCGGCTTTCCCCAGTCACCAGCATCGGTTCTGTCACCGACGTCGGCTTTCCTCTCTTACCGACATCAGTTATCTGACTAACGTCAGTGACATTTCGTACCAACATCGGTTTTTCAACCGACGTCGGTCTCTGTCACTGTCCTTTTTTTTCAAAACCAGCAGCCTAAAACCTGTCCATTCTCTATCAAAAATCACATTTTGGTTTTCTGAGACTGCAAGAACACAATTTTTGGAACCAGGACTCTCTTCTTAACCACTTTAGCCAACAACCGCTTCCGTCTATCCCGTCCCTAACTAGTCCTATCATGGAGTTCCACTCAGAGATTGAAAGAACTCCTACAGGACCGACCCCGACCCCGACCCCGACCCTGACTCAAATTCCCATCATCCCTGAAGGGGACCAGGATTTCGAGAGATTCTTGGACCTCAATGCCACAGCGCTCCAAAACTATCTCGTGAGAAACCCAACGCGAGACCTTTCGGGTGACGTGGCGACGACATCCACGCCATTCGCCACCCAACCCTTTTTGACTCAGCCTTTCGCCTCAATTATTAACCCAACCATGGCCAATACGCAAAGTTTGGCCTCCCCGTCTATTTTTTGACCGACCTCCATCGGGGTTCCATTACCCCCTCAACCACCTGCAATTCAACCAAGTTCTACATCATATCAGAACTTGATTGTCTCGACCCCTCATACTCTTGCACCCACAAATGTAGGAGTGCCAACCTATCTTTCTACCAGTGCCGCCATTCAACCACCTTTGGCAGTGCCCAGTCAACCTATACCTTCGACCTTCATAATGTAACCACCTCTAGCCTCCACTTCTGCCCCTGCGACTAGTCATCCGTACATTGTACAACTGACTACGTCGCACGCCTCCTCTAGCCTCTTCCAAGCACCTTACAACCTAGGAGGCGCTCAACCTGCCAATCCATCAGCAGACATCATTAAGATGTTGATGGATAAAATGTCCAGTCTCGAAGCCTCCATTTCTGGTTCAAGCAATACTTTGTCATATGAGCAAATTTATAGTGAGCCTATCCATCCTTTCGTCCCTATTCGACCATACCCTAACCATTGGGAGCTTCCTAAATTTGCTCGCTTTCAGAGTAAGGAAGACCCACAACAACATCTACGGGCATTTAGACATGCCTGTTATCTTATAGCCCATGACGATGCGTTACTTTTACGCACGTTCCCTATGTCCCTTTCTGGCCCAGCCCTTGACTGGTATAGTTCTCTTGCCAGACACTCTATCTTTTCATTTATCCAACTCACCCAACTATTTCTTGACCATTTCTCAATCAACATCACCAAACAAGTCTCAATCACAGACCTTTACTCCATCAGGCAATTTGACGACGAATCAATTGTCGATTTTGTCGCTCGTTGGAGAGGTCTGATCAACTAGCTCTCCTTCTCTTTGCCTCAACCTGAGCTCATCGAGCTCTTCTCTCGAGCGTGTGTCAGACACATCTCTTCTACCTTGCGGATTCAGACATTCCACACTTTTGACGAAGCTTTCATCATGGCTTGAAAGCTCAAACTCTGTGCCCTTGAAGAAGATAAGGTCAAATTGCGTCATACCAATGCTAAAACCAATGGCCATTCTTCTTCCCGACCTTCTTCTTCTGCTAATTCCAAATCTAAAGGAGTGGCCAATACTGTGGTCGTTAGATCACCATCCTCGACGTCAACAAATTACTCTCAACCTTCAACATCTTCCAGCATCACCAAACAATTCCAACAATGGTACATTCAGCGTTCTTACACTCCACTTGGAGAACCATACGCTTCTGTTTTGGAGGGGTCCTCAACCTCCCTCCAATCCGACCACCTCAATTTGACCCTTCAAAAGCTATCCCTACGTGGTATAGGGAGGCCGACTTCTGTCCCTTTCATCGCGTTCAAGGCCATGACATTGACAACTTCTGAACCTTCAAAAACATCGTCCAGGACATGATTGACAAGGGGGATCTTATTTTAGATAACCCGAACGCCCCACCTAACCAACATATCGACATCTTCAAACACCCTTTTCCAAATCATCCGCCTACTCAAAACAACGTCCAGACTTCGACCAATGACCCTCAAGACCATGACATTCACACGATTAGCACTATCTTGCCTCTTGTCCTTGACCAACCTCTTCCATTAAAGGATGAAGAACCTTCTTCTCCTACTAGTCCTCCATCTACCTCTCTTGTATTGGAGGACGCTTTGACCACATCAATGCCATCAAGCCCACCTCCATCTGAAGACACTACCTTGCCTACTCCTTAACTACAAGTAGAAGGCATGATCAACCATGCCCTCTGCCCACTCGGGGAGCCACCCTCTCCTATTTCTTCTCCACCAAGAGAAGAACCAGTCTCTCCACCCATTTCAACCGAGGAGGACCCAGTCGCGGTTTCCTCTCGCCCTTTGCATGAGATTTCTATATCTCACGCACCTCCGTCCACGTCCAAACCCAAACCTATATCTAACCTCACCTCGCACAACAGTGCCCCTCGACCCAAACCAACGAAGACCACTAGACCACATCGGAGGATTCCTCCCCCACCGTCATCATTGCCCTCTATCTTGGGCCCACATCTGTCCACTTTAATAGGAGTGCTTCCCACTCCCATACTTCACAGAGGCAATTTGCCTCCATTACTCTCTCAACCCATCAGACATACATCTCATCCAAACCATCGACCTATGCCTCTTTCACCTCCCAAACCAACGTCACCAACCCCCATTGCAATAAAACATCCAGACCCGTTAGCAGGTTCATATGCCTTGCTCTTACGGCACTTATTGCAGTCCTCTCACCTCAATCTCCCGCCTCTTAGACCATATCACTCTCTCAGACCTAAACCACCTTAGTTCGACCACACTTGCATTTGTGCATATCATCGCATGCCTGGGCACGACACGAAACATTGTCATGCCCTCAAGGTCGCCATTCGCCAATGTCTTGGGAATGACACCCTTCTTCTCGACCACATCATCAATAAACCCTCAACACCGCCTCACCCATCACCTTTCGGATCAAGACCCTCTTGGTTCGACAACTCTAAATTTTGCCATTATCATCACACTCTGGGACATGACACTGAGCATTGTTGCGCTCTCAAAGCTGTCATTCGTCAACACCGGAAAAAGGATTCCCTTCTCATCAAGGATCCTCTTGACCACCTCTTCAACAAAACATCAACCCCGACTCATGCCTCTCCAACCTCATCACCTAAATCAGGATCTCCACGCTGGAGTATGGTCCCTTTGCCACCTTTGACCCCCTTATTCAACATTAACACCGTCCATTTGACCACTAAACCTCAACCGACCTTAACCAATCCTTCAAACCTTCTCCCTACCCGCTGGGGGAATTCATCCTTCATCCAAACCTTGACCAACTCTTCAACCCAGTCTCTACCACATATCAATCACTCATCTCGACCAAGTGTCCATCGACCCAACCCCCGACCAATTATTTGACCAGTCTCAACCAAACTTCAACCAAATATCAATCAACCAAACTTCTCGACCAAACATTCAACCTTTTTCAATCAACCAACGACAATGTCAACCAACTTCATAGCCATCAATCAACACCCGACCAATCTGGAAAGAGGCAAATTGGGGCAAGTTTGCTCCTAATTGACTTGGACCTTATCATAACATACAAGCATGGGCCAGGGTCTTCTTAGGCCTTAAAACCCTTTTTTTTTGTCTTGCGTCTTCGACCATTCTTCTGTTAGTCGAGTGTTCGATCACTTGACACGTTTTACTTGAGCTCGTCCCTTGAGCAATCCTCGTCCTCTTAATCCTCATCCCTTTCAACCCTATTTCCCTTTAACAAGTCCTCTACGACCCTTTTATGATGCATGGATGCTTTGTCCTAATAAAAGGGGAGTCCTTGGGCTTCTACAGCCTTGTCCATGACTCTAAAAAAAAAAAAAAAAAAAAAAAAAATGAGTCACGGACTTGGCTTGTAGCTGTCTCAGGTTCTCCTACAAAAAGGGGCATGGTTATTCCTGCTCTTAAACTGGTTACCCTATCCACCTCCTATCACCTGCTCAAGGGACTTTGAGCTCACTTTAATGTCAAAGTGATTCGATTACTGCCCTAACACCATACTGGTCAATGACGTAATGCATGAACGGGGCTGTGGTTCTAATAACCCCTATCTATGCTTCCTTTTTGGTCCTTGTCAATGAAAGAACAACTTGCCTTTCACCTTTTCTCTACACTTTGGTCACATCAATTATCGACTCATCTCAAACCAAGCCATTTTCATCATTTTCAGCCGGCATCATCCTAGACCATTTCACATAGTTTCTATGGACACCAATACACATGGAAACTACCGACCAGACCCAATTTATGTTAAGCATAAACCAATACTTGCTGAAGCATAAATAGACCTTCATTCATTTTTAGCATGCATCCATCACGACTATGGAAACTTGCTAGAGATGAAAGCCTCTCGACCCCTACACCGTCTATAGCATCATCTTACCCTCACATGACCAAACTCATCATCGACCATTTTGACCCTCGCTGTCTGAACTACATTGGTCTGAGGCCCTATGACCAGGGCTATGTAGGCAGCACTCAGATACCACATCCTCTGAGGTTAGCTCGACCACCCCCGTTTGTTCATCTCTATGATGGACAAACCTTCTCTTCTTTGACTCTTATCACGACCAACTCTGTCAACTTTGACCAAGACCAATCATCAACTTTGGCCAAGACCAATCAATCCCTCTGACCCTTCCTCCCTTTTAGGGAGAACTACATTGGCCTGAGGCCCCTACGACAGGGGATATGTAGGCAGCACTCAGTTGACATGGGGTCTTCTGGGGTTAGCTCAGCCACATCCTCTCGTCCATCCATCCTCTTGACCAATGACCATCAGAGATCATGCGTATCTCCTTCGACCTTCGACCACTTCCAAGACAGCGTGTTGCCTTGGTTGTTTTTGCATGTGTGCTACCTCACGGCTGGTTAGCAAAATTGTCCGCAGACTATTTTTGACTCCTCACAAGTATAGGATCGCGAGGCAGTTGATCCCTACTACTTGTGGCTTTTTCGTGTTTTCTGGGAGCACTTCCTGAGCCCTGGATACCTGGAGCATGATGACCATTTGGAGCTTCAGCTTAGATTGAGTGACCCGATCAGCAGACGACTAAATGCTGGGGCCCGATTACTTCAATTTTGGCACTCCTTGACCCTCGACATGCGGTAATTTGACCTGACCCTCTCGTGAAGTGGACTACGTGCAATCACGACTATGGCAGCATTTTCACTCACTCTCTTCTATCCATTTCGCTATCAAATCGACACTCGATCTTCGGTTCCCTTCTCTCGACTATCGCTTTGAGGGGGGAACACCTCATCCTTTTTCTGGGGCAACCAACTCCTGTTTTTGTCTTGCAGTTTGTCTAGAACAACCAACAAGACAAAAAGGGGCAAATGTAGACACCGCAAACGTGTCTGCACCTTGGTTCTCCCCCTTGTCCACCTCAAACCCCTATCCTAACCCTTGGCCTCCATTTGATTAAAATAACTTAAAAATTTTAATCAAGTGGCCCCCTTTCCACCTCACCCTTGCCACCTTGGATCCTCCCTTGAATCCCTCCACCTTCCCCCTAGCATTTATTATGCCAAATCCCTTCATTATCTTCCCCCCCATGCCCATTTAGGCATCTTCATGACCGTTCTTCCCATAACCCCTCGCCCGACGGTGTGCAAGAATGGGCAGAGGCTATTTTTAGCCTCTGTCCCCATTCTGCCACCGCCGACGTCAGTGACCCTTCGGCTGACATCGGTGAAACTGCCGACATCGGCAGCCTTCATTACCCCTTTCTGCATCCGTTGCAGCCCCTGGACCCTTGAGCTCGCAAATAGAATTCTCTTGGCATTTTGGCATTCGTCTCTCCTCCGTCTGGACCTCGTGCAACAGTAGCAACAGGTGCAAAGGCTCTGGATCAGGGATTTTTCTTCTTGACAAGTCTTCTGTGGCTCCAACAACAGCTCCTCCATTCTTCAGTCAGCAAGCCAAAGGTAAGCACAGTCTGGTGTTTCATTTTATTTCATTTCTTTAGTTTTCAGTTATCTATCCTATCTACTGTCTTCTACTCCCTCTGTTCTTCCCCCTGAGAGGCTACAAAGCCTTCTCAGGTCCTGTCCTCTATGTATCTTCCTCTTTCCTGTCCCTCTTTTAATCCAATCCCAGACAACTTCCTCATCCCCCTGTCAACAAAGACCTTGCACAAGGCACCCAACCAGAACTAGACCACTTCCCAGTCCATCCAAATTTGTCCCTAAACTCTGCCTCGACCCCGTTCACAAACCGGATCCGCCCACAGTCCAGAAACCAACCCAGACCCGACTACAGGCCACAACCCCAACCGACGCCGGTCACTTCCCCAACTGACGTCGACAGGATAACCGACGTCGGTAGATCAGATAACCGACGCCGATGACATTTCTGACCTCGGTGACTGTCCTCAAGCCTGACAACTCCTTCAGGTAATCATTTTGTCTTTCCTTTCCTTTCTAATTTCTTTGTCACTTCTGTATTCTGGCATTCTGTATTTCCTTGGTCTTTTATCTGTCTGTTATCAGTGGGTTGACCTCCCTTGAGGAAGTTTTCACACTTCCGGGAACAAGCTTTCGCTTGGCAACCCACCGCCTCTCCATCTAACATTTTCTTGCCCAAGTTTCCTTTTTTTCTTGCAAGTGTCATTCCTCCACAGCCAAAGAGGAGTGCTCACAAGCGTCTGGATTTACGGTGCGCGATCTTTACCCAGGTACTTCACAAGCCTTGTCCATTACTTCTTTAGTTTCTTCTCTCTCTTTATAATCTTAAAAGTGAATTAGCGATAGAAACAAAAGCATAAGAACATATTCATCCCTCATCATGAGAAATAATATTTCAAGACAATCATACCCTAGATCTCAATCTACACCCCCATTTGGAAGGTTCCTCACACCTATAGGGAGACTATTTCCTATCCCATTCATGGTTGCACATAGGAATCAATTATTTATACCTTTTAATAAAGGTAGTCTCTTAATTATTGCATAATATGAAAACATTATAGTCGTATCCCTAAAATTTTTATCTTGCTTTACTAATGGGAATATGACATCCCCCATGGAGTATATTCAAGATGTTAAAAATATCTATTTAGTATACCATGTCACTAAATATAATCTCATAGTCAAGTTGATTTCCTCTTATTTCAGAGGTAAATCACTTTAGTGGTACCTAGGCTTGAGACTAAATTTGATTCAAAATTAGGATGAAATTTTATAATTTCAATTTAGACCCTTGGAGAGGGTTCTTTAGGATCTCTCCAATTGAGCTATAATATAGGGATAACCCCAGGTTGTGGATCACCTATGTTGGGACTGAACCTCTAGAGTAGGTTGGCATTCCTCTTTGATGCTCACCTAAACTAATGCTAGACCAATTATTTATATGTAAATGGGTTAGAAAGATAATAAGGGATCGTAAGAGGGTTAACTAGGTGATACACCAAATTTAAAAGGGAAGCTCCCATAAGTTTGAACCCACACTAGATCCATAGGAGACAGTAGTAGCTTACACAACCTCAAGGTCAAGCTAATTGCATAAGTATTTCATAGAAGAGGTTTAGAGTAGAACACTAATATAGACCCATAAGTAGCATTGAAAACCCCCTAAACAAGGTTATAAAGGAGGACAATGGATGAGGAATATTCTCCTTCACATAATGCCATCATGCAGAACTCACCAAACCAAATCCAAGGAAAGAGATAGGCAAATAAAGTCTCATATTACATCAAGAGGTAGTTCTTATAAATGCTTGACAAGGTTGAGCCTAATTAATCTGAGCATACTTTGAAGTATCCCAAAGAGTTCCCTATCTCTCAAAAAGATAAAAATTCTAAAATATGAGAAACCTTTACAAATGGAAAGAAATTAATAATATAGCAGGGGAAGAGAGAGAGAATGGGGAACACCTTATTTAATGATAATCAATGGCCTGATAGATTTTAAGAGATATTCTATAATGATTTTTATCTAATTATAATAAGTCATTATGAGCAAGATATTCATGATTTGCCCAAATAACCTTTGAATCATTCCATTGGTTGAGAAAGCTTCACTAGAAGATAAGAGTTTGCCAAAAGTTGCAAGTCATGATCTTTCTTGAAATGAATGCTCTAACTACTTTCCAATTCTCCAAGTCCTTTTCTCTTTTGATCTTCCACTTGAACTCATTAGGAGGACAAAATCCTCATATTCATGTATCTAAATGAGCCATACTCAAGCCTACCATAAGTAGTGATTTTTTAGAGTTGAGACCATGTTGAAATGACTCAATTTCCCTTTATTGAAAGTACATACCTTCTCTATGCTTATAAAACTAGACCTAGCTTAACTATAGAGGAAAACCAATCTAAGGATATTGATTTTACTATAATCAATATAGATGGCACTTTGTTCAATGCTAGGTACCCATTTTGACAACAAGCTACCACCCCTTTGGTACACATTAAGTCTAAAAAGACCTATTTTACCTCTATAGATCTATCTTAATACATTTTGGTCCAACTCAAGTCCACATCGATCTCTTTTCTTTTACTTTTTCTGCCAACTTAGGTCAGACTCAAATAAAGGTCCTATTATTTTTGCTTTCCAATTTGGGTCCATCTTAATTTATTAACTTTCATGGAATGTCCCTGCTCATCCCTTTTATATTGGCTATGGGAAATCATCCCAGATCATTGACCCTTTTGACTCTATTTCGATTCATTAGATTTTGAGATCTAATTAAACACAGATAATAGATCTTTGGGACCCACTACCTTGAGATCAATTTTTCATTGGTCCCTAGGATTTGTTGACTATTTGACTTGGTCAAACTCTCATGTGCTTAAAAATTGTCATCTTATGTTACTTCTCAAGTTCCCACCAAGGATCTTGAATCCAAACAATCACTTTATGAGTCTTAAAAATGATCTTCATGCAAATGTTGGTTATTTTTTGACTAACTTTGTAATTTTATAACTTGAAGTGAAAAGATTATTGGGAAACCAGATTTTTATAGAATGGACTTAACATTTAAAGGAACAAACCCTTTTTACCCTTTATCCATTTGAGCTCTTTTAGTGCTTTTATAAAATTTTGAAGTTGATTGGTCCATGTGATCTTGCATGACATCTTGATGACAGTCTAGTCTAAAATGGGTAAGTATGAAAACTTAGCAAATTCTTCATTTGGATCCAAATTTTCCCATGCATAAATTTTATCTTGGTTCATTATATGACTTGTAAATTGGTGCATATGAACTAGACTCCAAAATTAATAGACCCATATGATTGCTTTTTCTTGAGACTACCACATATGTAAGATCTTTTATTGTGATACAGTGCATGAGATGAAACTTTAGCATAAATGATCTTGGTACAAAAGTGAACAAACCCTTTTGATCATTTTATTTGAATATTTATTACATATGAGATATGACCTCATTAATATTCTCCCTTGAATCTTGGACTCTCTAAAAATTAGCTAAGTATGAAAACTTAGCAGATTTTATCCTAAGAGCCCAATTTGAACCCTTAGATATTCTGTTATGCTTAGGTGGATGAGCTGAAGCTTGGCTCATGGTAGCTTAGGACTATTGTGAATAATCTCATGTGATCAAATCTCCTTGACTTGTCCACACATGTGAGATCTAGCAACATCAAAATGGTCACTCAACTTTTCTGCCACTAGAACCAAATGTCTGGACAAGCTCTAGATGGAATGAGTGGACCAAATGAATACCATGCACTACCATACTCTTCCAAAGAATTTTTGACACTCCATAGAGTCTCTAAAACTCTGGACCTATCCTTAGAAATTTAAAAATTACACTTTAAGTGAACTTAAAGTGTTTTAAAAGATTTATGAGCTTCATGATCTCTACGTACTCTACTCATTCCATTTAGAGCTTGTCCAATCCATTTTTATCATTTGATCAATTAATAAATCTACCTCTTTATATACATTGAGACCATTATCCACTGAGGCACATGCTTTGTATGTGGGCCAAATATGTCCAACATTTTTGGTGACTAATAGGGAAGCACACCTTTTATGCTTGAGAACCTAGTTTATTTTGTCTTGTCTGATCTATTGGGCATGGAGTCACCACTCTAAAATTTAGTTGATCATTAAGATTATGAAAGGATTCCTCCTTTCAAAAGCTTCCTCTATAATCAATAAGGACAAGAGAACAACGACAAGAAATAAAATCAAGGGCAACTGGATGTAGGCACTTGCAGGATGGAAAAACAACTAACCTACTGAACAAAATTTGCATAAAGGTACTTAGAGAAAAGCATAAAAAATAATCTAATATATACAAGACCATTTCAAAACTAGTCCACCTAGATCAAAAGGAAAAATTATAGTATAATCCATTTTTAACAAACTAAGCTAAAAAATACCTAGCTTTGGAGGTACCAGAATTGGTGAACTAGGCAATTTAATGGTCGATCCTTCTGATGTGCTCCCTAGTGGATGGAGTGGAATGAACATGTCTCCAATGTAAAGTTACTAATCCAAGTCTTCCAATATTGTTTCATGTTGGACTACAAGATCAATTTCTTGATGTTGCTCTTCACTCTTGAGAAAGTCTTGCATGAAGACTTGATTCAGTCTTTTGGGAGCAACTGCACTTGGTTTAATTGATGGTTCAAAAAGACCATGTTATTCCACCTTGTCCTTGTGTAAAATAAGACTATTCATGCTTAGAGAAACATGTTCATAAGTTTTTTGAGGAAGGACATGTCTATTAGCCTCTTTAAAATATTTGATTATGGCATTAAATTGCTACCATAATTCTTCAAGCTCTTCATTGGTATGCTTCTCAAATTGTATCACTTGAGCTCTTAACATTTCCCCTTCATCAACTTCACTCAATATTTCATATTGATCTTCGAATTCAAATGAAGGCTGATTTGACCATCCAAGGTATAAGTTATCACATTTGTCTTACTCAAGGTCTGATCTACTTTCCTCTAGTTCCAACATATTAGGGTTGTCCTCAACTGACACCTCACCTTTAAGTGGACTAGTCTTAGGGACCTAGTTATGATCCTCTTCTTCATCTATGTAGAATGGACCTTTAGTAGTCCATTCAAGGTTTTATCTATTTTAAAATTGAGTATTGTATTCTTCATGCCACTTGACAACATTAATCTACTCCATTACACTGAAGAAATATAAGCACAAATGCTGCCATTGATCTTCTAAGTTGCTTGAGCTACCTTTGGCCTCCATAATAGGTTCATGAAGGCTATCCTCTTGTTTCTCATCAATCTCATGTAACTTTAAATCTAAAACATGTTCTTCCCTATGAATTTGACTACCTATTATGATTTCCTCATCATAGAAACTTGATTTGTCTTCTTCAGTCTCACTTATGACTACAAGCTTCTCCTCTATCTTTTATAAAACAAGTTATTTATCCAAGAGGGAGATGGTTGGAAAGTGAAGAAGATCACCTTTATTGTAGCTTGGGAGAGTTTTCTTCTAGGTAGGGAATTTGAATGGCTTCTTTGGTGGATTTTGAGGAAAGGAGGGAGAGTCTTGGAACTCTTGTAAACTAAGCTCATTGAGCTGAGCTATGGTTACTTGATTTAATTTTGGCATAATTAACTCTTCCTCCAAAAATGCTTCTTGGATTTCCCCAACCAACACCTCCTCCTTATTCTTAGTGCCTTTTTGAACTAATTTACATGATGAAATAAGTATGGAATACCCTTTTTTTTTCATTTTGAATAACAATAGGAGAGGGTGGATTTTTGAGTGAGGGCATGACATAGACAAGTTCAAATGTGATGGAGAAGATCCATGATGGAATGACTTCATGATCTTTAGTAGGAATAGGCATTTGAACATAAAGATCTTGGAAGGGAGAGGATACATAAGGATGATCCAAATGAGTTTGTTTATCTTCATAAGATATTAACATGTTCTCTATATTTTGGACCATTACTTATCATTACTATGTTCTCATTCTTACAAGGTGACCACTATTCTCTTTCACAAAATAACCATCTATTCCACTTGACTAACTAAAGAGCACTCCTATTTTTTTAGATTGTGTATAGGGATGAATGGATAAAATTCCAAACCCTTACCTATCTCCCTTATCTCTAAATATAAGTTACTAATGCTTGCTTGAACCCTAATAAGGATGTAACATGGTAAGCCTAGTCATAATAAGGGGAAATACAGGACTGATTTGAATACAAAGGAGGTTGACCTTGGCCACATGTAGGTGTAGGAGGTTATAAGACATGATAAGATGATAGGCTATTTTAGGGCCACTTGGGGTTAACACATAAACATTATTTACCTGATAAGTGTGATGTTGAGGTATGGAATAAACATATTGATCAAAAGATGACTAATTATACATACCAAATTACAATGATTAGACACTTAGTTAGGATATTTAACCAGTGATAGATGCTCAAAATCACCATTGATGTCTACATAATTCCTCTAAAGATTTATATGTAGAAGACAATACCAAAAATCCTTCCACTACTTTGGACCTTGGTCCCATCAAGCATGCTAAAAAATATTATAGGCTCAATTCACACCCTTGGAGAGGGTTCTTTAGGATCTCTCCAATTAAGCTAAATATTGGGATAACCCCAAGCTATGGGTCACCTATGATGGGGCTAGACCTATAAAGTAGGCCAACTTCCTCTTTAATGCTCACTTAAACTAATGTTAGATTAATGATTCACAGGGAAAAGGGTTAGAAAGAGAATAAGGGCTCCTAAGAGAGTTAATTAGGTGACACACCAAATTTAAAAGGGAAGCTCCCATAAGATTTAATGCATACTAGATCTTAGGAGATAGTACTAGATTATACAACCTCAAGGTCAAGCTAATTGCATAAGTATTTAATAGAAGAAGTTTAGAGTAAAACACTAATCTACACCTACATGTATCAATGAAATATCATAAACAAGGTCAAAAAAGAGGAGAATAGACGAGGAAGATTTTCCTTCACATAATGCCATCATGCACAACTAGATCTAAGACAAGATATAACAAATAAATTCTCATATTACATCAAAAGTTAGTTCTTAAAAATTATTGATAGGATCAAGCCTAATCAAGTTGAGCATACATTTTAATATCCCAAAGAGTTCCCTATCCCCTAGAAAGATAAAAAAAGTCTAAAATTTGAGAACCCTTTACAAATGGAAAGAAAGTAATAATATAGGAGAAGGGGAAGAGAGATAGAAGGGGAGAACACCTTATTCAATGATAATCAATGGGATGCCAGCTTTCAAGAGATATTCCACCATGATTTTGGTCCAATATGAATAATTCATTATGGGTAAGATATTTGTGATTTGTCGAAATAGTATTTGAATCATTCCATTAGTTGAGCAAGTTGCACTAGAAGAGAAGAGTTAGATAAAAGTGGCAAGTCATGATCTTTCTAGAAATGAATGTTCCAATTGCTTTCCAATTCCCTGAGTCCTTTTGCTTTTGATCTTCCATTTGATCTCATTATAAGGACAAAATCTTCATATTCATGTATCTAATTGAGCCATGCTCAAGCTTGCCTAAGTGATAGTTTTTCAGAGCTGAAGACCATGTTGAAAGGAATAAATGTCCCTCTATTGAAAGTATATACCTGCTCCATGCTTAGAAAACTAGACCTAGCTTAACTATAAATGAAAACCAATCTAAGGAGATTGGTTTTACTATAATCAATATAGATGGCACTTTGTTCAATGCCAAGTCCCCCTTTTGGAAATAATCCACCACCCCTTTGATACATATTAGGTATAAAAATACTTATTTTACCTCTGTGGATCTATCTTAATACATTTTGGTCCAACCTGAGTCCACATTGAGCTCTTTTCCTTTATATTTTCTGCTAACTTGGGTCAAACTCAAGTTTGAATCCTTTTATTTTGCTTGCCAAGTTAGGTCCATCTTACTTTATTGACTTTCATTGAACATCCCAAATCATCCCTTTATTATTATTTATAGGTAATTATCATTGATCATTGACCCTTTTGACTCTATTTTAATCCATCTAAATTTGAGATCTGATTAAATATAGATCGTGGATCTTTCCTACCCACTACCCTGAGCTTCGATTTCTCATTGGTCCTTAGGATTCACTAACTATTTGACTTGATTGAGCTCTTGTGTACTTGACACTTGTCATCCATTTTTTAATTCTTAGGTTCTTTCCAAGGATTTTGAATCCAAATAGTCACATTATGGGTCTTAAAAATGATGTTCACATAGATATCAACAATTTTTTGACCAACTTTGTAATTTTATAACTTGAAGTGTAAAGATCATGGGGACACCAAATTTTTAGATAATGGCCTTAACATTGAAAGGAACAAAAAAAATTTGATTTGATGGCCATTCAATCTTTCTAAGTGATTTTATAAAATGTTGAAGTTGATTGGTGCATGTGAGCTTACATGACATCTTAATGACGATATGGTCTAAAATGGCCAAGTATGGAAACTTAGTAAATTCTGCATTAGGATCCAACTTTTCCCATGTATATATTTTATCTTACTTTGTTAGAGGACCTAAAACTTGGTGCATATGAACTAGAATCCAAAATAAATAAACCTATATGATAATTTCTTCTTGAGACTTTCACATGTGTGAGATATTTTATTGTGCTATAGTGCATGAGCTAAAACTTTAGTGCAAATGATCTTGGTATAAAATTGAACAAACCATTTTCATCATTTTCTTTGAATATTCTATATGTATGAGATATGACCTCATGAATATGCTCCCTCCACTCTATTTGGACTCTCTAAAAATTATCTAAGTATGGAAACTTAGCAAATTTTGTCTTAGGATCCCACTTTAAACCCTTATATCTTCTACTGTGCTTAGGTAGATGAGATAAATCTTGGTGTATGGTAGCTTGGGACTAATATGATGAAACCCATGTGATCAAATCTCTTTTACTCATCCACATGTATGAGATCTAGTAGCATTAAAATAGTCACTCAAATTTTCTGCCACTGGAGCCAAATGTCTAGACAAGCTCTAGATGGAATGAGTGGACCAGATGAATACCATGCACTCTCATACTCTTCCCAAGTATTTTTGACATTCTATAGAGTCTCTATAGCTCTGGACTTGTCATTAAAAATTGACAAATTACAATTTAATTGAACTGAAAGTATCTCAAAATATTTGTGAGCTTCATGATCTCTCTATTCCACTCATTCCATTCATAGCTTGTCCAAGCCATTTTGATCATTTGATCAATCAATAACTCTACCTCTTTATCTACATCAATACCATTAGCCATTGGGTACATGCTTGGTATGTGGGACAAATATGGCCAATAGGAATAATGAAATTAATTCAAGGATCAGGGAAACCACTTGCCCCTAATAGATAAGCTCACAACTATAAAGTGAACCCTACATGAGATGATAGTTTATTTCAAATTTTGGTTCTAGAGAGTCTGGGATAGGACCCACCCTTTTGTAATCCATCTCCCAATACTACATTTTTATATATTTTTGAAATCTCTTAACATTGATATAGTTATGATGATTCAATCTATGGGAGGTGAAGTATTACCCAATGCCTATGAAGTTATTGTGTGTGCATAAAATTGTTTGATCCAAGTAGGAAAACATGTGCCTAGACCCCTCATACCCCTATTTATAAAGCCTCCTCTTATCTAACTAGTTATTAAACCTATATTAACACCTATCCCTATTGGAATGATCCCACTATCTTTATCTATTTTTTCCCCTAATTGATTACACAAGGTTAAAATTCTATTACAAAGCTTTGGAAATGAGATTTTTACCCTCAAAAGGTAGTAGTCATATTATCTAAGGCCTCATCAACCCTTCACTCATTAATACCACTCAAGTAGATCTCCTTACCAAGGTAGTTTACAAACACAAAATTAGATTACATATAATAAATCACCTTACTTAAAAAATATTAATATTGTTAGTGCTTATAGAGTCCTTGTACTCATGCAAAACAATCTTTCACAAGATCTCGAATGGTGTTTCCCATGTGATCAACTGCATAATCAAGCTACATGTGTAAATAGAGTTATGAACCAAATAGTTAAGGTACAAATTTTTCATAGCCTCAAGAGCAGATGAATACCACAACTCCACATGAAAGAAAAATTTAAACACCTATGCATCAACAATATGTATCTACTCTTATTAACTAGTAGGAGGACAATTTCAACTACATAAATCATAATGGTGTATCAAGTGGAGGAATCACCCCAATTTATTTCAATTAAAGGTTGAAAATGAGAGTGATAGAGGAGGTGTTACCAAATTTAGTGCCCTTACCTTCAATACCCCAAATTATGCACATAGTTACACAAGGAAAGGTGCCTACACAACCTTTAGTGCACATAGAATAGGCTACACAAAGATAAGAGTAGCCTTAGGCCAATTCTTAAGTATGCGAAGAGGCTAATATTCATAAAACAAAGCCAAATGGATCCCAAATTAGCTTCAACATAGTTGATTAGATGAAGAAAATGAGCGTCAATGTAGCTATGTGGGATGCTCTTGCCATTCCTTCTCAAATAAATATTCTACAAGATGCTCTAAAAATATTTTATGCATGTAATACATCAAAAATTATGAATTCTATCTCTACGAGTCTATGTCAACCAAAAGTGGATGAGACTCAAGTGTGTAGTAACACTAAGCCACCCTCATTATATAAATTCTTAATTATTAACTATCACTTAGTGCACAATTGCATGATTCACTTAGGTGTGAGTAGATCAATGATGCTAAAGAGGATCACAAATACACTTGGAATTTCATATTCCCCTATTTCAAAATGAGTGGTCCAGATGCATGGAAAAATAGTCAAGGATATAGGAATCATCAAATATTTACATCTTACATTGCATAAATGGCCAATTCTTTCAATTTTGTAGGATATCACAGTCATTAACTTGCCTCCCTACTTCACCATCTACCTCTCTTGAGACTTCACAACAAATATGGGTGGATATTTATCTTTAGGTTGGTCACATATGTTACTCAAAACTAAATATGGGAAATAATTTACCATCAAGGTTGAGCCTATATTCAAAAGTCATGTTGAACCATACTCTAGTAGCCTAGTTTAATTAAACTACATAATGTTTTATAAAGAGGAGAATCCAATTATACATGAAATCTATAGCTAAATGATTGTTGTAAATCCCATCACTGTTGATCAACATGAAACATCTTAATATTCAGATTATTTTTATCTAAATTTCCATTTCCTATGCATTTATTATGGTGGTTATGCCCTTTTTGATTCATAATAACTTCCCCCAATACTCTCACACCATCCTTTAGCTGGAGTTGTGCTAGGTTGGGCTCATCTGAAAACTAATTTCTATGAGATTTGTTCAATCAAACACTACAACAACTTCATCTCTATGTCATCAAATATTTTTTCTTCCCTTTTCCCTTTTCTTTTGCTCTTTTTTTATCAGCGTGTTAATTTAGGAGTAATGGAAATCCAATTATAATATTAAATCATGATTGTTGAGTCTCATCCATCCCCAGTTAATCATTGTTGAATAGATTAGTGGTGGACTAATCGAGCATCATAGTGTATATAACTTAAGCCATCATTCAAAGTTAGTTTTATGGAGTTCACTTGAATCCAAATGGTTATAACGAGCCAGTATATTAAGATCAATGTGATTAGACTAGGTAGAAGAGATATTGGGGAGTGGATACATTCAGATTTCCCTCCTTTTAGAAAAGGTAAGTACATCAAAAACACTTGCCTACAATTGGTTGGTTATTTTTGTTAAAGGACCAATCAACATTCTAGTACTAGAAAGAGGACTGGATTAAAAATTGAAGCACATTTCATGAAAATTTTAAGCTAAAAACACTTCTAATTTATTACATATCTAGTCCCATGGCCTTTACAAGGGTAGGTGGGAATAGTTTCCCATTAAATGTCCCAAGGCCCATTCATGATCTAAATAAGAATCTTGGTTCATTTTTCCCAAAGTAAATGCATGGTAGTATTTTTACAATAGAACACCATGATTTGGCATTCAAGGATGGCATCATTATGACTCACATCTAACATGAATATGTGTCTTATCACATTTTACCTTATTTTTCAAATAAGGATACATACAGATGGTACATTGGACTTATAAATGGGTGTATAACCATGTGGGATACTTTTAAAAGTTTTTTGCTAAGCCATTTTAGAGAGCCCATCACTTTTGTTACCCTATACCACTAGTTTTAAGGAACCTGATGAGTATTTAAGTGCTTTCAACCAATGATTTCATCAATTATATATGAGGTTAGAAGACCCTTTCCTATAGTCAAAAGTAATATCCATATAGGTTTACCTTAAAATATTGCTTCCCCTTTATACTATGTTCCTTTAGAGGACTCCTTTATCTCTCACATCCTTGGTGTTGACATACCAAAGTAGTTTGCACCATTGTAGAATAATCCATTTATTATAATCATAATACTAATTTTTCCTACCCATTAGGATAATCGAGTGTTTACCCTTAAAATCCTTCAATCTATTTGCCTATGAGTCAACCCATCAATCAGTTCACATTTTATGATGAAACATTTTCAGAAGCATTGCCTTAGATGTGATATCAAATGAATTCCCATGTATTGGATGAAGAACCTGATGGCTCTATTAATGCGTATAAATCTATTAGTTTAGTATGAAATAAACATGATGTTTTTACTAATTTTAGTAGTCAAGTATCTTTTTATACTTTTAATAATTATGTGTCAATCATTTTAGGAAGTCACCAATAAAAAATTCCTAGGTTAATCTCTAAAAGAAATAATGATGAGTCTAATTATGAGGAAGTGGTGGCTACCTTGAGCGACATGGTAGTAGAAGATAAAATCAAAGGTGAGATGCCTAATCAAGAGGGTGAATCACAAATATCTTACAATCAGCTTGAAGATGAAATCAATTAGTTGGAGACATTGGATGAGGAAGGTGCATACTACGCATTTGAAGAATGATTTGTTTATGTTTCTCCCTCTCCAAATAAATGGTTGACTCAAGGTGGTGAGAAACTCGGTAGCAACAACATCTCTCTTAGCCCATCATTAGAGATAAGAACTCTTAAAAAAGAGACCAAATATGAATAAGTTTGTCTATGTTAATTCAAAGGATTGACATAAGATAGAATAAAATATCTTCCACTTCTAGACAACCTTATATTCAAATAAAATGGCAAAGTCTTGATTATAGAGGTCATGGACATGGGAAGTATGGCAATACACATCAAACATTAACATGCAATAATTCAATGAAATTATCCACTAAACTCTATCATATATGAAAAATATAGGATATCATTAACATGGGAGAACCATTTCCACACCTCCTTAGTAGTGAGTATGAAGATCAGGATGCTGCCATAGCACCCATCTCATTCCAATAGTAGCCACCAAATGATTCATGCATTGGTTTCAATGAAGAGGTTGCCTATGCAAAGTTGGGTGATCAAGTTATTATGGTATGTATTTATGGATACCCCTTAATTTAATCTCAATTTATTTTTTGAGAAGATGTATTTCTTAATCCCTATCACTCATGATTTCTACAAACTCAATACAAACATAATGCTGAATTTTACAATCCTAGTTTACTCAAATTGAATGAAAAGAACATAGACAAATATTTATGGGATAATTTTTATAACATAGAGGACAATATAGAGATAATTATATGTCCCATCATCCTTCTAAAAATATTATAACACATGTGTTTAACTAAATTTAGGCATAATCTTGCCTGAAAGAACCTCTATAAATAATTTCTCTTCCCGTTTCTTATTTGTTTGTTTTCTAATTTTTCCTTCTTGTCCCTTGTTAGTGTAGTTTCCCTTTCTTATTTTGTTTTGTTTGGTCCTATTTTATCCTCAAGGTTCCTTAATTAATCAAATAAATGAAAGGCCTATTGGTAATTAAACAACATGAATATCACTTAGAGCATAAAAGTTAATCTTGCTTGAAGTTTTGCATAAAATTGTCATGACTCTCTTGTGCATTTCTAGATGGATAAAGACCAACAATTCAAAATAAAATGCGTGGATTTAAAAAGGTTTGTCTTATTTTTTTAAATTTATCTATACAGTTAATTAAAACATCTAAATAAATTTCAACATTGTCTTTTTGGGGTTTTATTAATTGATCATGAACTTTATTATTTTCCTTAAACCCAAGAATTGGTCCCCAACCCTCCACATATATGGAAGTAAAGTCTCCTTTAAAAATAATTGAAACAAAGTTCCAAATCCAAAAAATATTCCTTGAAAGGGTGATCATTTTAACCTCCACCATAGTATTTATAGCATGTTTTGGTAGTGGAAAAAGGTGTTTGAAAGAGACCAAATGTATCTCTATTGGAGTTATAGATGCATGTCTGGTAGTAGAGCAATGCCCACACCATTGCCCCCATGCCAAATAGATAAATATTTCATTTTTATAAGTTCTAATCATTTATACAAAATTAAATTATTGATTTTGTATGAAAACAAAAAGAATTAATCACTTAATCACATAGACATATGGTCTTTAGTGGGATTGTAGGTGAATATGCCATGCATTAAGGCATAATTTAGTGCATTTATTTTTTTGTTTTATTTCAAGCCATAATTTTTAGATAATTCTTGTTGTTTAGATGAAAGAAACAAATATTCTATATTTCTTTAGATACTCAAGATTATCTATAAATATGATTCTCCATTTATTATTAACTTCACCAACACGCCCTAATTTCATAGCTAAAATCATGAAACCTCTTTTTGATCTAGAGTTTGATCTTGTTCCCTTCATGATTTTTTAGTGGTTTAGTTGTTTAAACCTCATTTTGAGTCTGTAGGTTCCTAAATGATAAGTTTTAAGTGACTGAATCTGCTTCATTTTAATGTTTCTTCATTTTGAAACACTCACTCCAAGGTTTGCATCTAGGAATTATATGATATAATTGTTGAATCTCCTTAAAATCTAAAGATAATCAATCATTTTTATTTCCATTTTATGATTATCAACGAATCCCCTTATTTTAATATCTAAATTTGACTTTTGGTAGGTTATTTAACCATTTTAAGGGGTTTTATAGCCTTTTCCTTTAGCAATCTAGTTCATTTGTGCTTTAATTCAAGATAAATTGACTCTATGTTTGCATTGTTTCATCTTGGGAGTTAGTTGATTTATAAATAATGGATGGAATTTTTATATCAATTTGGAAAGGTTGGGATTTTAGTTCATTTTAAAGTGTTCTTCTTTCGATAAGTTTTCTATGCCTTTATGTGTTTGCATTTGAATAACTTAGCCATTTTATTTTGAAAATACTCGATCATTTTGTTTTGAAATATTAAATTTTGTTAATTTTGATTTAATTTGTATTTCCCACAAGTGTATATATTAATCCCAATTCCATATGGCAATCTCTAATGGATCCCTATGACCCCAACTTGTTCAAAAACACCTTTTGACACTTAATCATTTTTTTAAAAAAAGTTGCTTGAAGCCACATGGAATCTTTCCACAACTACGGAATGACTTAAGAAATTAAAAATATTTTCCCAATAGGCCTCCAAAATATAAAATATCATTGGGTGATAGAATTAGCAATATGCCACCAAGTGGAAAAATCTTGGTGACCCACTACCTTGATCAATTTTATACCAAGCAAAGTTTTTCAAGTGAGAAAATTTGTAGAATGCTTCCATGTGGTTTGATCCTAATGGCCCATAACCTAAAAAAAATATGTATAATTTAATTATATATGGGTGAGTGAACAAGTATGATGTTTTCATGTTCCCAATGATCCATTACCCTAGGATAGCCGGTATAACTTCAAAGTTCGTAAAATATCTAGGTGAGTGAGATTATGTCACATGGCACAATCTTATTTTTTTCACTTCAATTTTCACCCTTTAAGGATATGTATTATATATCCTCATATAATTGGCATAATTGAAACACTTCTAGGCTATGGGTGAGCCTAAAAATGAGGTGAATATCTAAATAGGGCTAGCTCCCTTGATGTACCACTTTGGATCACTAATATACCTAAATTTTGATATACCTAAATTTTGTGAGGGAAAAGGGAGAGAAAACTAAAATTAAACTATATTAATGGATTTTATAGACAAAATTGGTTGATGAATACCAACTAGCTATATGTTACATATGAGAATAAGGGACTAACCAAACATACACTTCTCCAATCTACATCTTCTCACATCAATATTTCAATATGAGGCTGTGATGAATGTTTAGGATAGGAGGACATATAAAGAGGCCTAAGATGTAAATTTTTGAATATAATAACTCAATCAACATCAAAAAATTAATATAACACTTCACATGATCTAAAAAAAGAAGCTTTCAAACTGCAAATAGGTGAGAGAATGAAATAACAATGTTAAGGAAACAATAAGTCATCACTAAGATAAATCAATCATCTAATTAAACACACTATGAATAGTCATGGAAGAGGTAAAAATAAGTATTATTTATTTATCCATGATATGAAAATGATCAGGACTTCACCATACTCAAGTGGAGCATAGTTTCCAAAGGCCAAAATGGCTAGTTCTTATAGAACTTGAGAGAGAGATGAGAAGAAAGAATTAAAAAGGTCACAAGGACACTTATAATTCTAAGAGAATGAGTTAATTATTCATGGTAAGAGATTTTGAAATTTACCATGCAAGGTTATAAGATACAAGTGGATTTACAAGTCATGAAACTCATGAAAAGTGGCATGAAATTCCCTTTGCTGGCTTAGAAAATTACCTTCATGATTTAACCCTATTTGAACATCCCAAAGCTAACTAGGTACAAGAATTATGATTTGAATGAGAGGTATGGCTTTAGATATGCCTCTCCATTTATTTTTTGTAGTCATAATCACCTAAAAAGTGAGCCATCACTGCCTATAGTCAAAGAAACTCTTCTTTCACACACCTTGCACACTTGGATTTAAATTTGGCTTCAATTTCCCATGAAAATATGTAAAAGGGGGTGAAATACATGAATCAAGACCATACATTAACTTATAGGCATCAGACACACCTTAAAATAATTTTTCTTGAAGCTTTTCACCCTTCTCACTACCATGTTCACTATGTCATTTTTGATTAGCTAAGATGAGAGCTCTTATTAAGGCACTTATGACTTTTTCTAAGGCATGAAATTGACATGGAGAGTTATACTAAGTCCCAATATTACATTACATGTGATTTACATCTATTTAAACCTCCTATAACCTAAATAATTGACAAAATATTCAATAAAATCCTATTTTGTCCTCCATCCATAATTTCATGGTCAAACTAGGCCATTAGAGCAACTTTTCATCTTCATTTCCTTCATTGCGTCTATAACTAGGGTTTGCAAGGGTTTAGGATTATTTTACCCTCTTAAGATTTGTTCATAAAGGTTAGGAATTATAACTACCAAAAAATCCCACTATAGCAGAGTTCAAGACCTCTATCAACTTATCTAAAGTCCTTATACCTCTATGCACAACCTCAGAGAAGATGCAAGCATTCAAAGTTGTCTTATCGAGCTCTTTCCTCATTTCCTATAGGAGTAATATTTGTTCTAATCAAAAATTGGCTATCCTTGTGGTTAATCTACATACCAAGATCTTGAACACCTTCTGAATTCCATGTTATAAACATGCTACAACTAATTATAAGGCTCACTAAGAGCTAGAAGTGAAAGTCACCTCTCATTTGAACTCCAGGCCTAACTATGCCTAATAAGCATGCCTATAAGTTTGATGGTTTAGGACACCCTATTGGGATTAATCCATATATTCAAGATATATTATGTTTAATTATATGAAATTCATCTTCCCACACATTCCTTAAAGTTTCACTCATCTCCTTAGATCACCTTATCACCTTCCTCCCTCAAAAATGATAGTTTACACTCAAGGGAAGTGCCTTTTGTCTGAGACAAAATAGAGATAACTTTACTTATTTGTCTAGACAAAAAAATGTTGGATGTTTTTATCCAATCCATAGAGGATGTTCTATATAAAAAATGGGCCTTTGATTAGGTCATTAAACTCCCCAAATGCATTAAAAATAAAATAGACTATGAAGGAGGTAGACTATGTGTATGACAATCATATACTAACTTTGTATTTCCCTTAGAGAGGGTTTTTATGCTTTGGTAATTTAATTTGATAACCTCATGATATTTTAATTCCATTTTAAAACCCATTCCAATCACTTTCTCATTATATCCCTTGCTAAAACCCCTCAATCATGTACCCTATTTGACTGGTCAAGGTACTTGATTGTATTTCATGTTTTCCTCACTCAAAGATGACCCATGCAGGTTAATTTTCATCAAATCAGCTTTAAATAATGTTAAAATAGCTTTCTTGTATTTCCTTAGGGTCATCATACATTGGTATGGACCTGTTTGTTTCATCTTTATGCTTTATCAACGTCAAGAAACTCAAATCTTGCTCTCTACCCCTCACAATCAACTGCAATTGACTATGTGGGGTCCTGTAGGTGTCTTTCATACAATCTAGGCCTTGTTCCATAGATTTGGAATCCTAATTTAAGTTATATCACTATATATAACTACAATTATTCCTTTTATTCTTATAATTAAGTCTATCATCAAGGCTATTTATCTCACTCCATGATAACCCTACAACTAGCTTGTCGGTATACATTTTTTGATGAAAAGAGGCCTGTAGGTAGACATGTGGGGTCATATCTTATGCCTTGAATTATATAGATATACCTTGAAAATAGTTAGTTTATTTTTCACCATTTGAGACCATATATCATGAACACACTCTTATACACTATCACCTTGAGAAGCAATGACATTCAATCATTCAAATTTTGTAGATTACAATGAAGAAATTTAATGTTCAAATGGTAAATTTGGAATGATCAAATACCATCCTCCATAAATCATCTACCATGAAAATTTTTAATTGTCCTTATCTTATATATAGGATATAAGGTGAAGTAATTATGATGTATCAAACTCTTGATATCTATGTTATATGATATTGCCAAAAAAGGTTTAGACCTTTGTTTTCACTTTTTTGGGAAAGTGTCTCTAAATACATAGCCAACTCATGATAATGGTTTCTCATTATAACTTGTACATGGATTAAATAATATTTTTAATACTATAAATAAATCCCAAAGACTTTATGGAAGCTTCCAATCATACCAAATATTCTATAATTAACATTCTTGGCTTTCTGTTAGTGCCACCTATAGGTGGATATTCTGATGTACAGGTAAACAATGTGAATATGAGAAATATGCATTATCTTTGACATTTCATGAGATTTAGGTATATAAAAAAGATTTAAAATAGGATTTATCCATTATTTATGGCCCTAATTATTTCAAATTATTCTAATTGAACATGCTTGGTCCTGTGAGGGCACCTATAGGTGCATGTTAAGTTACTTGCAGGCAGTGAGTAGGATTGGTGTAATGGGCACAATATTTGGTCTTTAGTGGGTTATAGGCTGTATATCCATACCTAAAAATACACTCTTAACATTACAAAACATATAAAACAAGTGTCAACACCTTCCTTTCAATTTGAACTCTTCCTTCATGGCATGTGTAGGTGCATATTCATGGTGACTGTGTGTTAATGTTGCATATGAATGTAATAGTTCCTTATTTTTAGTATAATTTTGGGAATCTAATTAAATTATATACATATAAAATATATGTATCAAAATTTTCAAGTGACTCCATGGATGTGATTTATAATCTTGCAGAGTTCATCTTACTGATTATAAATGGTAGTCATATATCAAATTGACTATTATGATAGTTATGTCTACACCCTCATGGAGAATCAATTGGAGAATGATATTAATAAGGTAAAATAATATTTAAAACATGAAAAATGACATATCACAACCCTTATATTCCATTGTCAAAGCATGAAGATCTAAAAATGGTGGAAACAGGCTTGTCATCCCAAATGATAGTAGTTTGCCAACTTGTGATGATTTTCTCATAAAAACACATTGGAACATGAAACCAAGCATGAAAAAAATTATAGGAGAGATTAAAAATCCTATGTAATCAAACTTAGAAACTATATTTTATATAATCATCTAAATAAGATTAAAACATGTAGGGCACATAGATTAGCAATCAAATTAGATAAATCAAATTATTAGGAATGGTTCGTAAAGTACATGTCAAAATTCCTTTGAAACCAAACATAAAATATAATCTGAGTGTAGAAGATACCCCCAAGATAATTTTTCATGAAACCTCCCCTGATGGTTGTACCATGTACAAACCTGCTGACTAGTTCTATGTGCATGAAAGTGTGAAGACGGATTAGAATGGTTTTAGCTCAATTTTGACACTTATAGAGTAGTTTAATCATATATATATATATATATATATATATATATATATATAATTAAGTTTAATATTCATCTCATGACCTTAACCCATGTGTCACACTCCCTCATATGTCATACAAGTGCCAAACTCTTCCCTTTTTTAAGAAAACTACCTTGTCTTTTGAATAACCTTTCACTTTTCAATTATGAATAGTTTATTAAGGAATAATAAGACACATGTCATTTGAAATAACTATTTTTACACATTCACACTTCCCAAGGAGGTTATATAACTCATTTAATGCTCATTTTGACCCTCAAAATGACTCAAAAAGACATAAGGACTAAAATGATTAATGACTAAGGCTGAGATGACATTAAAGTAGATTAGATATATTATAATACACCCTATGAAATAATATTAGACCCATAAAAACACATAAAAATCAATTTTTTACCTATAGGGGTCCCAATTTGACCTGTAAGGTAAAATTTGGTCAATAAATTGGTGACTTATAGGGGTAACATGCCTGCTATGCTAAAGATCAGTAGCCTTATTAGTCCATTGGGATTAGGGAATAATATGAAGTCTAAAATAAAATAAGGATACCTTTGATAATTGACCATGAGCTTTAAACAATGTAAGACCACTTGACTACCTCAACCACATAAAATAAAGGACACACATAAAACTAAACAAACTAACTAACAAGACACACACACATGTGCTCAAAGCACTTAGGAAAATTAGAAAAAAAACCACTATGTACAACTAACAATTAAGCATACCTCCCTTTCCAAGATCAAAAGGAAAGTTTCTTGCATCTCCTTCTTCATGAGATGAATCATAATGCCAAGCATATTGCTCTTTGGATTGGATACTTGATGGATCAAACCTATTTCTTGGCATTTCACTTGTTATACTCTCAAGTAGACTATCTTCAAATAGGTCTCCAATTTAAATGTATTACTATTGGCTTTGTACACATACCTTATAATTATTTCCACTCTTTATCTCATGATCAATTTACATCTTCTTTTTATGCATGTTTTCAAGAGGAATGGTTTCTTGTTCCTTAGAAGATTTGAGGCCAATAAAAGCTTGTTTTGACCTTCAAAGGCTGAGGTGAACTTTTCTTTGGCTCTTCTATGGCATTTTAAAAAATTCCATCTTTCTTACCATCACTTGTAATCAGCTCTAAAGGATTTTTAGACCCCTTGATAGACTCAAACTCATTTCAAATGTTTTGAAACTACTGCCACAAATCCTCATCTTCTCTTTGATCAACATCATGAAGGGGAACAAAAAAATAATCTCCTTCATCCTCTTCTTTAGAGTCCAAAAGGACTTCATCCAAGAGTTCTTCTTTGATGCAAGGAAGGTATTCTTTATTATCAACCAAATAAGAAGACTCAACACAAGGACTCACCTCTTCCTCAACATTTAGGACATATTGAGGGCTCTTAAGTTGTATCTCAATTGTCATGATCTAAATTTTCTTCTCAAGGTATACAAGATCTTTGATATCCTTCTCCTTCTTGGTGATGCCAAGACTAGGCATCTTAAAATCAAGTGACTTAGCCTAATGATGTTGCCAAGGAGTTATAGTTTCTTCAAGTAAGAGTTCTAAATTTTCCTCAACCAAATTTTCCTCTATTAGGTGTGGAGTTGATTGTCTTCTAGGATCAGAGGTTAAAATTTTGATGTTATTTCAACTAGGTTTGGATCCCATTCTTTGAATCCATGATGGCACAGGGGATTACAAGGTGGGAACCCATTCTGATGTTATTAAAATTGCCTTGTTAAATTGTAATTTCATAGTCAATCTAGGTAATTGATTAAAGGATTCTAGATTTTATGGTAGAGGTTATGTTTAGGTGTTTTTTTACCCTAAAATGTATTGATATATGGCTACAATGTATGAGTGTGAATAATAATGAAATATTGTACACAGAAAAGAGGAAAATAAGATAGAGAGGTGTAATATGGTTTGTTACAAGATTTTTTTCTCCCTTGTATTGTTGGAAATAATATATTGGATAAGTTTGGTGGATGTAGCCCATCTTGGGTGAATCAAGTTAAATCGGGTATCTCTTGTTATATGAATATTTATGTTTATTTTTAGAATATTTGATTAATTCATTTCATAGTTTTTCTTGTATGCAATTTAGGGATAGATCTAGGTTTTAATTTATCCTAACATCCTCTTTAGGTTCCCATACCATAGGTTCATCAAAGAAAAGGGTGATGGGGTGAGGAAAAGATGAGCTAGTTGGTGGAGGTAGAACATAAGACTCAAAATCAGATTGAGAATGAATTATAAGGGATACTTTTGGAAGCTTTTGAGGAAGGGGAAGCAGACCTTAGGATAAAATATCTTGGTTTTCTTCCTTCCTTTTGAAAATCACTTCATTTACATATTATTCATCATTATTACTCTCTTGAAGAGGGTTAGATGGGGTGTGTTTAGGCATAAGATCTTCTTTTGGCTCTAAACCTTCCATCACACCTTGACTCAACAATTTTATTTTAGCTAGGTTCTTATTGAAAATTATATCTTGTATTTGATAGCAATGTTTATGAGGATAAAGAGTACAAGAGGGATGACATGGAACACAAGAGGTCTCTTTAGGAAGGGTGGGTGGGACTTGCATAAGATCAATCTCTTTCTCAACTTCACACTCCTTATCAAGGATTCTATCCTCTTTCTTATTCCAACTTATGATGTTAGGATTAGGAGTCTCTTCTTGAGTTATTGATGCATTTTGAGGAGTGGATGAAGTGTTAAAGAAACTTGGGATCTCCTTAGGATTGGATTCTCCACTTTATCTCTAACTAGGGATTTCATATCTAGAGGTCTCTTATTGAGGTGGGGATGTAATAGGAGAGCATAATGAGGGCTTAAATTCCACTAATTTTGATAATGATATAGACTATTGCATCTGTTTATTGGCCAACTCAATTTTCCTATCAAGATTTGTTTTAAAAATTAAGTTTATCTTTCTAATTATCTCTTTTAGCTGATTGGGAAAAACATGAATTTGATAAGCTTGATTGGGTTCATGATTAGGGGTCAATTAGTATTGATAACACTCTTGTGGAGGTGGATATGAGGTCTGATAGACTTGGTAAGGCTACTCCTCATAAATTCTTAGCCTATCTTCTAAAGATGCAATCAAGCCACCCACATTTATCATCTCACTTGAGATCCTTTGTCAATATACTCTCTCAATAGGTGCCCTTTATATTTTAACTAGATATAATGCATATATCACATTATGAATGAAATTACTAGGAACATCGTGACCATATCCCCTTAGTGTATCAAGCTCTATCATGTACTTTTCATAGCACAAGAGAGTTTTATTAAAAGTGGAAATGGATTGATTAGATAAGTGACTAGTTTGATTAGGAGGAACAAGGTATTGAGAAGGATGATGAGCTTAGAATATGGCTCATTATTGACATGTTATTTACCTCAATTCATCTCTCTAAGGATATTATCTTATGCAAATCATAGATTGTTAGATAGCTATTACATGGAAAGTAGATATTTGTCTTATTTATATTGAACCAGAGACTAAACCTTTACTTTAAAATTAATGTATAATATATAATTGGTCAGGAGCGACCGACATCGGTCAGGAGCAGTTCAGGAGATGCCGGCATTGGTCATGGATCGGCCAATGTCGGTCACAGGCAAACAGGTAGGAACCGATGTCGGTTACCTGTGCATCTAGAAAGCTATTTTTGTGGACAGAACATAGTGTTTGCATGTTAGGATTAAGTGATAGTCTTAAGTCTGCATCTCTATTATTAGTAAGACTATTTAGAGCCCTTGATTAGGAGGTGCATCTGATGGCTGTAGTTGCATGCTCATGTTTCCTAATTATTATATAATAGGATAGATCTTCTTAGCTTATTGTATGAGTAATGTTGAATAGTACATAATTGTATATGTGAATCATTCCAGGTTGTTGGAGTTGATTGTACTTGAGAGAGAGAGCTCTTGAGGGAAAGAGATCTAGAGAGAGATCTATACATCTGAGAGAGGTGTGGAAGAAAAGAAGTTTATTCAATTGTATTCCTTCTGTAAAGAGTTTAATACAAGTTTTCAGGGTGGTTTCTTGTATCTCTTATTGTTTGCTATTTATCATTCTAGTTACTTATCTTTCTAGTTTAATTCTGCATTTATTACTTTCATAAGTGTAATCAACATTGTTGGTTGATCCCCAACAAGTGGTATCAGAGCTCAGGTTGACTAACAGGTGTTTCAGATCTAGTTAGTGTGTATTGATTACAGGGTACTCACAGGGGTTTCTGCAGGGATTTCTATTTGAGTGGGAGAAGCAATGGCAGAAGAAAGTAAACTGAGAATGGAGAAGTTTAATGGCAAAAATTATCAACATTGGAGAATGTAGATAGAGGATTATCTATATCAAAAAGATCTATACTTACCATTAGGTGGGATTGTAAAGAAGCCCACAGACATGGATGATGAAGAATGGGAAGTTCTTGATAGAAAGGCTCTGGGGTCTATAAGACTGAGTCTGGCATCTACTGTGATATCTAATTTATCACAGGCAAAGTCTACGGTAGAGTTAATGACTACTTTAGCAAATTTGTATGAAAAACCCTCAGCTTCAAATAAGGTATATCTTATGAAGCAGTTATTTAATTTGCGTATGCAGGAAGGTGGATCTGTATCTAATCATCTGAATGATTTCCATGGAATTGTAAATCAATTAAGTTCAGTCAAAATAGTGTTTGATGATGAAATTAAAGCTCTTTTAATATTATGTTCTTTGCCTGAAAGCTGACATAGCTTGGTAATGGCAGTTAGTAATACTGCATCTGCTTCAAATATTTTAAAAGTAGAGGATGTTGTTAGTGTAATCTTGAATGAAGAAATTCGCAGGAAAAGCACAGAGGAAACATCGGGGAACGCTTTAAGTTTTGAGAGCAGGGGAAGGCAAAAAGAGAAGAGCAAGAAAGGGAGATCAAGGTCTAAGTCAAAGGTGAGAGGTAGATCCAAATCTAGAAATGGCAGGAAGCCACAATGCTGGAATTGTGGAAAGATTCGGCACATAAGCAGAGATTGCTGGTTAAAGCCTAAGGAGGACAATCATCACAAAGGAAAGGAAGAAGCAAAGGTTGCAGGTATTGCACAAGATGCTTTAATATTCTCTTTGCATAATAATATAGAATCTTGGGTTTTAGATTCTGGTGCATCTTTTCATGCTACCCCTAATAGAGAATATTTTAGTGACTATGTCCATGGAGATTTTGGAATAGTGTATTTAGGGGATGATGAGCCTTGTAAAATTATTGGCAAAGGAAAAGTGCAGCTGAAAATGTAGAATGGAAACACATGGGTGTTGAGAGATGTCATGCATGTTCCCAGCTTGAAGAGGAATTTGATTTTTGCAGAAAAGTTAGGGGATGAGGGTTGTACAGTAACTCTCACAGCTGAATCTTGGAAGGTGACCAAGGGTGCACTTGTAATGGCCAGAGGTAAGAGAGTAGGTACTCTCTATTTATGTAATTATGTTACTAATAATTCTCCTTCTATATTATCTACTTCAGATGTGGATGCAAAGTTGTGGCACTCAAGGCTTGGCCACATGAGTGAGAAGGGAATGTCTATTCTTAAGTCAAAAGGTAAGCTTTCAGATTTGAAAAGCATAGATCTGGATTTTTGTGAGCACTATGTTTTTGGGAAAATAGAAGAGAGTGAGTTTTCTCAAGACTGGTCAACAAAGAAGAAGCATAAGTTGCAGCTTGTTCACACAGACGTGTGGGGACCGGCTCAAGTTGCTTTCTATTGGAGGATCACAGTACTATTTTTCGTTCATAGATGATGCTACAAGAAAGGTATGGGTCTATTGTATTAAGAAGAAATCTGATGTATTTGAGACTTTTAAGATTTGGAAAGCTATGGTTGAGAATGAAATAGGTAGAAGATTGAAGTGCCTGAGATCTGACAATGGTGGTGAGTTATACAGCTACAAGTTCAACTGGTATTGTTATATGCATGGAATCCGCAGGCAAAGGATGGTTCCAAGGACACCTTAGCAAAATGGAGTTGTTGAAAGGATGAACAACAACAATAATGGAGTGTGCAAGGTGTATGAGATTGCATGTTGGTTTGCCCTTAGAGTTTTGGGCAGAAGCTGTTGATACTGTAGTGTACCTAATTAACAGAGGACCCTCTACAGCTCTGGATGGTGGAATTCTAAAAGAGGCATGGACAGGTAAAAAGGTAGATCTCTCATTTCTCAAAGTTTTTGGTTGTGAAGCCTTTGTGCACATTGATAAGGAAAATAGAAAGAAGCTAGATGCTAAGTCTATGAGGTGCACATTTATTGGCTATGGCTCTGATGATTTCAGATTCAGGTTTTGGAATCTAGGAACTAACAAAATAATTAGGAGCCGTGATGTTGTTTTCAATGAAAAAGTGATGTATAGTGATCAGCTGAAGAAGCTGAATCAATCTGGGCAGAGCAATGGAGAATTGGATGAGGTGACGGTCCAAAATGAGCTCACAGGAAAAATTAATCACAGACAGGAAAACACAGAGACCAACGTCGGCCATGAAGGAATGACATCAGTAGAAAGAAACCAATGTCGGTCATATAGTGACTGACGTCAGCCAGGAAGGAACTGATGTTGGTCAGCAGAACTGACGTCGGCCAGTTACAGGCCTAGAAGTGACCGAGGTCAGTCACTATCAGAGAATTTGGCAGACAGTGTGTTGTGAATGAGTCTCAGACACCCATCAGGAGGTCAGAAAGGGTAAGTAAACCTCCAATTCAATATTCCCCTTCATTATTCTATTTATTGATTAACTGATGGTGGAGAACTAGAGAGTTTTGAAGAAGCAATATAGGTGGAATCCAAGAATCAGTGGGAGCATGGCATGGTTGAGGAAATGGAGTCCTTGAAAGAGAACCAAACATGGGATTTGGTTGAGTTGCCAACTGGTAAGAGGACACTGAAGAATAGATGGACCTACAGATTGAAAGAAGGTGAGAATGGATAGATGAGATATAAGGCCAGGTTGGTAGTGAAAGGATTTGCACAAAAGCCAGGTATTGATTTTGGTGAGATTTTTTCTCCTGTTGTTAAAATGACTTCTATACAGACTGTATTGTCTTTAGTTGCTATTGAGGATTTGCATCTTGAGAAGCTTGATGTTAAGACATCGTTTCTTCATGGAGATTTGGATGAAGAAATATATATGGATTAGTCAAAAGGATTTGAGGTTAAAGGTAAGGAGAAGCTAGTGTGCAGATTGAAGAAAAGCTTGTATGGCCTCAAGCAAGCTCCTAGACAATGGTATCTGAGATTTGATAGGTTTATGACTGAGCATGGCTATAGTAGGTGTCAATCTGACCATTGTGTGTATTTTAAGAGATTGGATAATGGTAGATATATTATTCTATTGTTGTATGTAGATGATATGCTGGTTGTAGGATCACACATGCAGGATATCTCTGAGCTTAAGGTGAAATTAGCTCACACATTTGACATGAAGGATTTGGGAGCATCAAAGAAAATCCTTGGCATGAGCATTAAGAGAGATAGGAAAAATCACAGGTTGATTTTGTCTCAAGAGGATTATGTGAATAAGGTGTTGAAATGGTTCAATATGTAGGATGCAAAACTGATTAGCACACCTTTGGCTAGACATTTTAAATTGAGTAAAGAATAATGTCCTAATTCATATGATGAGGTAGAGAACATGAGTAGAGTTCCATATTCTTCCTTAGTAGGGAGTTTAATGTATGCAATGGTTTTTACTAGATCAGATATTGCCCAAGCAGTGGGAGTTGTAAGTATGTATATGGCCAATCCAGGGAAGGAGCACTAGAAAGTAGTTCAGAGGATCCTTAGATATCTGAGAGGAACCAGTAGTAGGAATTTGTGCTATGGAGGTTCAGATACTTCTGTACATGGTTATGTAGATTCAGATATGGTAGGTGATTTAGATTGCAGAAGGAGCACCACATGATATGTTTTCACTGTTGGTGGAATGATGGTTAGTTGGATATCAAAGTTGCAGAAGGTTGTTTCCTTGTCAACTACAAAAGCAGAATATATTGCAGTCACAGAGGCTAGCAAAGAGATGATATGGATGACACGGTTCATGGAAGAGCTTGGAAAGGAGTAAGAGAGTTGCAGATTATACAGTGATAGTCAGAGTGCAATTCATTTGGCTAAGAATTCAGCCTTTCATTCAAGAACAAAGCATATATAGCTTAGGTACCACTTCATAAGATAGGTATTAGAGGATGGTGAGTTGAAGCTGGAGAAGATCCATACAGATAAGAACCCTGCTGATATGTTAACCAAACCGGTAACAAAGGAGAAGTTGAATCTTCATTCAAATTTTGTTGGTCTTCATGATTGAGTTGAAGATGGAGGAGCTAGAAGATGTTGTTGTATAGGTACTGGTGTAGTTGTTTAACTCCAAGTGGGAGATTGTTAAGGTGTGGAGCTAAAAGCTTCACCAAAAGAGCATTTTTCAAAGTTACAGGTTTACACAGTCATCAACTTCGGTCAGGAGCGACCGACGTCGGTCAGGAGTAGTTCAAGAGATGTCGGCGTCGGTCATGGATTGATCGATGTTGGTCACAGGCAAATAGGTAGGAACCGATGTCGGTTACCTGTGTGTCCAGAAAGCTATTTCTGTGGAGAGAATAGAGTTTTTGCATGTTAGGATTAAGTGATAGTCTTAAGTCTGCATCTCTATTATTAGTAAGACTATTTAGAGCCCTTGATTAGGAGGTGCATATGATGGCTATAGTTGTATGCTCATGTTTCCTAATTATTATATAATAGGATAGATCTTCTTAGCTTATTGTATGAGTAATGTTGAACAGTATAGAATTGTATATGTGAATCATTCCAGGTTGTTGGAGTTGATTGTAATTGAGAGAGAGAGCTCTTGAGGGAAAGAGATCTAGAGAGAGATCTGTACATCTGAGAGAGGTGTGGAAGAAAAGAAGTTTCTTCAATTGTATTCCTTCTGTAAAGAGTTTAATACAAGTTTTCAGGGTGGTTTCTTGTATCTCTTATTGTTTTCTATTATCTGATTCTAGTTGCTTATCTTTCTGGTTTAATTCTACATTTATTGCTTTCATAAGTGTAATCAACATTGTTGGTTGATCCCCAACATATAGCATGTTTTAGTGATTTTTATTGTGAAGAATGCTTAGGAAGAAGACACAGGCGATGTATAGTGAAAGTTTAATTTTGATCTCCATCCAGTAGAATTACAAACTCATATATAATGAATCTACAAACTCTGCAAGTCCATTTTTTTCATGCTTTTAAGACACATGTTAATATGAGTACATGGGAGGACCAACACAAAATAGTAATAAATCATCATGAATGACATCAATTTGAAGGATGGCACAAGCTTGTTTCTATAGACTCCATAGGGTTATTTTTATAGACTCCACATGCTTGTTTCTATGGACTCTGTAGGCTCATTCCTACCGACTCTGTAGGGTCAATTCCATGGATTTTGTAAAGACAAAGCTATAAATGGGGAAGCTAGTAGCCAAATAGGATGAGAGAGAATCATTCCAGCTAGAGTCAAATTAGGAAAATACTCGCCTACTATTTTATAGGATTTTCTTTTGATAAAGTTGTATATATTTGGATCTTAGGACTATTATAGGATAGTATATCTACTTCATCAGAATAATTGGATCTCTTGGAAATATAATCTCCTATATTTGGATGAGTGGATTGACCAAGGAATCCTATCTCTTTGCATCCTATTTTTTGTTGATTGTATTAGCATAAAATGTAAGACTTTTGTTATTAAAAATATAATAGATGAAAGATACGTACAAGCATATTATAGGTTTTAGATAGATTGTAATCATTTTATTTTTATTAATCATCACTTTAATTTATATCATTGATTAATATTTGTTCTTGAGTCTAAGAGGAGCAAGGGCCCACTCTCCTTGGAACCAAGAATTATGTATGGTACTTATGTTATGTTATATTAACTCTTTGTTATAACTACTCAGAATCTTGCTAATGTTTACATTCATTCATAAAAGATCAAAACAAATTCATAGTTAAAAAGGAATTTACTTATTCCGAAGTCATTTCCTTTCTAAGAAAAGTGTGTTTTATTTTACAACAAACATGTGAAGCAAATTTCCTTTTTAATTTAAACATCTCCATTTCAACACAAGCATAAATAGGAGTGTGATTTTACTTTCAAGAAAAAGAGTGGATTCATTTGATTAAATAGTTAAATATTTTCCTTTTCATCAAAATATTCAATCAAGTAGTTTAAGACACATTTCTTTCAATAGTCAAATTTATAATATGACCATCAAATACCCCCACAATTAGACTTATAGATCTACCATCCTACACCTTACTACAAACAGCTTTGGACACCAGCCCTGGTTGATAAGACATCAATTAAACATTGATTAAATGAAGAGTTGAATGAAAATCATCAAAATATAGTTATAAGATTGATACAACTCATGACCAAGTTGATAATGGTCATATTGGAGTTGGTAATAATCGTATTGGAATTGGTAGGGATCATGACAAGGCTGATAGGGAATGTCACAGGCTTGATAAACCTCATCAACTTATTTAAAACAAAGCACAACACCAAATTCAGCCATGGAAATTCATTAGGAAGAAAGAACACAAGGAAGGATTAATAACAATATTCAAAAGGAATACCTAGGTTGCTTGACCAGCTAATGTATCTTTGGAGTCACCATTGATGCTTGGGTAGATGCCTCTTAAGGCTGATGTGTTGAAAGATAACATCAAAAATATTTAAACTTATTAGAATAAGAGTCACACTGGGCATGCTTAAAATTATTATCACTTGGATTTAAAATGTTTGAGGATATGTCTTAGCTCTCCTCATCCAAGTGGCACAATTGAAACACTTCTAGGTTGTGGGTGAGCCTAAGAATGAGGTGAATATCTAGATAGGGCTAGCTCCCTTGATGTACCATATTGGATCACTAATATACCTAAAATTTGTGAGGGAAAAGGGAGATTAAAAATAAAATTAAACTATCTTAAAAGAGGTGATACACCAAATTTGTTGATGACTACCAACTAGCTGCATGTTACACATGAGAACAACAGACTAACCAAACATATACTTCTCCAATCTGCATCTTCTCACATCAATATTTCATAATGAGGTTATGATGAATGTTTAGGCTAGGGGGAAAAAAAAAGAGGCCTAGGATGACACTATTTTAATAGACTCACTCAACCTTGACACATAATAGAAAATTTCACATGACTTTCAAGAAGAATCTTTCCAATTACAAATAGGTGAGAGAATGAAATGACAATACTAAGGAAAAAATATGTCATCACTAAGTAAAATCAATCATATAAGTGAATAAACTATGAATAGTCATGTAAGAGGTAAAAATTAGTATTATTTATTTATCCATTGTATGTAAATGAGTAGGGATTTGCCATATTTAGGTGGACCATAGTTTACAAAGGCTAAAATGGCTAGTTCTTATAAAAATTGAGAGAGAGAGAGGAAAATAAATAAGTCCAAAGGTCACAAGGACACTTTTCATGCTGAGAGAATGATTTAATCATGCATGGGAAGATGGTGTGAAATGGACCATGCAAGGTCAGAAGAGACAAGTGGCTCTCTAAGTCATGAAACTCATGAAAAGTGGCATGGAATTCCCTTTATTAGTTCAGAAAACTACCTTCATGATTTATCCATATTTAAACATCCCAAAACTAACTATGGATAGGTATAATGATTGTAATGAGAGGGAATCATTTTAGGAATTCCTCTCAATGCATTTGTTATAGTCTTAATCACCTAAATCTTTTAGAAGTGAGCCATCACTACCTGTAGTCAAATGAACTCCTCTTTGACACACCTTACACATTTGGCTTCAAATTTGGCTTTATTTTCCCATGAAAATTAATATAACAGGGTGAAATACATGTTTCAATACCATACATGGCCTTATAGGAATTAGGTACACCTTAAAATCAGTTTACTTGAAGCTTTTCAACTTCTCACTATAATGTTCACTATGCTAATTTTGACTAGTTGAGATGAGAGCTCTTGTTGAGGAACTTAGGAGTTGTTATAAGGCATTAAATTGACATGGATAGTTATATTAAGACCCAATATTACCTTATATGTGATTGACATCTATTTAAACCTCCTATAACTTGCACAATGCAAAAAATAGTCAAGAAATCCCTATTTTATACTCCATCCATATAATTTTGTAAAACTAATCTTGGTGGTAGGGATCCTGACTGAGTCTTATAAAAAATTAAATCAATTTCATGATAAAAAGAGGTCATAATAGTATCTTTTCATCTTCATTTCCTTCATCAGGTCTATAATGAGGGTTTGCAAGGGTTTAAGCATGTTTTACCCTCTTAAGCTTTGTTCATAAAGGTTAGGAATTATAAATGCCAAAAAATCCCACTAGATCAGAGTTAAAGACCTCCATAAACTTATCTAAATTCCTTATACCTCCATGCACAACCTCAGAGAAGATGCAAGAATTCAAAGTTGTCTTATCGAGCTCTTTCCTCATTTCTTGTAGGCCTAATGTTGGTTCTAAGCCAAAAGTGGATATCCTTGTGTTTTATCTACATACCAAGAGATTTATAACCTATAAATTAATCCTATAAAAAATTTACAACTATTTAGAAGGCTCACTAAGAGCTAGATGTGAACGTGACCTCTCATTTGAAATCTAGGCCTAATTATGCCTAATAGGCTTGCTTACAAGTTTGAGGGTCTAGGCAACCCTATTGGGATTACTCACTTTATTAAATGTCTCTTGTGCCTTATTGTAAATCATTAATATTACCACACCTTATTTAAAGGTTCACTTAGGTCATTATCTTACCTTATCACCCTCCTCCTTCAAAATTGATAGTTTGCACTCAAGGGAAGTGCCCTCTGTTTGAGACAAAATAGAGGGAACTTCCCCTATTTTTATAGTAAAAAAAAATAGTGGATGGGTTCATAAAATATACAAGGATGATATATGAAATTTTTTTTCCTTTTAATAGGTCATTGAACCCCCCAAATACATTAAAAACAAAACAAACTATGAAGGAGGCAAATTATGTGTATGAAAGTCATAAACTGACTATGTATTTCCCTTAGAGAGGGTTTTTATTCTCTAATAATTTTATTTCATAACATCATGACATGTAAATTAAATTATCCAACCAATTATAATCACTTCATCATTATAAACCTTTCTAAAACTCCTCAATCATGCACCCTGCTTGACTAGTCAAGGTACTTGATTATATTTCATTTTTTCCTCACTCAAGGGTGACCCCTGTAGGTTAGTTTTGATGGATTAATGTTGAAGTAATGTTATAATACATTTTTTAAGTTAATTTTTGTCATAATACATTGGTATGGACCTATTTTTTCATCTTTATTCTTTATCCACATCAATAAACTCAAATCTTGCTCTTTGCCCCTCACAGTCAACTATAGTTGACTGTGTGGGGTCCTGTAGGTGTCTTTTATATGATCTAGGCCTTGTTTCATGGATTTGGAATATTATTTAAAGATATATACACAATATATAAATAAAATTTTTCTTTTTATTATTGTAATTAAGTTTATCATCAAGTCTATCTAGCTCACTCCATGATAACCTTACAGTCAGCCTATAGGTATACATTTTGTGATGAAAAGAAGCCTATAGGTAGACATATGGGGTCATATATTGTGTATTGACTTATAGATATCCATTAGACATAATTAGGTTGGTTTTCAGACCATATACCATGAAAAAACTCTTATACACTATCACCTTGAGAAGCAATGACACTCAATCATTCAAATTCTGTAGATAACAATGAGGAAATTCAGTTTTCAAATGGCAAATTTTGAATGATCAACTGCCATCCTCCATAAATAATATACCATAAAATTTTTTCATAGTCCCTATCCTATATATAGTATACAAGGTTAATTAATTATGATGTATCAAACTCTTGATAGATGTGTTATACGATCTTTACAAAAAAGGTTTAGACCTCTATTTTCACTTTTTTGGGAAAGTGTCTCTGGATACACAACCACCTCATGATCATGGTTTCTCATTATAAATTGTCAAATTCAAGATTAAATCATATTTTTCATACTATAAATAAATCCTAAAGACTTTATGGAAGCTTATAAGCATACCAAATTTTCCATAATCAACATTCTTGTCTTTCTACTAGTGTTACCTATAGGTGGATATTTTGATGTACATGCAAACAATGTGAATATGAGAAATGTGCATTGTATTTGAAATTTCATGAGATTTAGGTTCTATAAAAAGGATTTAAAATATTATATCTCCATTATTTATGGCCCTTATTATCTGAAATTCTCCTTTTCAACATGCTTGATCCTATGAGGGCACCTATAGGTGCATGCTAAGTTACTTATAGGCAGTGAGCAGGATTGGTGTAATGGGCATATTATTTGGACTTAAATGGGTTATATGATTATATCTATACCTCAAAATACACTATTCACATTACAAAACATCTAAAAAAAGTGTCTATACCTTCTTTTCAATGTGAACTCTTCCTTCTTGGTACCTCTAGGTGCATGTTCATGGTGACTATGTGAGAATGTTGCATATGACTATAATAGTTCCTTATTATTAGTATATTTTGGTGAATCTCAGTAAATTTTACATGTATAAAATATATGTATCAATTTTTTTTAACTCCCTATGACTCTATGTACGTGATTTAGAATCTTGCAGAGTTCATCTTACTAACTGTAAAATGGTAATCATATAGCAAACTGACTATATGCTAGTTATGATTGTACCCGTATGGGGAATCAATTAGATAATTAGATATATAAGGTAAAGGGAATAAATATTATATTTAATACATTTAAAAGGAAATATCATAACCCTTTGAAGCCATTTCCAAATCATGAAGATCTAAAAATGGTGAAAGCATGCCTGTCATCCCAAATGAGAGTAGTTTACAAACTTGAGATGTTTTGATAATAATAACACCTTGTAACATCAAATTTGGCATGAAAAACACTATAGGAGAGATTAAAAATCCTATGTAATAAAACTAAATAACTATATTGTATGGAATCATCTAAACAAGAGTAAAATCTATAGGGTGCACAAATTAACAAGCAAATTGGATAGGTCAACTTATTAGGAATGGTTCATAAATTACAAGTTACCATTCATCTAAAACAAAACATCAAATGGAATTTGAATTAGTTTATAATACACCCCCAAGATAATTTTTCCTGAAACCTCCCTTGTTGGCCTTACTAAGTATAAACTTGCTAACTAGTTCTGTGTGTATGGAAGGGTAAAGAAGGAGTAGAATGGTTTTATCTCAATTTTGACACTTAAAAATTAATTAAATCATGTAAATGGATTTTAATATTCTTAAGAGTCATCTCATGACCTTACCCCATCTGTCACACTCCCTCATGGGCTGTGCAAGTGCCAAACTCTTCCCTTTTTCAAGAAAACTTCCCTTTATTTTAATGAACCTACCACTTTTTAGTTATGAATAGTTGACTAAGGAATAATATGACACATTTCATGTGAAATCACATTTTTTACACCTTAAAACTTCTCAAGGAGGCCGTATAACTCATTTAATACTCATTTTGACCCTCGAAATGACTCAAAAGGACATAAGACTAAAATGACTAATGACCAAGGATAATATGACATTAAATTAGATAAAAAAATATTATAATACACCCTATTACATAATATTAAATCCATAAAAACACCTAAAAATCAAATTTTTACCTATAGGGGTCCCAATTTAACATGTAGGGTTAAATTTGGTCAACACTTATTACATCACGATTAGAACCCAATCAACACATATGAAGCCCTATAAATGAAATGGAAGAGATAGGAGAAGACACACTGATGATGATATCAATAGGACACCAATTTAAATTTTATGTCTTGTCTATCTATCAAAACTTGAGAATGGACTATGTGTCCAATCTAACTTAGAAATGTTGGCTTGTCGGGGCTTCTTAATGGTGAAGTTGATCATAAAAGACAAAATTGAAATTAATAATGTGTGGTTGCATTAAATTTGGGATTATCATTCAAATTAAATTCAATTAGGATAAGTCATAAGAGGACAAAATTTTTCCTTAAAGAGGCATGGTGTTAACTATGTAGAGTATGGTCGACTAAACATCTTGATGGATTTCAACAAATTCCATCCACACAAAATTTAATCAAAGAACAGTCAGTTAGACATGAATTTAATCCATTATTATTATGTAAGGACTGATTCAAACTTGAACATAAATGAGTATGTCCCATTTAATTTTTGCAACCACCAAGTAAGTGGTTGATTTATTCAACTCCAGAGACCTGCATGTCTATATAATATCAACTCTTGTATTTTAATAAGGGGCAGTCTTTTTAGGATTAAAGAGACTATGTATAGCTAGTTCTTTTTATTTTTAAGAGTAGAATAGTAGAAAAAATGAGAGCATATTATTTGTAGTTAGTAAACCAAGAATTTTTCATGCTTTCCTAGTGTAGTGTTTTCTTTTTTGTTATGAAAATGAAGTTTGTAGCTAAATGAATGTTGTAAATTCCACCACTATTGATCAACAAGAAACTTCTTGATATTAATAATATTGTGTAGTCAAATGGCTATTTGTTACACATTTATTATGGTGGTTATGCCCCTCTTTGTTTATAGCTTCTCCCTAGACTCCCACACAATCCATTAACGGGAGTTATGCTAAGTTTGGTTCCACTAAAGACTAGTTTATACTAGATTTGTTCAATTAGACATTGAAAATTATAGGTTGAAGAGATATTGAGTAAGGAAATAAATAGCTTAGTGAATGATGAGGAGAGCTTGGTTTGATAGGGATTTAGCTTACTTCATACACTTGTAGAAGATCCCTTTCATGTAGAGTCAAAAAGTGGACTTAAGGTAGCCTCCTATGTCACCCATCCATGTTTCATTTTATTTTTTTAAATATAAATATATTTTTCCTTCTTTCCTTATGGTTTCAATATGATGTATGGCCACTTGACCCATCTCTCTTCTTGTTATAAATATATTTTTCCTTCTTTCCTTATGGTTTCAATATGATGTATGGTTTCAATATAAGAATTGAGCCTATGGACACCATGAGTATTTTTTATTATTTCTTTTATCTTGGAGACAAACAATCCCTTCATGTTTGTTGGTTATTTATAAAACACATTTTTTATTTATATTTGTATCATTAGTCAGCCCAAATGGGATTATATTTTCTACATGGTATGTGCCTTCATGAATATGGTTTATGAAATGGAACTAAGTTTCAAGTCCTCTGACAAAGATATAATGTATTGGGTTTAGTAAAAATAAAACCCTCAGATTTATAAGGTAATGTTAAATTTATGTCACCCCTAGCTTGTGCATAACTCATAAAATATCTTACAAGAAGATTTGCATTCCTGCAAATGTTTATTTCTTTAAATAAAGCCATGTAAAAATGAATCTCATCTATGCCCATGCCCAAATCAGTTAGCTCAAATCTATGATTTGACTAAGTTTCAAGTTATGTTCACAAGGATTTTCTAATATGCACCCCATTCATGGATCCTCTATTGCATAAGCTAAATAGCATACAGGTTCAAAGGTATAAAGTTCTTTTCCTTTAGATAGTGTAGGGAGAAGTGTTCATTAAGCAACCCTATTCCACTTCTGCACTCTCATACATCACAATATATGATCTATGTTGTGCACTATTAATAATTATTATTGATATCAAAGGTGCATCTTGTGAAGCATAATGTAAAATGTGACTAAGCCTACTTTGACAATGTGTGATGTGATAATATGCATATGAGAGTGTTGTCTTGAGATAATGATGTCATGAGAGAAAGAGAAAGATATAATTTGAAGGAAACTAAGAGATAATTTGAAGGCAACTAATGTATTATGTTTGCATGAAGGTATAGGTCATTGATGTCAAAGTTGGATAGGAAGCCTAATCATGATATGAAGAGGTATGTGCATGAAAATATATTAACATAGGCATGGGAAGGTTATTTTACACTATTTTATCATGAAATCAAATCATTAAAGCATTCATGAGATTTTTAGGGTGAGCCTACATGTGTAGGATCTTAAGACTAAGCCTTCACCTAGACATCTCTTAAACTCTACCTAGTTTAATGAGGTATGAAGATAATATTTCAAGTAATGTTTTCATATGTGAGAATTCATAGAGTTAAGGTAATTTTTTTAGGCATGTTCACAAAGTTTGAGGTCATGGTTTGAAGGAAATTGCATAAAACACTATTTTAGGCCTTCTCAAGTTCATAGAATGAGGTCTCAAGACCTGAGAATCACTTTCAAATGTTTATTGGAATGTGTAACATCTACATGGGAACTTGAGATGTTAAATAAATATGGGTAATGTTCCTATATAAAATCTCTAGGCATTGGTTTTAGATTTAAGGGTAGTCCTTTATCAACAATCGTTAACACCAAAACATGTGCTAAACCTCCCTAAAACCCTAATAAAGATTGATGAAAAATAGATTATCTAAAACATCTCATACTGGTCTAAAATTAATATAAAAACTATTTTATCATTTATTAATCTCTCCTAGGTACCTTTAGGTGGTGGTGGTTAGTCAGATGAGAGAGAAAATACATAGATACAGGCTTATTTATCAAGAAATTATTGTAGCTTCAAAATTTACATTAGTAAAAAAATGGATGGTAAAATTAGATAAATACTCATAATACATGCCCATTATGGTTTTTATATGGGTTTAATCCTTTAAATATGCTAAATTGGTCATCTAAGTTAGTCAATCATAGACAAACCTAATGGTGTGAATAGTGAAAAACCCAGGCAGAGATGAGAAGATGGATTTAAGGGTTTGAGCATGTCATATTGATGAAGCCAAGTTAATTAAGAGTTTATTTATTAATTTTAATTCTTTTAATAAGTTTTTTAGGTCAACTAATATGGTGAAAAAGTTTCTTATAAGTTGACATATCTGGTTCATATAAGACTATGTGATATAGGGCCAAGAAATTGGTTTATATGACCAATATTTGTCATTATACAATATGATATTTTTATCTAAAAATGGTTAGGATATATCATAGGAAAATTAAATTCATTATGAGTCATGGAATTTGTCTACACATGTGTTGGAGGTCTAAGTCACCATGATTAGTCTTTGAGGTAAATTGGTAGTTCTAAGTGAGTGAGTTAGTAAGATGATCTTGAGCCATTACCTATTGAGTGAAAGTGTTTTAGGCATATGGTGATGACCTTGAGGTCATGTAAAATCTATCTATTTTTTTTGTTTTTCATAATTTAATATCTTAATGGTGTTTTAGCTTCATTTTTGTAAGATAGACTTTTTAGTTACACAAGCCTAATAAGGCAGTTGGTCTTAAAGGAGCTTTCATGGTATGAACAAAAGACACAAATCAAATAAAACATAGAGGAAGTTATTAAAAATAATTTTATAAGTTATTTAATGGTTTTTATTTGTTGTAAAAGGCCATCTCAACCCAAGAGAATCAAGATTTGATGATAAGAAAATAGATCTAATGCAATTAGGTCTCCATAAGGCCTAAAAGTGAAATAAGGCCTAATTGAGTTGGTGTAGACCAAAAGGGGTCCAAAGTTCATTTGAACCAAGTTAAATAATTGTTATAATACCTATTCTATGGATTACCTAAGATATTAAAGGTGTATATCCAACTAAGTGGTGTGTAACTATGAGTATAGTATATATACATGGCAGTATTAGGCCTATTTGAGAGTGAATAATAGAAGAGAATGAAGCCTTGCTTAGAGAGAAAAAGGAGCTACATAAATGAGAACATAATAGTAAAATATACGTGTGATGATATGGTTGATTTGGTGTTGAGTCACTTAGGGAGTTGGTGCTTCCTTTCAAGTAGGTGTTTGTTAAAGTCTAGTTAAGTGGGTGCTTGACTTTATTGGGGTTGGTGCTCCAAGCTGAATTAGTGCTCAATAGAATTTGATATTTTTTCTTATAGGATAGTAGTCCATTTTTAGGGATCATAGTGGGTTTTATTCCCCTTTATGTTTTCCTATTCATATATGTTTTTATGTTTTATGCTCTTATTTCATGCTCATGTGATTGGTTATTTATGCATTTTTATATCATTAAATTTCTTTGATGGTTCAAGGAATGTTAAGGTACATATGAAAGAATTTTTTAAACACTAATTCACCCCCAATTAATTTTAATTCTAACATGCACATGCTACTTCATCAACTGATATGGGCCCTAATATAAATCAAAGACTAAAGAAGACTATATAGTAGGGACTTAGTAAAAAAGGGTTAAAATTCACACACCTTATAGAGGAATTCTAAATTTGTAACACTTTCTAACATCTAAATCACTTCATAATATAAATATGCATCCCTCGGTGTGAAGATATTCCTAAAAAGGCATAAGGAAATGTTTCCCATCAAATGCATAGCAATAACATGGCAGTTCAAGAAGAACCCATGAAGTGATTTAAAAGTGGTGGTGATGTATTAAAAAATAGTTTAAAAACATTTGAGTGGTGTTTGAGGCCTTGTCAAATAATTAAATGTAGAATCAAGTGTTAAACATCAAAATATGATCATGTGCCACCCCTTTGACTATTCCAAATGTATTCAATTCTTAGACATGCACATGGATCAAGAGGAATCCTGCCACCAACTCCCAGATCTGAGTCACCAAGAATAATTTTAAAATCATGGAAGTGATGCCATAATAGAATTAAGAGACTATATCTACCACCCTAAGGGGTGTACTAATTTTAAAAGGATTAATACATTATATGATCTTGTTCTCCATTTTAAAATTGGTTGACATATTTTAGGCATCCTAATGCTACCAAAATTTTCCCTCTAAGAACACTTATGTTGGTTGAAAATTGAATGTTCATGGGAAGTAGGTTCACCTCCCTCTATTATTCTTACACTCTATGTGTTATTTGTGTTTATTGATCTTCGTATGTGGGTAATGTCTACCCCTCTCATCATTGTTCATTCCCAACACCTTTGTGTGGAACTTGAAAATCACTTATAGGTCATGTTTTATGTACTTATATGTTTTTGTAGACATTGTCTATGGATCATTCATCATCCCTCTAAGTATTACACTATGTTCTCACACCTTTATATGAAACACTTGTGCATTTGTAGTGTTATTGGTGGAGTTTATGTGATAAAATATTATTATCAAATATTTTTAGTTTATATATGGCATTAGGAGCACTCACTCTATTCTTGGTGTATCACCTTTTATTTTCAAGTAAGTTCTTACCTTATCCCTCCTATTTCACTCAAAATATTATGTTTAAATTAGTGGTATATTTATCTTTCTACTCTTTAGGTCTATGCCCTAGTCATAAAATAGGTGCACTAAGAATAGAAGGAATTTAACCTACTCTAGAGGTTCATTCCAAGGAGTAAAAGGGTCTCACACCTCGGGGACATTCCCATTGTTATGATGAGATAACTGATGCCCCACATGCACAGGTGAAAGATAACACTTACATGACCAATGACAAACACTTTTGTACCCTACAAAAGGCATTCTCATGTTGTACCCTATTCTCAAAATCTCTCATGCTACATACCATCCATGGGTTCATGTTTAGAACAATAATAGTTTTTATCATGATTAATATAACCAGTTTAAAGAAAGAGCTAAGGAATCAATGTTACCATTAGCTAACAATTATTGTAGACACTTTGTAAAATCACTTGGGAACTCCAAAAAAATTTGGTTCATAAATATCAATCCCCTAATAACATGCCAAGATAAATGAGATTACCTACAAAGGGTATTGATTTCTATTTCATTGAGCTTTCAGTGCCCTCTAGAAGAATAAGCATAAGAACATATTCATCCCTTGTCACGAGAAGGAGAGGATCAAGAAAATTTTCCCCTAGATCTTAGTCTACACCCCCATTAGGAAGTTTCCCCACACTTATATGGAGATTATTCCTTATCCCATTCATGGATGCATAGAGGAATCAATTATTTATGCCTTTCAATGGAAAAAGTCTGTTAATTCTTTCCCAATACGATGGCATTCTAATTGTAGCCTTTGAAAGTTTATCCTACTTTATTTATGAGAATGTGAATTCCCTTGTGAAGTATATTCAAGATGTTTTAAATATTTATTCAGTACACCATGTCACTAAATACAATGTTGTAGTTAGGATGCTTGCCTTTTCTTTCAAATTCAAAGCACTTCAGTTGTATCGAGGCTTGAGACCGAATTTGTGTCAGGATACGTGAAAAACACCAGAAGCACACAATTGATTACTAATTCAAGAAACTTAATATGTAGAAATTAACCAGAATCACAAGTAACTAGAATTCAGAATAACACAGATATGAGAGACAATACACAACTTGTATTAATACTTATACAAAAAAGAATACAATAAAGAAGATGCCACTTCTTCTCCACCACCTCTTCAGAGGCTTCCCACACCTCAAGTGAATAGTAATTCTCTCCTCAAAGCTCTCTCTCTCTGGTCCCAACACCTAACTCAAACACAGAGTTGATGTTCACCTCCAGTGCTCCACGCACACCACAAGTGCTCCACGCACTCCACAAGTACTCAAGGTACTTCAAGTAGATCTCCCATGAACCTGTAACAACCTGCAATTCAACAGACCATACTTTTCGAAGGAACTCCCTTGCCTTCCTCTTTACTCTATCCAAGTAAACACCTGTACTCCAAGTAGATCCTACCTGATTCTACTCCCTATTGTGTTGCTATCCTATCTGATCTTGTACACCTGCAAATCAACCTGGTTCTGCACACCTGTGAACCTTGACCTTGCACACACGTACACCTGCAGATCAATGATCTTACTTACCATGTAGATCTCCTATAAAGGCCATGCACACCTGCTGACCAAGATCCTACACCCCTGAAGAATCTTGCTGACTCTCCAAAACCAGTACCCACCTTGGTACTGCTATGGAACTAGGAGGAACACCCTTGCTCACCTCACACACAGAAGGAGCTAACTTTGCTCAACTCAAACTAGAACAAGTTTCCAATATAACCATGAGTCTATTATATAGATCTCATCCAAACAATAATTAGACATCTAATTATAGTAATTAGATCCACAGCTATGAGTCTAAAAATAGCTCTCATCATGCAAACACTTGGTTCGTTAGCTAACTGCCCGTAACATCCACAGTCCAAACCACACAGGCAACCGACGTTGGTCCCTGTCCACCTGGGGGTCGCCGATGCCAGTTGATCTCTGATCGACGTCGGTTGCTTCCTTGTCTAATCCTACCAACATTAGTTGGCCTGACCGACGTCGGTGTCTGTGACACACCGCAACACTTCTGCAACCTCCTCCATGTCTGCATCAGTGAAGCTTTTAGCTCCACAACCTAACAATCTCCCACTTGGAGATAAATAGCTGCACTGTACCTGTACCTATACCCTGTCTAATCTATTTTCTAGTTTGTATCCCTCTTCAAGCTCAATCCTGAAGACAACCCACCACACATCCTGTGGTGTACCTCCTATCATCTGAGTACCCTGCCACATCCGAACCTACAAACACATGTAGTGAAGTCCTGACCCTGCATGTATACCTACTGCTAGTCCCTCTCAAATACCTGAGAACCCACTTCCTCGAATTGGCTCCTAACTCTCTGACAGCTCCCAATGCATGGGAATACTCAAGTCTATAATAGACCTCATGCGATTTTGGACACTGTAGCTGTCCAGCCCTTAGTGTGCTCCAGCTTTGCATCCTGAACCTCACCAACACCTGATTCACATCAGCTCCCACTGGAAACAAAATCAACCTATGATCTCCATGTCTCCCATGCCAAAGAATTTTGCTGCTCCAAATTCTTCATAGCAAATCACTGAACTAATCTTACCCTTAGCTCAGCAAAACCCTGTATGTACAATCCTGCTAGCAAACATACCATCCACATATAGCAATATAATGATGTCATGACTCATCATCCACCTGGTAAGGCAAACCACAGTAGTTACCTGACATTGACTGAAGCCATGCTTTGTCCTCCACCTGTCAAAACCTATACCACTGTCCTGTAGCTCCTCAAGACCATATACCTTGGTCTTCCATCTCACATGTCCATTCACTCTATTCTTCAACTAAGGAATCCATTCGTCTCTATGCTTTCTTCCCACTCGCAACCCTACCAAATCTCTGGTTGGTTCTGCAATATATCCCTGCCATGCTCTCACCTGTTTCCTGGATCCTTCCTGCTCTACAATCAACAATGAGTATAAAGAAGAGGAACAACGAATTTGAGGCTTACTTACATCTTCATTCCTCCGTATGGGTGTTTGAGACTCCTTGACAGCGTGCTGTCCACCCAAAATCTGTTACAGTGACTGACCTCAGTCACTCCACAGTCTACATCTGACCGACGTCAGTTCCCATGCATCTGTCCCTGAGTACTAACCCTGCCGACGTCGGTCCTCATGACCGACGTCAGTCTTATCTATTACCGACGTCATTTTTTTGGCTGACACTGGTACCTGTGTTTCTTGTGAGTGATGACTTTTTACTTGCGAGCTCCTTTGAATCAATCCCCATGTCCAAACTGCCCTGCTCAGAAGTATCTAGCCCCATCCACTGGTCTCTGTCTGCCATCTCCTCCAAGTACACCAAGGCTTTCCAGTTCTTAAGCCTGTCAAATATATCTGTCTTCCACTTAAGAACATGCATCTCCTTCTTGCTCATGTGACCAAGCCTAGAAAGCCACGTCTCTGCAACAAAAGAAGAATCAGTAATATAAACAAGTAGATAAAGAGTACCTATTTTCTTACCACCAGCTAATTCAAGTGCATCCGCTGTGAGAGCTCTCGTACATCTCTCATCACCCAACCTTTTTGAAGAAATTAGCCATATCTTCAAACCTGGGACCTGCATGACCTTCTTTAACACCCATGTGTTGGCCTCTGCCTGCAATTTCAGCTTCACTTCCCCTTTGCCAATTCTTTGGCAAGGCTCACCAGCGCCTCTACCTGGGGCTGCATGGAAAGAGGCAACTGAATCTTTTATCCAAGATTCAACTTTATCCAAGAAACCTCCTAGAGCATCCTGTGCAACATAACCTGCAACATCTGCTTCTTCAGTTTCTTCATGCTGATCTTCTACCAACCAACAATATTCTTTTACCTGCTCTTTCTTTCCATATGACCGTTGGTGACCACCTATGCTTTTCAACTCCTCCATTCTTAGCTTACTTTGATCTGCCATTGCTCTACTCCCACTCGATCAAAAACCCCTGAGAGTGACCTGTAACCAAACACAAACCATGCTTCCTACAACCTTAGCTCTGATACCACTTGTTAGGATACGTGAAAAACACTGAAAGCACACAATTGATTAATAAACCAAGCAACTTAATATGCAGAAATTGACTAGAATCACAAGTAACTAGAATTCAGAATAACACAGATATGAGAGACAATACACAACTTGTATTAATACTTATACAGAAAAGAATACAATAAATAAGATGCCACTTCTTCTCCACCTCCTCTTCAAAGGCTTACCACACCTCAAGTGAACAGTAATTCTCTCCTCAAAGCTCTCTCTCTCAGGTCCCAACACCCAACTCAAACATAGAGTTGGTGTTCACCTCCAGTGCTCCACGCACACCACAAGTGCTCCACGCACTCCACAAGTACTCAAGGTACTTCAAGTAGATCTCCCATGAACCTGCAACAACCTGCAATTCAATAGACCATACTTCTGGAAGGAACTCCCTTGCCTTCCTCTTTGCTCTATCCGAGTACACACCTATACTCCAAGTAGATCCTGCCTGATTCTACTCCCTGTTGTGTTGCTGTCCTATCTGATCTTGCACACCTGCAAATCAACCTAGTTCTGCACACCTGTGAACCTTGACCTTGCACACACGTACACCTGCAGATCAATGATCTTACTTACCATGTAGATCTCCTATAAAGGCCATGTACACCTGCTGACCAAGATCCTACACCCCTGAAGAATCTTGCTGACTCTCCAAAACCAGCACTCACCTTGGTACTGCTGTGGAACTAGGAGGAACACCTTTGCTCACCTCACACACAGAAGGAGCTAACTTTGCTCAACTCAAACTAGAACAAGTTTCCAATACAACCATGAGTCTATTATATAGATCTCATCCAAACAATAATTAGACATCTAATTACAGTAATTAGATCCACAGCTATGAGTCTAAAAATAGCTCTCATCATGCAAACACTTGGTTCGTTAGCTAACTACCTGTAACATCTGCAGTTCGAACCACACAGGCGACCGACGCTGGCTAATCTCTGACCGACGTTGGTTGCTTCCTTGTCTAATCCTACCGACGTCAGTTGGCCTAACCGATGCCGGTGTCTGTGACACACCGCAACACTTCTACAACCTCCTCCATGTCTACATCAGTGAAGCTTTTAGCTCCACAACCTAACAATTTGATTCACAATTGAGATGAAATCAAGGAAAAAATATGCAAGCAATTCAAGTACTGGAATGATCACTTATCCCTGATAGATCAGCTCACAATTATAAATCAAGCCCCACATGAGATGATGGTTGATTTCAACTTTAGTTTCCAGAGAGTTTGGGATAGAATCCCACCCTTGTGTAATCTATATTCCAATACTACCTTCTTTATATTTTTTTAAATCTCTTAATAGTGATATAACCATGATGATTCAATCCATGAGAAGTGTAGTACTACTTAATACCTATGAAGTTATGCACATAAAAAAATGTTCGATCCAAGTAGGGAAAATTATGCCTAGACCCCCATGCCCCTATCCATAGAACCTCCTCTTAGCTAACCAAATACACAACCTATGTTAGCACTTATCCATACCATAGTGAGTCCATAAAATTTATCTATTATTTCCCATACTTAATTGCATGATGTTAAAATGCTATTGAAAAGATTTATAAATGAGCTTGTCACCCTCAAAAGGTAGTAGGTGTAGTATCCTAAGCCTCATCAACCTTTCACTTAATAATACCAATAAAGCATAGCTCCTTACCAAGGTGTTGTGTAAACAAAACATTATATCACATAGAATAGACTACCTTATGTGCAAAAAATTAATGTTGCTAGTGATTTTAGAGCCCTTGTACCTATGTAAAATAATCTTGCATAGGATCCCAAATGGAATTTTCCATGCGATCAACAACATAATAAATTTGAATCCACAAATGTAGTCATAAACCAAGCACTAAAGGTGTAAATTTTATTGTAGCTTGAAGAGAAAATGAATACCATAGCTCCATATGAAGGATAATTTCAAGCACTAGCATAGAAACAAGATGGGTCTACTCTTATCAACTAGTAGGATGATGACTTTAACTAAATAAATAAGAGTGGTATGTCAAATAGAGGAAGCACCCCAATTGATTTCAATATAAGGTTCAAAAGGAGAGAAATATAAGAGGTATTACCAACTTTAGTGTCCTCACCTTTAATTCCATAGATCATTTGCATAGGTACACAACCCAAGGTTCCTACAAAACCTTTAATGCACACAAAATAGGTTGTACAAAGAGAAGAGTAACCTAATACTAGTGCAAAAGTAAGATAAGATACTATTGTTAAAAAACCAAAGCTAAAGGGATCCCAAATTCCGTTCAACATAGTCAATCAAATGAATAAAATGAGCCTCAATATAACTATGTGGGATGCTATTACCATTCCTTCTCAAATAAATTTACTACAATATGGTCTAAAAAGCTTTCAAGGATGTAATACATCATAACTTATGCCTTTCATCTCTATGAATCTATGTCAACCAAAATTGGAGGAAATACAAGTGCATAATAACACTAATCTGACCCCATTCTATATCTCCTTGATTATCAATCAACACCTAGTGTATAGTTGTATGCTCAACTCAGGTACGAGTAGATCGATGATGCCAAAGAGGATTATAGATACATTTAGAATTGCATATTCCCATTTTTCAAAAGGAGTGTTCTAGATAGATGTCATAATATCTAAGACCATAGGAATAATCAAATATTTTAATCTTATACTACATGCATACCCAAGTCTTTTGATTATGTAAGATATCGTAATCATCACCTTGCCTCCTTAGTTCATCATTTTACTCTACCAAGACTTCATGGAAAATATTGGTGGAAATGTATCTTCAAACTAGTCACATATGTTACTCAAAACTATATATGGGACTAAGGTGACCATCAAGGCTAAGCCCATCTTCAAAATTCATGTTGAAAAGTACTCTTGCAGCCTAGTTGAATTAAACTACACAATGTTTGATCAAGAGGAGAATTTGATTCTCCATAAATCCATAACACTACTTGAAGATATCTTAGATGATTTTTTGGATGAATGACCACATGAAAATTATGAGTGTGACCCATATTACAATGCAAAGGAGATAAGGCTAGGTACATACTGCATCTTGAAGGAGGATTTTATGTTATCCAAGATTAGAAAGCCATATAAGAACCCTAAGGGTACATGGAAATTATAATTTGATGGTTCTTAAAGTAAAAATGGTATTAGATCTAGTGTGATCTTAGTTTCCCCTCAAAAAGAAAATTATTTCCATACATTTAGCTTACATTTCATTTAAATGAACAATTCTATTGAGTATGAGGCATTGATCCAAGGCATTAAACTTGTATAGAAGAAAGGAATCAAGACACTACAAGCATTGGGTGATAGTGAACTAATTGTTAATAGGGTTAGAACATGGATCATAACCAAAAATGGCTTGATGAATGACTAAAAACATAGAGTGTGGAATATAATTGAAGGTTTTAATAAATTCAATATTAATTTCATACCAAGATCAAATAATACTAACGTAAATAGAATTTCAACTATAGGTACATAATATGACATCTTGTGTGACATAATGAAGGAATATAAGTAGATTTTCAAGATCATGATCAGACCAATAGTCTTTGATAGTGCAGAAAATTTGCAAGTGTTTGATAGTGATGAGAAGATTATTAGTTTCCTACAGGATGATGTGGATTTATTCACTAAGAACCAATCATAGATACAAGCTCAATATGAAGATCAAGTCATCTAATTAAAGGGAAACAAGCTACCAAAAGGGTTAGTTACCCTAGAAAACATATTTAATTCTGACTAGAAGCCCAAAAGAGATAGGCAAAGCATGACATCAAAATAGGATGTCTCTATACAAGTAACCATTTTCAAAGGAAAGGTACTAAATTTTCATAAGGTATGCCCCCACCATAGGTTAAGAGATTTATTGAAGTTAATAGGAGATATAATGATATCTTTGTAGGTGCATAGCTAGTCTACAAAAAATAGAGGCCTATCCACCCAGATATTGAACCATTAATGAGAAAAGATCTCTCAAATCTCATCAAATCCAATATAATTATCCAAATTAAACACTCTTCATGGGTTACCAATGTAGTCTTGGTGCAAAATAAGAATGGATAAATTTGTCTATACATAGACTTTAAGGAGCTAAAAAATATTCATTCAAAGACCAATATCCCCTCCCACCAATGGAGAAGATATTACAAGAAGTTACAAGCACAAAGAGATTCTCATTACTAGATGGATACTAAGGCTATAAGAAAATTCTTATGCAAGAATGTGATCATTATAGAAAAACATTCACCACTAAGTGGGGAACATTTGCATACCAATGGATGTATTTTGTTTTAACAAACATAGGAGTGACCTTCCAAAGAGCCATGGATATTGAATTTAAAGAAATCATTAATAAGATATCAGTTTAGATTTATGACATAACTATTTTCTCTAAGGACCCAGAAGATCACTTAGGCCATCTAGAACAAGAATTTGAAAGGTGTCAGGAGTTCAAGATATCTCTGAACACTAGAAAGTGTATCTTCATAGTTCATAAAAGTGCTCTAATAGGGCAAATTATTTAAAAATAGGGTCTCATGATCAATTTAGAGTGGTTCAAATGTATTTCATTTCCTTTTTCTAGGTCACAAGAAGAGTCTTTAGAGCTTCCTAGGAATAATCAACTTTGTCAGTAGATTCATGCTTGATTTTTCTACCCTAACCAAACCTTTCACTATGATGCTCAAGAAGAATGTTGCACTTTGTTGGAATCATGAAATCAAGGATATTTTTTAATCCATTAATCATGCCATTGTGAAATCTCCTACATTGATCAACCCAAATTATAGTAAGGACTTTATCCTTTATGTATTTGGTGGGGTGAAAGGCATCTCAACTATTCTTACATATCAAAATGATGATCATTTGGAGTAGTCAATTACATTCTTCATCTAGGTGTTGAAGTATTATGAGCTACACTATAGCCTTATAGATAATCATACCCTTATAGTTATATAGGCACTCAAGAAGTTATGACACATACTTTTCAATAACAAGATTTAGCTGATGGTCCCACATATAGGTGTCAAAGAGTTCATACTCGGCAATGACATAAATGAGAAGAGGGTTAGATGTGTTGGGTGAATATTTTGTCAATCAGCTAACTGATGATCAAAATAGGTCTTATCAACCATAGTAAGGGAGATTAGTCATCCAAGTGTGCAGGTTTTCTACATCAAAAGGGGACAAATCTCTCCTCTCATCAAGGGGAGGTTCCCTATTAAATATGAGGAGCTATATATTATATGTATAAGTAGAAAATAACACATAGGGGTAGGGAAACATCATCCATCCCTCTTCTTTCAGAGATTATGCTCAAAAATAAAGGAGAAAGTCTTGGTGAAAACACTGAAGGAACTTCTCTTCTTTTAGAAGTGATATTGCAGAAAATAGCAGGAGTTCTTTTAGGTAGTGACAAGAAACTAGTAACAAAGTGTAGTAACTAGCAGGATGAAATGAAACACAAAGTTTCCACCTCAACTACCCAAAGAGTGAAATATAAAGGATAATGGGGGCACAAAGTTGTCCCAGAATCCTTGACATAGAAAGAAACTAAAAACACACATTGAAGACAACTATAACAGCACAAAGTCTGAAAGTAACTGACTTTAGGTCATCCTCCTTATCACTTCCACTAGTTTTTCTTGTTAGATTAAATAAACAAGAATACATCTGGAAGATAGACATAAGAACAATCTCCTAAAATGGCACAAGCTATAATAGCACAAAGTCTGTAAGTAACTTGCTTTCTCATTTAGATAAAATAATATGAACAACAATCTGAGCTCAAAGTCTTAGTATTTGCCTTTCAATTTAGGTAGAGTCTTGCTTCTATGATGAAAAAAATCTCTTTTAAAATGACACAAGAGAATACAATATATAGTAGCCAAGAAAGGCTTGGGACTTTATTCCATGGAATGGCCCATACTGCACTCAATGCATTAAATGCATTTTTAGTTTTATCAAAGAGGGCCATGCTAAAATAGGGTAGATGCCTTAACTGTGGCATGTTGATTCATCTCAAATGTCCTCTCCTAGGCCTAAGTCATTTGGTCTGTCACCTAATGTTTGTGTAGCTGTCCACCTTGCCTTTACCCCAAAGGAGACAAACAGGCTATGCCTTCAATGTTTACAAGCTCAACTATCTATTTGGTGGACTATTCCACCTACTAGAATAACTACTGCATAGATATTTCTAGTCTTCCCTCTTTCTTGCTACAATTTGAGCCCTCAAGCTACCTTTTTCCCTTTTTGGTTCTTTTGGTTCCTCCTCTCGGTGGTTCTTCCTTTCAGTTTGAAGGCCTTTGAATGCCTTTAGGTCCACGTTTGAAGCTTGTAAAGATCAATGGATAATTTATTGTCACAAATTTGACGTCTTCGGGTCTATCATCATTTGAAAGCCAATGGCTAGTTGGTTTCCCTTAATTTGATAGCTGTGGGCCTGTCATCCTCCTTATCAATTCCTTCAGGTCTTTCTCACTTGCTTTGTCCACTTTTTGCTAATCTTAACAAGTGACACATGGCATTTTCCACTATGAAATAGGCAAGGACACTTGGTAGCATTTTCTTAACTTGTAGAAACTTTAGATACCTTTTGAGATTCATGTAGAAGATGACACATGGTAGCTTCCACTAAGCTTTAGAAACACTGTAGAAACTTTTAGGACTCATTTGGATTCATGCAGATGTAGACACTTATCGTGCTCTATTGAGTTATAACAGGACATGTGGTATATTCTGCTACTTTCTAGAAACAAGTTGTAATGTGTCTCGATAGATGATACTTGGAAGCTTCCACTCATTTTAACAACTCACCCAGGGCCCACCATAGTCTTTACTCAATATAAAAACAAAAGGAAGAAACTATAGATGTTGACACTTGGTGGCTTCTACTAAGCTTTACAAGGGACACGTGGCATGTTCCACTGCATTTAGAATAAACATATTAAAACCTTCCATCATTTCCACTTGGTGCCCTTTATGGAACTCTGATAGAAGATTTTTGAAAGAAGCTTTGGAACTTATAAGAAACTTGAAACATGGATGTAAACACTTGTCACGCTTTGTTGAGTTTAGCAACTCACCTAGGGCCCACCACAGTTCTTACTTAATAATGAAACAAAAAGAAGAAACTATAGATGTTGACTCTTGGTAGATTCCACTGAGTTATAATGGGACACGTGGCATATTCTTCTGATTTTTAAAAATAAATTATAATGTGTCCTGGTAGATTACACTTAATAGCTTTTGGGCAACTTTTGAGATTTAGACAAAACTTTAGGTAAAATGAAAAACCCATGCCCTATGAGAAACCCGTGGCCTGTGTCATAACCCTTACTGCCTCAAAACTGAAACACACAGGGACAAAAATTTAAGTGCATGACTGAAACTCAAAATAAAATGTAGAGTATTTTACTCTACAAGAGGAAGAGCAAACTTTTTGGCTCGTAAGATAAAAAAAAGTTCACATGTTGTTCCAAAATAAGTGACAAATTTTGGGAACAATAGCTGGCTCCAGTTGGGGAACTTCCTTCAGTTGAAGACTTGGAATAGCTGAGGGGAGTAGAAACCAGAATCTCTAGTGCCTTGAAGTATGCCATTGGGCTATGGATTCATTCTACCCAAAAATAAAGGCTCCAAAAAATGAAAATGAAAAACACAAAGCAGAAATAAAGACTATACACATATACATATGTATAGGTGAACTTATCTGATACTTCAAGAATTGAAGTGCTTTAGATGCTACCCATTGTGAGGTAGAGAAAAGAGTGTGTCATCTTGATACTTCAACAAGAAAATATTTTCACCGTTGAGCTCATGGATAGTGAATGAGCCCCTCCATAGGGAATCAAACTTCCCATGCATCCCCTTTGGTTCTCTTCTCTTGTCCCACAATAGGACTTGATCTCCAATCTAGAAATCAAAGTTCTTTACTTTTTGGTAGAAGAGATTCTTCACTAGACTTTGATGCACAGAAATTCAGTCCACCACCATCGTTTGATGCTCATCCAGCTCAATCAAGCACATGATCCTCTTATCAATGGAGCTTTCATATGTCTAATCTTCAATTGCCTTAGCCAATTTCAATGCTGACAATTCCAAGGTGATTAGTATCTCAGCATTGAGTCCATAAAGAAGTTGGAAAGGAGACATACCAATTACCCTTTTTGGTGTAATTCTATCCGCCCATAAAGCATCAACCAATGCTTTATGCCATGTCCTTTGATTGTCATCCGCCAACTTCTTGATGATAGTCACCAAGTTCTTATTACTTGATTCACTTTGTCCATTCCCCTCTAAAAAGTAATCAGAAGAATGGGAGAGGGTAATCCCATAGTAAAAATAGAATTGAGTGATCTCCTAGAAAGTGAAATGATGTTCTCCTTAAGGAAATTGCACACTATTTTTGAAGTAGCATGCTTGGTTGGAATTGCTTCCACCCACTTGGTAAATTAATCTGTGGTTGTGAGAACATAATCATGTCCAACACTTGAAGATGGGTTTACAACACCAATAAAATTAATGCCCCATTGCTGAAATGGCTCTTCTATCACCACAAGCTTGAGAGGAAGAGTAGCTAACTTGGGTCTTCCAACAAACTGCTAGCATAATTCACTTTTCCTTACCCACTTATACGCATCTTGAAAAAGAGTAGGCCAATAATACCTAGCTCTAAGAATCTTGTGGGTAGTCACAAGAGCAAAAAAATGTCCTCCACAGGCCAGATTGTGGAAGGAACTCAAAATTTAGTTCTACTGCTCTTTATCCACACAACAAAGGAACACTCCATCAAGGCTCCTCTTGTATAGGCCATTGTCCCAAAAGATAAAATTGGTAGCTTTCAGTTTGACAGTCCTCCTTTATTTACAAGATAGGTCAACATGACACTCACCATAAGTAAGGAAATGAGCAATACCTAAATACCACTCATTCATGGTGGAGACAAATAGGACTGTTGGTGTGTCTTCTTCTTCTGATTCTTCATGCTCTGTTTATTCTGGCTTGTTATCAACAATCAATTGGCATAGACCTTTTCTTTGCACCAGCTTCATTAGTTTGATGACTAGATCAAACTCTTGGATTTTTGCAATCCAATTACCTCTTTTCATCCCAAACTCCTATTGAGTTAATATGGATTTAACTGTGTTGTCAGGAACCAAGGCAATAGTATGTAAATTTAGGATGTAGAAGCATAAATGCTTCACTGCCTTTACCACTGCATAGGCATGCTTCTCCATGTTTGAGTATTTTAGCTCACGATCTTTAAGATGACAACTAATGAAAGAAGTGGGAGATTCCACACCTTCTTAGTTCTGCTAAACTAGAATTATTGAAAGCGTGTGTTCATAAGCATAACTATACATGGTGAAATCCTTATTGTAGTCTAGACAAACTAGAATTGAGGTGTGAGTAATAGTAGTCTTGATATCTTGGAATGCCAATTTGCCTTCTTTAGTCTAGCTAAAAGTGGCCTTTCCATTCATCATGTTCAAAATATGATGAGTCTTTTCAGCAAACTCAGGGATGAACCTTCTTAAGAAATTCACCTTTCCAAAGAAAAAGTGGACTGCAGTCTTACTTGTAGGAAGGGTAAGCTCTTGGATGGACTTGACTCTGTCTGAGTCAATCTTTATGCCTTCTTTGGACACAATGTGTCTAAGAAGTTTCCCTTCTATTACCCCAAAAATAGACTTCTTGGGGTTTAAGAAAATTCCATTCTACAGTGTTCCAGCACTTGTTGCAAATGGTGCACATGATTTGGGTGATGCTTAGAAAAGATGGTCAAGTCATCAAGATAAACTACAATGAACTTACCCATTTCATCCTTGAAAGTAAGGTCCATTTCTCTTTATAAGGTGGTGCCAGCATTTATCAAGCCAAAAGTCATCCTTCTATATGCAAACATGCCCCAAGGCATAGTGAATGTAGTCTTATGTTGGTCTGCTTCACCAACTTCAACCTGATTATATCCTAAGAAGCCATCTAGCATTGATAACATCTCTAAACCAGTCACTATTTGGAGCACTTGATCCATGATGGGCAGAGGATAGTTATCCTTTAAGGATGACTGATTCAAATTTTTAAAATCCATGCAGAGGTGAATATTTCCATTTTTGTTCCTTACAAGCACTATGTTTGCAATCCATATGGAATGATGGATTGGGAAAATGATTCTAGCATTCAACATTTTTTGTAGTTCAGATAGAATCGTACCTGATATCTTTGGATTGTACTGTCTAGATTTTTGCTTGTAAGGTGCTGAATCACTTTTGAGAGGAATGTCATGGCAAATTTCATTAGGCTTGAGTGACTTCAAATCATCATAGGAGTATGCTAAGACATCTGTGTACTGGCAGAGTAGAGCAGTGAGCTCAGACCTCTCCTCAGGAGTGCATCACTTCCTAATGTTCACCATCTTGGGATCTTCCTTGGTACCCAAATTTATTTGATCAAACTCTTGAGAGGAGCTTAAATCCATTTGTTGCTGTTTGATGAATTTGTCATGCTTATCAAACAAATTCTTAAGGGAAACCAAGCCTTTGGGAATTTTATTCTATTTAAGTTACAGGAACTCCTCACTTGCATTTCCATTTGATCTAGGGGTTAGTTTAAGCTATTGAAATCTATCTTTTTATTTCAAGAAGGTAATTATTTAATTGTCATTGTTAAACACCTACCAATGATTGGCATTATCAGGTACACTTGGTTGAAAGACAAGCTCAATAGTGCACTTGTCTCCTTTGAAGTCTAGGTGAGGAACCAAGAGAGTTGCTAAAACTATCAATGCATCAGCTTTGTCATTGAATCCCCTAGGTATGGCAGAGATGCTGAAAGCATCAAAGTTTTCAATTTGGTCCCAGATAAGATTATGGTAGTGGCATAATCTCTTGTTCTTAGTTTGATACAGGTTTCTCACCTAACAAACCACCAGTTTAGCATCTCATTTGGCATGAAGGAGTTTGATGTCTTTGTCATGAGCAACCTTCAATCTAAGTAAGAGAGATTCATACTTAGCTGTGTTGTTGGTGTTGTTAAACTACAAGTTGTATGATGAAGGAAAAATATCTCCTTGAGGAGATATCAACACAATCATAGCTCCTAAACTAGTAGAGGAGCAACTACGATCAAATTCTAGAATTCATATCTCAATTGATATTGATTATTCTTCATTCAGAGGGGGAGTTCCTTCCACACTTGCATTGCATTCTATTAATTCTTCTGCTATTCTAGCTGAATGTATTTCTAGGTTGACACCTTCAAGAGCTTCAAAAGGTGCTTCATGGACTTCCTCTGAGGATAGAAAGTAGTTACCCATGCCTGAAGACTCAAATAGAATTTGAGCTTTCAGTGTTGATGTTTGAGTAACCACATATTTTTCTTCCTTCTCAGGGAATAACCTCTTCATAGTGCCTTTGACAAGGATTCTTGCCTCAAATAAGTCTATGCTCAACTCGCCACCAACATCCTTGCAAAAATTTCAGCCAAGAAGGATGCCATATGATGCTAGAACATCGGCCACTAGGACAACCATCTTGATTCTTTTGTCTGGGAACACTACAAATGCAAATTGAGCATACTTGATTTGTCCTAGCAGTGGTATTTGCTTATTCTCCATGGAGAAGCATCTACCAAATGTTTTGGTCAGTGTGAGGCTAAGATATTTAGCCACTTTGGTATGCATGCCATTGTCTGAAGCTCTAGAATCAATTACACAATTATTCAGCTAATGTCCATTTATTAACAATGAGACATAGAAAGGTTCAGTCCTACCAGGAGCAACAATAGGAGTAATGACAAGGTTGTTCTTGGTGGGTTCATTCTTGGGCGAATAATGAGTCACCTTCTTAGCATCTTGTCTTTTAGGGATGGTTTGGTTCTTTACACATTGAACCAACTTGTCTAATTACTCAGGGTTGGACTACAAAAATTCAAATTTAGACATTTGAATTTTGGTTTTCTTTATATGATCAATGATATCAAATGTCTGAAATAGAATAGGAGATGGGAGCTCATCCTTTTAGTTTTTTGAAGGGGAAGGATTGGTCTATGAATTTGAAAATGGAGGTGAAGGTACAGTTGAGGTACTCACCTTTTTAGCAGTCACCAAGTCTTTTGGCTGGAAAGGTAGAGTGGTTCCCCACTTGGCAATCAAAATTGTTGGTTGAGGTCACTACTCTATCTTCTCTTTATTAGCTTGTTGGGCTAATTAATTATTAGACTATGTGAAAATAGCATATGATCTTTTAGCTACTTTAACTTCACTTTTGGGTTCATCCTGATAATTCAAGAAACTAATGTTGGAGTCACCAGCTAATTCTTCTTCTTCCTCAGTGAAGAGATTAGAGTCATCTTCAGAATTTAACTCAGTCTGGAATGAGAAATCGGATTCAGCTTCAAGATATCCAACTACTAAGTTGGTTGGAGGTGCTTCAATGGCTAGATTATTCCTCTGAGGGGGAGGAAGGTGATTAGTTTGCCCTTGATTCCTGGTTGCATTGCCTTGGTATGACTAATTCTAAAATGTTCTCCTTGGCATATCTCTATATGAAGGAGTAGATGACATCCATTGCACCATTTGCTTTCTAAAACCTAGCAATTCATTTGCTAGCTTTTGCACCATTAGATCAGTGGTCACTGAAGGTGAGTATTCTAAATATGAAGAGGATTTACCTCTATTTGGATCTCTCCTTATCTTTCTATCCAAGATAAGGTCATCTTCTACCTTAGTAGCCAAGTCTTGAGTAGCCTCAAGGTCTATGTGGCTAGCGCGTCTTAGTAGAAAACTCAGTTTAGGTAGCTGTGAGTTGATGAAGAAGCATTTAAGGTTTTTAGGTGTTAGCTGGGAAATTACAAGAATTCTATTCCTTAGCTTATCAAACTTTGATATGAAATCCCTCATAGGTTCATGAGGTTCCTTCTTCATCTGTGTGAGATGGGCCAGTAAGGCATGCACATCTTCTACAAGCTTGAATGTAGATTCAAATTTAGCTTTGAGTGTGTCTCAGTCAGTCACTAATCTAGCTTGCAGATGGTAGAACTAGTTTGTAGTAGTGCCTTGTAATGTTTCCATGAATATCCTAACTGCTATGTCTTCATATTCTACACCTATCACACCATAAGCTATGCTGAAGGCTGTAATGTGTTCATCAGGGTGAACTTTCCCATCACCAAAAAATTTGGGGAAATTCTTTCTTGAAATACATGGAAGTTCATGTGGAGGTGGAGTAATATTTAGTCGACCAAAGGAGTTACCCCAGGGGCCTTGAAATGCCATGATTGGATTATAGAAAAGGGGGATAACAAATCTAGGTGGAGTATGTGTATGAAAAGCTCTGCTAACAATAGAAAAAGTAGCTCTACCTTAGGTTGGTGACTTGGTACGGGTAAGAGGAACACTCCTGGATCATTGAACTTGAAGTTCGAGAGGTAATAAGTCAAAATTTCCTTGCTACACCAACTCAAAGATAGGGTCAATAACACCTTGAACTCTCTAGCTTTAGGTATAGCGTGGAGTTTCCAAATTGTGAAACAAAAATGGAAAAGGACTGGTCTTGCTTCAACTTGAAGCTTGAGGCTTCAAACTACTTGTCCTTCCCTAACGAAGTCACCAAAAATACTGTTGGGTGAATATTTTGTCAATTAGCTAACTGATGTTCAAAATAGGTCTTATCAACCACATCAAGGGAGATTAGTCATCTAAGTGTGCAGGTTTTCTACATCAAAAGGGGAGAAATCTCTCCTCTCATCAAGGGGAGGTTCCCTATTAAATATGAGGAGCTATATACTATATATATAAGTAGAAAATAATAATCAGGGGTAGGGCAACATCATCCATCTCTCTTCTTTCAGAGATGATGCTCAAAAACCAAGGAGAAAATCTTGGTGAAAACACTAAAGGCACTTCTCTTCTTTTAGAAGTGATCTTGCAGTAAATAATAGTTCTTTCAAGAGGTGACAAGAAATTGGTAACAAAGTGTAGTAACCAGTAGGATGAAATGGAACACAAATTTTCCACCTCAACTACCCAAAGAGTGAAATAAAATGGATAATGGGGGCACAAAGTCATCCCAGAATCCTTGACACAGAAAGAAACTAAAAACACACACTGAAGACAACTATAATAGCACAAAGTCTGAAAGTAACTAACTTTAGGACATCCTCCTTATCACTTACACTAGTTCTACTTGTTAGATTAAATAAAAAAGAATACATCTAGAAGATAGACATAAGAACAATCTCCTAAAATGGCACAAGCTATAACAGCACAAAGTCTGCAAGTAACTTGTTTTCTCATTCAGATAAAATAATATGAACAATAATCTGAGCTCAAAGTCTCAGTATTTGCCTTTTAATTTGGGCAGAGTCTTGCTTCTGTGATGAAAAAGATCTCTTTTAAAATGACACAAGAGAATACAATATATAGTATCTAAGAAAGGCTTGGCACTTTGTTCCATGGAATGGCCCATGCTACACTCAATGCATTGAATGCATTTTTAGTTTTGTCAAAGAGGGTCATGCTAAAACAGGGCAACTACCTTTATTGTGGCATGTTGATTCATCTTGAATGTCCTCTCCTAGGCCTGAGTCATCTGTTCTATCACCTAATGTCTGCACAGCTATCCACCTCACCTTTACCCCAAAGGAGACAAATAGGATGCGCCTTCAATGTTTGAAGGCTCAACTATCTACCTGGTGGACTATTCCACCTACTAGAATAACTATTGTGTAGATATTTCTAGTCTTCCCTCTTTCTTGCTACAATTTGAGCCCTTGAGCTACCTTTTCCCCTTTCTAGTTCTTTTGGTTCCTCCTCTTAGTGGTTCTTCCTTTCAGTCTGAAGGTCTTTGAATGCCTTTGGGTCCATGTTTCAATCCTGCAAAGATCAATAAATAATTTATTGCCATAAATTTGATGTCTTCAGGTCCGTCATTGTTTGAAAGCCAACAGCTAGTTGGTTGCCCTAAATTTGATGGCTATAGGCCTATCATCCTCCTTATCAATTCCTTCAGGTCTTTCTCACTTGATTTGGCCACTTTCTACTGATCTTAACAAGTGAGACATGGCATTTTCCCCTATGAAACATGTGAGGACACTTGGCAACATCTACCTAACTTATAGAAGCTTTAGATACCTTTTGAGAGTCCTATAGAAGATGACACATGGCAGCTTTTGTTGAGCTTTAGAAACACTGTAGAAACATTTGGGATTCATTTGGATTCATGTGAATGTAGACACTTGTCGTTCTCCACTGAGTTATAACAGGACATGTGGCACATTTTGCTACTTTTTAGAAACAAGTTGTAATGTGTCCCAACAGATGACACTTAAAAGCTTCTGCTCATTTTAGCAACTCACCTGGGGCCCACCACAATTTTTACTCAATATCAAAATAAAAGGAAGAAACTACATATGTTGTCACTTAGCATCTTCCACCGAGCTTTACAAGGGACACATGGCACATTCCATTGTATATAGAATAAACATATTAAAACCTTTTGCCATTGCCACTTGGCACCCTCCACAGAATTTTGAGAGAATATTTTTGAAAGAAGCTTTGGAACTTATAAGAAACTCAAAACACAGATGCAAACACTTGTCATGCTCTGCTAAGTTTAGCAACTCACCTGGGGCCCACCACAGTCCTTAATAACAAAACAAAAAGAAGAAATTGTAGATGTTGACACTTGGTAGCTTTTGCTGAGTTATAATGGGACACATGGCATGTTCTACTACTTTTTAAAAACAAATTATAATGTGTCCTGCAAGATGACACTTGGCAGCTTCCATGTGACTTTTGAGATTTAGACAAAACTTTAGGAAAAATGAAAAACCCATGCCTTATGAAAAAATCGTGGCCTGTGTCATAACCCTTACTACCTCAAAACTGAAACATGCAGGGACAAAACTTGGAGTGCACGACTGAAACTCAAAATAAAATGTAGAGTATTTTACTCTACAAAAGGAAGAGCAAAATTTTCAGCTCGTAGGACAAAAAAAAAGTTCACGTGTTGTTCCAAAATAAGTGACAAATTTTGGGAACAACAAGATGGATCACAAAAGTTATGGAATATGATGTAGACATTCATGTCACCAAGATCATGAAATGAAATTGGTTGTGCAAATAACTAATATATAGTGTGAAAGATGAAAATAATGCATTTATTACATCATGTAAAGACCAATCAAAACATTCGAGCATTATAGTAGGTTAGGCCAAAAATATGAAAGGATTCCTTTAAAGTTGTGTATATCCCCCTAGCCTAAGTGAGGATAAGCATATTCACTTTAGGTTTTAGGTCATTCCTTATGTTCTCATTCATGGTGTGTTATTCAAAAAACACATCAATGAAATCCTCTTGAGGTACATAGAATCATACTAGGTGAGTAGAATTATCTAATAATTTCATGATAGCCCTATAGAAGGCCATTATTCACCCAACACCACTATTGTAAAAATCATGTGAGATGGATATTATTGGCTAGATATGTTCAAATATGCACATGCATATGTTCATAGTTGTAAAATATGTGCCTTCTTTGTAGGAAAATGAAGGCAAGCAGCTTTATCATTGCACCCAATACAAGATGATCAACCCTTTGTATAATGGGGCCTAGAATTCATAGGCATAATTAACCCACCACCAAGCAATAGACATAAATGGATCCTCACAACCACAAACTATTTCATGAGATGGATGGAAGTAGTATTACTTGAGGAGGCTAATGAGACATCCATCTTGAGCTTCTATGAAGGCATTATAACAAGATTTGGTATTCCATCCACAATTATCTCTGATAATACGTTAGCTTTCCTTAGAGCCAAGATCAATGAGTGGGTCATCAACGTAACATCCATATGAGTGCCTCATCAAATTATTACCCTCAAGGTAATGGTCTATCTGAGTCAACAAATAAGAATTTGATTCGTATTATAAAGAGGACCATGAAATACAATCAATGATCTTGGCACACTGAGCTCAAGACTACCCTTTGGGCTGATTGAGTCATGCCCAAAAGAGTGTTGGGAAATTTACCCTCCATTTTAGTTTATGGAATGGATGCCAGATTGACCACATCCCTTGATTTGCCTTCATTAGAACTCACCCATCAGTTGGAATTTCTCAAAATTGATCCCCTCATGGTAAGGTTAGTAGAGCTAATATAACTCAAATAGACTAGAGCACAAGTTGTGCATACTATGAAACTTCAATAGGTCTAGACAAAGAGGAACTTTGATAAAATAGCTGCTAACAAAATTTTCCAAGAGGGAGATTTAGTGCTCAAATGGGATGTGTATAGAGTAAAATATTGAAGGCATACTAAATTTGATACGATATAGAGTGATCCATATGCCATAATTAGTTGCAATCAGGACAATGTTTTCTAAATCACTAAAATAAATTGAGAATAAATACCCATCCCAGTCAATTAGATCCATCTCAATCACTATCTTCATTGATTCTTGCATAGTTTTTAAATAAGTAGATTAGATATTTTTTCATTTCCCTAAGTCATTTGTGCACATAGTTTTAGGATAGTCTTATTTCCTTTAAGCACTTGTGTGCATTTTTACTTTAGCTTATATATCTTTCATCTATGTGCCTTTGGCATAGTTATTTGTTTTTTTAGGAAGATCTTAGTTTATTCCAAATCTAAGAATGTACCACCAATGCATTCAAAGGAAAAATGACTAGAAGTTTCAACTACTCCATGCCTAATGGATTATTTTAAAGGCTAATGTATTCTTTATTAGTAGGCATGTGAATCGTAGAGGTCACCAAAATTATTGAATTTATAAGTCACCTCAATCTTGTGCATAACTCACAAAAAATCCTATAAGAAGTTTTTCATGCCCATAAGTGTTGATTTCTTTAAATCAATCCATGTACAAACGCCTCTTATCTATGCCTGCACCTGAAGTAGTTAGTGTAGAGATAAAAATTTACAAAGTTTCAACTTGTGTTTATAAGGAGTTTATAATATTCACCCCATGTAGGTATCCTCTATTACACAAGATAAATGAAATGTAGATTTAAAGCCATAAATCCCTCATCCTTTATATAGTATAGGGAGAAGTGCACAAGAAGCAGTCCCATTCCACTTATGCACTCTCATAAACTATAGATTGTGATCTATGATATATATATGCTACTTCAATGACTGATATGGTCCTTGCTATAAATCAAATATTGGATAATAATATCAAAATGGGGATTGGTAAAAAAGGGTCAAAATCCATGTACCCTATAGAGGACTTCTACATCTACAATGTTTTCCAAATTATAGATCACTACATAGTCTAACAACATGGCCCTCAGTGCAAAAATATTCCTATAAATTCATAAGGAAATGTTTCCCATAAAATGTGAAATAATGATATGATAGTTCAAGAGAAACCTAGGCAATGATTGACAAGTGGTGGTGATGTATAAATAAGTACTTGAAAAGCAATTGAGCAACAATCAAGGCCTTGTTAGATAATTAAATCTAGAAGTGGTAGTTATACATTATAATATTATCATACACCACTCCTTTAACTATTATAATAATCTTCCATTTGTAGACATGCACATGGATCGAAAAAAATCTTACCACCAACTCCCAGATCTAATTCACTAGGTATAATTTAAGAAGCATAGACATAGTGCTACAATAAAATTAAGAGACTATATCTTCCCCCACAAGGGGAAAATTAATTGTAAAAGGCTTTATTTGATCCATTATAATATGTTACTCTCTATTATAAAGTGGTCAACATTTTTTAGGCAACCTCATGCTGCCAAAATTTGCCGTCTAAGAGCACTTTTATTAGTTGAACCTCGCATGTTAATGAGAATTAAGTTTACCTTCCTCTATTTTTCTTACTCTCTATGTGTTATTTATGTTTGTTTATCTTTGTCTATGGGTAACATATGCCCCTCTCATCATTGTCCATTCCCATAACCTCTATGTGTAACTTGGAACTCAATTGTAGGTCATGTTTTGTATGTATGCAGGTCTATATAGACATTATTTGTAGATCATTCATCAGCCTTCTTAGTTTTGCATTGTATTCTTGTACTTCTATATGAAACACTAATGCATTTTTAGTGTCGTTGGTGGAGTCTATGTGATAATGTCTTATTCTCAAATATTTGTAGTGTTTCCATAGCATTAGGAGTGCTTACTCTATTCTTGGTGTATCACCTTTTATTTTCAAGTAAATTATTACCTTCTCCCTCCATTTTCCCTCAAAATCTTAGGTTTAGATTAGTCTTCTATTTATGTTTCTAATCTTTAGGTTTACACACGAGTCTTAAACTAGGTTCACTTATAATAGAAGGAATCTAGCCTATGTCAAAGGTTCATCCCAAGGAGTACAAGGGTCTCACACCTTGGGGACGTTCCCATCATTGTGATGAGACAACTGATGCCCCACTTATGTAGGTGATAAATAATACTTCTTCACCCATCACTAAACACTTTTTCACCCTACACAAAGCATTCATGACATATACCCTATTCACAAAACCTCCCATGCTATAGACCATCCATAGGTTAATATTTATAATAAAAATAAGTCCTCTCATGGTAAAGGGATAAGTGTTTGGACAAGGGAAACACTCTGAATGCCTCCTTCATCAATCCCATAGTGTGGAGAGTGGAAATTCTCATCCACAATGGGTGAGTTTGGAACCTTGATAAGTTTTTAAACATTTTGTGGCTTCCATGTGTGTATTATAATTTTTATATTAATTTTATTTTATTGATGTTATGTGGGTTTTGGTTTTTAGGTTAATGTGGAAGCCTATTGTTGTAAGTAAGAGGTTATTTAATACTCCTAGTAATACATTCTAGTTGAGCTTGTTACATTTCTATTTCCCACATCTTTTCTTATTTATATTACCTTGCCCTAAACCATTGGTTTCATTTATGCTTGAAGATGTGAGTCATAATCTTGGAGGTTCCTAAGGAAGCTATCTGATGATCGAAAAATGATGGATATCAAGCCTCTCTTTGGCTTGGCCTTAAATATGCACTTGGAAGCTTGTTTAGAGACTATCTTTCCTTTCATGATTTTTTAAATATAAATGTTTATACAAATTATTATGGATAATTAAATCCATTTGCATGTAATTTTCTATTTTTAATTAATGTGAAATATAAGAAAGGAAATTTGATGTATTTATTATGATATTTCACACATTATTATTTCATTGAAATGTTGGTTTAAAGAAGAAAGGGAAAAGGTAATTAAAAAATATGTTTATACTTTGAAATTTAAGTAGGAAATTTGATAAGAATAATGACATATTTTATTTTCCATAGGATTTCAAAAATAAAATAAAAATTTATTTCATATTGCTTGCTTTATTTTTTTTGTTGATCCCAAGAAATGGTAGTTTTATATAAATAATTTTTATAAAATTATGAAATTTATAATTTATAAAAATTTAATTTCAATAAAAATATGCTTAGTAAGGGTTTAGTTTTGCACATTGAAGGCAAGGATGAGTTGTTCATAAAATATTTTGCCATGGGATGGAAATGGAAGAAAGTGACATTTAGCAGACTCATGGTAGAAATATAGGAGGATCTTGTTGGATAAGTTACAAGAATGATGTGTGAAGGGACGAAGGCATACAAAGATAAGAGAAGGAAGAAAGAACTCATGCAGACCTTCTTTGAATCTGACTCCTTCTAAATATAAAAAAAGGGATTCCTGAGTGGTAACATCCCTAAGTGTTGGCCATAAATTTATCTCGATTTGATTAAATATATAACTCTTGAAGGAAAATTTACCCACATTTTCTCTCATCCTTTTCTATTATTTATTTATTTTAAGGATACATCATTAGTTTGCCATATTTCCTACCCATTTCCTTAGAAAACATGATTTTATCCTTACAATCAAAACCCTCCTCGAACATTATTCATTGAGGGATTATCTTCCTTCTAGACAAGAAAGGAAAATCCTAAAGAGGCATTGAGATCATCTCTACTGAAGGTAGTAAGGAGAAATAATCAAGGGATGACACTGATAATCTTTCAGAAGGAATGGTAGGTGACATTTCCACCCACCAAATCCCCCCATGAACTAAAAGCCCTTTTGGGCTAAAGACAAAAACAAAAAAAGGAAAAATAAATATCCCTCCCCCTAGGGTAATAAATCCTCTAAGAAATAAATTGGAAGTGTGCATAGTGCCTTGGGAATTGACAAACCTAAATTTGAAATCTAGAGGCTGAAGGATACTTGTTGCCTCAAAAATTTATTGGGGACACAAATCTAAACTTCCAATCAACATGGGGACAAATTCCTCACACCAGTTAATAATTTGGTGTTAAATTACCTATCATATTAGCAGTTAGAGCTAGCTTTATTGAAAACCAAAAATGGAAAGAGGGAAAAGAGATATTCATAACTATTTATAGCAAAACTATTATTTGTAGGGGTTTTGTATGTTTAACCAAAAAGTATGAAAAGGTAAAAAAAATGGAAATGATTGAAAATAATGCAAAAATTATAAATCAAAATAGGAAAAGAGAATGGGATTATTCTATCCATTCAAATGCAGAATCTGCTAAAATGATACTAAGAATGAAGGACAACTCTAGTTAGTTAAACATAGAAACTCAATCAAATGGAACAAGATTTGAGATTTTAATATGGGAAACCTTTCTCATTAAATGGATATTAAAAACATATGTGTCTATAAGAACACACAACATACACCAAAATAATTTACTATAACTGATAACAGAACGTGACAATCACTTTGTATTTCCTTGTAAAAATTAATTAATTATTATTTCACTCCACTAAGGTTTCACCAAAATGGAAATAAAAAATGTAGGTTCAAAGAAGAATCAATATAATGGAACTTCCAAATTTTAACTAGTTTATAATGATTACCTTAACACTTAAATCAAAGATATAAATACATGTACACAACATATACATACATAATCCATGAAGAAATATTGAACACGGTTTGGAAAATCTCCTTGTATTGATCTTTATTAGGTTGTAAATACAAACTCCTCTTTCAAAAATGTATACTAAAAAGTTTAACTATCAAGAAGCTTTAACAATGAGCCCCAAGATTGTATTTATAGGTTAAAATGGGTGGTTTCAATGTGTAACCACCTTTTTTGACTTTTTAGGCACTTGAAAAAGCACATTAGCAAATCTACACAACTTAAAAATTGTAAAAATGTGTTGAATAATTTGCATAGCTTGAAACTTGAAAAAGTGCATTGAGCAATTTTCACAACTTGTAAAAATTTAATGACTAATTTACGTAACTTGCAAAAGTGATTTGTTGTTTTTGCATGACTTAAAACCTAAAAAAGTGTGTTGAGTAATTTACACAAATTAAAAAAGTGAAATGATGAATTTTCACAACTTGAAACCTCAAAAAGTGCATTGATCAATTTTCATGACTTGTAAAACCGAATTGGTGTTTTTGCACAACTTGAAAACTATGAACTACACCCTATTTATGTAACTACAATTCTCCCCTTGATTTAATAAATTTAAAATGAAATATTTTCAACATGGATATTTGATAAAAAATGTTCCTCATCAAATTATATTTCCAATGCATTAAACAAGAGCCAAATTAGAGTTTGGATGTGAAAGTTATGGCCCAAGCGACATTAGACCCTATTTTTGCAATTTTTGCTTATCTGGGTGGTGGATTGAGATCCTTATACTTACATGTGCAGTAAATTTTAAGGGGATTATAAACACTACCATTGGGTTCTAATTGGTATGTTGTCAACCCCATCAAGTTTTGATGGGTGGGTTAATAACCTTGTCAAGTTATGCTGGGTGTGTTGGCAACCCTATCAAATTCTACCCTATTTTCAAGCACAAATGTAATTATCCCTATTAAATTTAGTAGGTCAATATGAAGTTTTTATACCAAGTGTTTATAGTCAAAATTCAAATCTTAGATTTGGTCTCTACATTAGGATAAAAATCAGGAACTTTTGAATAAGTTTGAGTTTACCTCAAATTTTCACTCTAATGTTAATAAGGTCAAATAAATTCCAAACTTATCTCATTTCTTCTTCCATCATGAAATCTAAATTTGACACCTAATGTTATCCAACCTCTTATTTTTAAATCCTACGCTACATTTCCCTGAAAATATTGATTTTTTGAAGGAAATAATCAAAAGTTTATTTTTTTGAAATATTGCACCTGAAGCTGTCAAAGTCTAATAATGTTTTCTACATGGGTATCAAAATCCAAGGTTGTTACTATCACTACCATCAGGTTTTGATAGATGTTTAATAATTATTATCAATTTTTAGGGGTATGTTAATATACATGTTAGGATATATCAATAATATGAGCAAAGGAGCTGGGATCTGATAAAGATACATGTAGATATATTAGGTTATAATGATGTTGTTATCATTATAATTAGGTTATAACGGTCATGTTGGTAATGGTATCAGACTCTAAATTTGTTTTTAACATGCTTATCAAGTTTTAATAAGGGTATTATTGTGCCTTTTGGGTTTTATAGTTTATGCTTAAACTAGAATTGACATTTGGCAGGGTCTTTTGCACATTTTGGGGAAGATATAAAGACTTAGAGAATTTTCAACCCTGTTTTCATGTTTTCCATGATGACAAGAATCTTTTTCTATCGAAAGATAAATTTTTAAGATATCCTCAACATCCCAATTTTATGACTAAAAATGATTGAATTAGGGCTAACCAAGATATTATACTCAAATGCATTTCCATCCAAAATGCTACTCTAAAAACCACCCAATGCTTCACCATTTGGAAGATTAAAGTATAGTGTAGATCTTACTAAGATACCTAAGCATTATCTATTGTGCTATATATTTGATGTAATAGTGCTTAAAAAATTACCATCCATGTCATTGAAACACCTCTAATTGCCTAAGAGTGTAATTGGGGGTGTTGTCGTGAAATGTAAATTTTCATGACAATAATACGCTCTGGTTTTGAGACCACATTTACAAAGAGAATACAAGAGGACTCTAAAATCTCAAAATACTAGTGCCTTATTGTTTTATGTTCCTAAAAAAATTTCTATAGCCCATATTTACATGTCTTGATCTAGCCAACTGACAACCAATTTGCCTATCTCAATCATATGAGAAATGAACACAAGCTATTGGGCCATATCCCTTATTTTGAAAATTGATAGGTTTACCACCTGTTTCCTTGGAGATATCTATGAAAAACTCATTTATTCTATCATTTTAAGAAACACAATTGATATCACCATCTTTCATGACTACAAAAGTTATTCTTTGAATCTACTATTGATTTTTTTATCTTTTAGATCCACTTAGCTAAAGAACTTCAATGGTTCCTTCTAAAAATGTGATATTTTCATCGACCCTAAAGCAATGACCATTCTAACATCCTTGCAAATAATGTGATTTACCATTATATTTCTTAGATAGAGATTGCATCTATAAATATGTGCAAGAAAAAATACCAAAACATGGATAAAAAGGAGAAACAAATAAATTATTGCATTAATTTAAAAATAACATACATAGTGTAGACACCTAAATCTAGCCACCGATAACCCCCAACTAGGCTTTTGACCAATTTCCAGCTAAAATGCACAATTTGGCCTAAAAATACTAAATCACATTAAAATATTTGAACCTGACACATTGAAGTGCTGATTTTGGCTAGAGTATTATTAAATGGGGCAATGTAATTTATGGGCTAGCTAACTTTGATCAGATCATTTCGAGTCAAAATGCCAATTTTGCACCTGGGGGATCTGGATTGTTCTTTTTTATAAAATATCTTGCATGAGACATGTGCCTTTGTTATTTTGTGTTAAAAACATCCTAAATGGGATAATAGATCCAACACATTTGACATTAACTTCCAAATCTAATCTAGTTGAATTTTAGACCAACAACAAGGCATTATGATCAATTTGAGTAATTTGTGCATAAAGTGCTTAATCATGCTTAAGAGATAATAAAAACAAGTTAGGTCCTAATTAATAATTCCATAGAAACTTGTTGAATACTTGTTTTTATAAATGAATATTAAATATCTTCATCATCAGGTGACCTCATTTCTTGGGAAGGCATCCCTAGGCCTCTATGCCTCGTAATTTCTCCTCTATCCCAAATATTGATGAGCCTATTTATGAATTTTATTTAAAAAATTATATTAATCCTTATCCACACATCTCATTCCTGAGATGGACGGTTTAGGTTGATTATACCCATTTGCAAAAATCTATAAATAGGGGGCCTTGCCACATAAATTTTAAGTCTTGATAATGCAAAGTTATAATGCACAAATGATTATAAAAGCTATTGCAATTAGTGTTACCATGCCAAATTTATTCTAAGACAAGCCAAAGATAAATCCAAAGGTGCCAAGAATAGGTGGAGGATAGTCAACATCCATTACAATAGACTTCATGAGCATAATCTGAGCAAGCCGCTACAAAAACATTTGGAGAATTCAAAGAAGGTGAAGGATTCTTTTTTTTCCTTAATTTTTAGTTGTGTTTGTCATTTTATTTTGTTATTAAGCTCACCCTAGTAACTAGGCATGAAGGTGTTAGTTTAGTGTGTTGTTTTTCAATTTACTTTGTTCATTTTGTCACTAAAACAATACTAATATTCTCTTCTTAGTCAAATTCTTATTTATTTTTGAGGGACTATCCATCAATAAATTTGATGGACACTCCCTAAAGGGGGCATCATCTTAGGGTTCTCAAATACCATTTGGAGCTTTGTTCTTCAACCATCATATTATTTTTGGCATACATGCCTTTTCTCATTATTTGAGAATATTACTTTACCTATGGTTTTCAACATCTTCCCAAATAGGGGAAAACTGTAAACACCTAAATCTGGCCACTGATAACCTCCAACTAAAATTTTGACTAATTTCCACCTAAAATGTACAATTTGGCCTAAAAACACTAAATCACATTAAAAGCTTTGAATCTAACATATTCAAGTATCGATTTTGGCCAAAGTATCATTAAATGTGGTAATGCAATTTATGGGCCAACTAACTTTGATTAGATCATTTCGAGTCAAAATGTCAATTTTGCACATGGGTGCTCTGGATTGTTATTTTATATAAAATCTCTTTCATGATACATGTGCCTTTTTTATTTTATTTTTAAAACAACCTAAATGGGATAACGGATCCAACACATTAGACACTGACTTCTATTTCAATTCCAGTCAAATTTTGGACCAATAACAAGGCATTCTGATCAATTTGAGTAATTTATACACAAAGTGATTTATCATGCTTAAGCGCTAATAAAACCAAGTTAGGTCCTAATTAATAATTCCATGTAAACTTGTTTAATACTTGTTTTTATAAATGAATATTGAATATATGCATCATCAAGTGACCTCATTTCTTGGGAAGACATCGCTAGGCTATAAATGCCACAAATATCAAGATTCATGCCTCACATGCCTCATCAAAGCCCTCTATGCCTCTTAATCTCTCCTCTATCTATAATATTTATGATCCTATTTATGAATTTTAATTATAAAATTGGATTAATCCTTAGCCACACATCTCAATCCTGAGATGGATGGTACAGGTTAATTCTACCCATTTGTAAAAATATATAAATAGGGGGCCTTGCCACATGAATTTTAAGTCTTGATAATGCAAATTTATAATGCACAAATGATTCCAAAAGCTATTTCAATTAGTGTTACCATGCCAAATTTATTCCAAGCCAAGCCAAGGCAAAGCCAAAGGTGCCAAGAAGAGGTGGAGGATAATCAAGCTCCATTGTAACAAACTTCATGAGCACAAGCTGAGCAAGCCACTATAAAAGCATTTGGAGCATCCAAGGAAGGTGAAAGATTCTTTTTTTTCCTTATTTTTTATTTGTGTGTCATTTTTTTGTTATTAAGCTCACCCTAGTAACTAGGCATGAAGATGTTAGTTTAGTTTATTGTTTGTCAATTTTCTTTGTTCATTTTGTCACTAACACAATACTAATCTCCTCTTCTTAGTCAAATTCCTAGTTCACACATAGACCAAAAGGAAATGGGAAAAGGAAACAAGATAAAATATGGATAAAAAATTTATTTACATGGCATAGAGGAAAATTATAAGACTATACAAATCCATTCACTGGCTAAGAGAAGTACTTCTCATTTCATAACAATGGATTTGACTTATGAGGTTCAAACACATATAGTTGTTGTGACCAAGAAGGTGGGAAGATGAGCTTACAATAATCATTGACATAGGGATGATCATGAATTAACAATTCAAAAATGTCTTCATGTCTTGGAATGTGAACTTTCTCATATTATATGAGCATTTATATATAATACAAAAGTTCTTCAATGTATTCTTAGTTGGCTTGGAATGCATCTATATCAGATATTAGATCTAAACTAGAGATAAGTGTGTTACATATTAATTTCTAAGTTGGGACAACAATTGGAATATATTCTAGAATGAAATTAGTATAGATATTATTTACCACATTGATTCTCATGAAAAATACAAATTCATCATTGAATGAATCTCTGTCATCATCTTCATCAATCTCTTTTACCTTGATAGTTTTCATTTCACTTGAATTGAAAATTGAGGACCATTAATTTTGTTCTTCCTTGACCTCAACCTTGGAATGATTATGATCCTCAATATTCATATGGTTGATTACTTTAGATTCAAATCTTGTGGAGAATTCTTCTACAATGGGACATGAAAATCAAGTTCTACAAAAATATTCACTTTTAACCACTGAGTCTTCCATCCTGATATAAGAGGGATTTTTTACTTTGTCAAAAACTATCTCCATACTATATTCTGCTTAAAAAATTATAACCTCACACTTTTTATAATTACTCATTTATATTTGTGGTTTAATCATCTATTGTTCAAATAACTCATTTTTTCCCAAGACTGCAAGGTTTGAGCAATCTTGTGAAATAGGAAAATCTTTCTCTTTTTTCTAAATGAAAAGTCAAATTATTCATTTGTTCTTTTATTAATCAATATTTATTCCAACTATTCTCCTTATTCCAAAATTATGAAACTGAAACAATCATATACGATAGGAATCACTTTCTCTTTTTCTTTGTTAGATTTTTGACATGTTTCATCAATAATTTACCATTAGAATCTCTTTTATAAATGTTGAGGGATCTTGATTATATCAAGTTTCACCTCTTCATCATCACTAATGGTAGTTGTAGCATGTTTTGAAGTTTATTTATTCAACAGTATAGATAAAATCATAGCATATTCAATTTCAATAGCTTCCTATTTCATAGCTTCTAAGTCATTTACCTCATTCCTCATCAAGATGAATTTGATCTTTGGGTGTAGAAAACCAATGATACATAGAGTTGATTATTGGGATTTCGTTGATCTACCTTAGGATTCAATCTTAATAATTTGTTTAAGTGGGCTAAAAACACCCTTATCTACTCATCATTTTGATTTTGGATTTGAAATAAATCTAAAAATAATCAAACGTATCTATAACTAATTTGAATCTATTCATACACTTATTTTTCAAGGAATCCAAGTCTATAATACATCCATCTTCTAAGTGTCGAAACCATTTAGCAACAGGTCTAATGAGAGTTTCAACAAAAATCATAACAATAATATTTCATACATAGCTCCCAAGATGCTACATGACTCTTTGAAGGCCAAGATATAGTCATCTGCATCTTGACCATTTTCTATAGAAAAATTTAGAAATATCTTCCTTGAGCATGATTATAAATCATTGTATTGGGCCAAAGCCCACAACCCAATTTTTTTTCCTTGTGGGACACATTGGGTTTAGGGTGAACTAATTTCATTTATTCAATAAAAAATATTTAGGCACTATGTACTATATCTCAATGGAGTCTCCAACCTCCATTCCAAGGTAAGTTCGTTGAAATGTCAAAAAATCATGTGCATAAATAATCTCAATCCCTAGTGAAGTCACCAAAAATTGTTGGCTAAAAAATTTGTTAGGGGGGAAATGTGGACTTTCAATTAATAGCATGGGGATAGAGTCCTCATGTCATTCAATAATTTTGGGAAAAAGTGTTTCTCCTATTAGAAGGAGGATCTACCTTTAGTGAAAATAAAAAATGGAAGGTGGGAAATGATCTATTCACAACTATATGGGGTTCATAATTTTAACTAAAAGCACAAAAAGGTAATAGAAAGGGAAATGATGTAAAATAATGGGAAACTTAGAAAATAAAGGAGGAAGGAATAATGGGATTATATTGGCTAGTTAAACACAAAAGCTGCTAAAATGATCTCAAGAATGAAAAATGACAACTCTAGTTAGCTAAACACAAAAATTCACTAGAATGGCCGAATATTTGGGATTGTAATATGGGAAACTGTTCTCATTCAATGGATAGGAAAGACATATATGTGTCCATAATAACACACAACATACACCAAAATAACTACCTATAACTGATAACAAAATGTGAAAATCACTTTGTATTTCCTTGTGAAAAGTAATTAATTACTATTTCACTCCACCAAGGTTTCACCAAAATAGAAATAATAAACATAGGTTCAAAGAAGAATCACTACCATAAAACTCCCAAATTATGACTAGTTTATAACAATTACATTGACATTTTAAAATCAAAGATTTGAATACATGTAGATATCATATACATACATAATCTATGAAGAAATATTGAACACAAAGTTTACAAAATCTGATTGTATGTATCTTTGTTGGGTTGCAAATAAAAAATCCTCTTTAAAAATTGAATACTAAAAACTTTAATTATCAAGAAGGTTTAAAAATGAGCCTCAACCTTGTATTTATAGGTTGAAATCGGTGGTTATGGTGCATGACCACATTTTTTTCCTTTTTAATGACTTGAAAAAACATGTTAACAAATCTGCACAACTTAAAACTTGAAAAAATGCATTGAAAATTTTCATAACTTGAAAACATGCATGGAATAATTTTCACAACCTAAAAAAGTTTATTGAAACTTTTTCACAACTTATAAAAGTGTTTTGATATTTTTGTAGGACTTAAAACCTGCAAAAGTGTGTTGAAAAATTTGCACAACTTGTAAAAGTGCAATTATCAATTTTCACAACGTGAAACCTAGAAAGGTGCATTGATCAATTTGCATGACTTGAAAAAGTGAGATGACTTATTTTCATGAATTGAAAAAGTGAGATGACTAATTTGCATGACTTGAAAAAGTGTAGGTGTTTTTGCATAACATCAAAATTGTGAACTTCACCCTTTTTATACAATTATGATTCTACCTTTGATTTTATAAGTTCAAAATTAAATGTTTTTACCATGTATCTTTGAGAATGATCTAGAGGGATTTTTATTCATCAATCTTCATCAGTCATTTACAAAAGGGTAGCTACAAAGACTATATCCTATGGATCCCAATTTTATAATGGAGGGGGTCTCTACCTCTATGTATGGTAATAATGTGTTTAATTTTACAATTATGCTATAATTTACCATACCTTATTTTGGTGCTTTTGGTTTTGACATGTGGTACGATGAGAAGCATTTGGAAAGGCCCATGTGGTGGGTCCTCAAGCCACCACATGGCCTACCACCACTTTCCTCTATTTTCCAAGTCACATTGCATGTTGAGTTTAAAGCAATCAACTTGAGTCCAAGTTCAAGATATGTTGAGACTGAGTTTGAGGTATTGTTAGGTTGTGGAGCTAAAAGCTTCACCAGGATGCAAATAGGAGAAGTTATGGAGGTTGCAGGAAGTGTTACGAAGTGTCACAGACACCGGTGTCGGTCAGGACAACCGACGACGGTAGGAGGGAGACAGGAAGGCAACCGACGTCGGTCATGGATCGGCCAGCGTCGGCACCCCCAGGCAGCCAGGGACCGACGTCGGTCACCTGTGGTTCGAGCTGCGAGTATGTTACGAGCAGTTGGTTGACGAACCAAGTGTTTGCATGTTTAGAGCTATTCTTAGACTGAGAGCTATGGATTTAATTATTGTATTATTGTCTAATTATTGTTTGGATGAGATCTATATATGGACTCATGATTGTATTGTAAAAGTGTGCTAGAAAGCCATAGAGCTTTTAGAGAGAGCTAGTGTAGCTCCTCCTAGTTCTAAGGGGTGCTGAGTGTGTATGATCAGGGAGAGTTGCAAGGTCTGCAAGGTCAAGGAGCTGATCCACTGGAGTACTGGTTGAAGAATCATAAGGACTTGGTGAGGCAAGGACAAGGGTTCTTCAGGGGTGTAGAGATATCTACATGGTGAGTAAGGTCTAGTGATTTGCAGGTAGACACAGAGAGCAGGAGATCTACTTGGAGTACGGTTGTGTGTACTTGGTGAACTGGCAGCGTGTTACTGACTGGTTGGAGAGGTGAACATCAATTCTGTATTGGAGTTGATTGTTGGGACCGAGAGAGAGAAGGAAGAAGGTCTTGAGGTGTGGCGAACCTTTGAGGTGGAGGAAGAAGTGGCATCTTCCTTATTGTATATTCTTCTATGTATATAATACAATTGTGTATTGTCTCTTAATTCCTGTGTTGTTTCATATTTCTAGTTACTTATTGATTCTGGTATAATTCCATGTTTAGTTGCTAATACAAGAAGTAATCACATGTGTTCTAATTGGTAGAGCAAGATCCTGACTAAGGGGGGATAGGAGCATGTTTGTTGTTCTGGGGTTTCCCTGACACGTGGTATCAGAGCCAGGTTGGGTTACTAATAGGTGGTTTCAGATCTGGTAGTGTTTGTTGATTACAGGTTGCTCATAGGGGTTTCTGATTGAGTGGGAGTATAACAATGACAGAAGGAAGTAAGCTACAAATGGAGAAACTGAATAGCACAAATGGTCTGATTGATGGAAAGAAAGAGCAGAGAAAAAAATATTGTTGGTTGGTAGCAGATCAGCATGAAGGAACTGAAGATACAGATGTTGCAGGGGTTGTTGCACAGGATGCTTTGGGAGGTTTCTTGGATGAAGTTGAATCTTGGATAACAGATTATGTTGCCTCTTTCCATGCAGCCCCAGGTTTAGGAGCTGGAGAGCCTTGTTAGATTATTGACAAAGGGGAAGTGAAGCTGAAATTGCAGATAGACGACACACAGTGGTTGAAGGAAGTCATGCAGGTACCAGTCTTGGAGATGGGTCTAATTTCTTCAAGAAATTTGGGTGATGAGAGATGTTCTATAACTCTCACAATGGATACACTTGAATTAGATGGTGGTAAGAAAGTAGGTATCCTTTATCTATCTACTTATATTGTTGATTCACCTTCTGTTGCAGAGATGTGGCTTCATAGGCTTAGTCACATATGTAGAAGGAGAATGCAGGTTCTGAAGCAGAAGATAGATGTTTTTGACAAGCTAAAGAACTAGAAAGCCTTGGTGTTCATGGAGGAGATGACAGATAGAGATCAGGTGAGAGAACTGATTTATTCTAAGTAGAGCAAGGTTGATTTGATTAGGACTTTGATCCATGGAGAGCTCGTGGGTAAAAAGTTGTCACTTACAAACGGACACAGGTACCAGCATCAGTCACACAGTAACTGACGTCAGCAACAGTAAGACCGACGTTGGCCATGAGGGAACCGACGTCGGCAGAAAGGACACCGGCGTCAGCCAGGTAGACGACGTCGGCAGTCAGGGTCAGTGTAAGGAACCGACATCGGTCGAGAGCAGACTGGGAGATGGCCGAGATCGGTCACTGGAACGGATATTGGGCAGACAGCAAGTCTCAAACACTCATGTGGAGGTCAGAAGGGTAAGTGAACCTCATTTTTGTTGTTCACCTTCTTCATATTGCTTACTGATGGTCAAGAACCAGGAGGATGTGAAGAAGCAATGCAGGTAGAGTCCAGATACAGTGGGAGCTTGGCATGGATGAGGAGTGAGTCCTTAGAGAAGAACCAAATAGGTATTTGTTGGTAGAGTTGTCAGCTGGAAGAAAGCACTGAGAGAGATGGATTCCCATTTTAAAGAAGAGAGTGGATGGATACATGAGACAGAAGGCCAAGGCATATGGTCTTGAAGAAGCTGCAGGACAGTAGTACAGGTTTTGACAGGTGGATGACTAAGCATGGCTTCAGTCAATGTCAGTGTAACTATTGTGTTGTTTTTATTCTTACCAGTTATTGAGTCATGACATTATCCAGTTATTGTATGTGGATGGTTTCCTAGCAGGTTTTGTACATACAGGGATTCACTGAGCTAAAAGGTAAGGTTAGTTCAGAGGTGTGTCATGAAGAATTTAGAGCAGCAAAATTATTTGGCATAAGAGACATGGAGATTTTATCTCCAGTGGGAGCTGATGTGAAGACGGTGTTGGCAAGGTTTATTACACAGGATGCAGAATCGGTAAGCACACCAATGGCTGGACAGTTCAAGCTTAGCTTGAAACAGGGTTCAAAATCACATGAGATCTATTGTAGATCTGAGTTTTCCCAATTCAGTGGGGGTTGTCAAAAAGTATGGAGCCAATTCGGGGAAGGAGTACTAGAGGACAATTCAGTGGGACTAGCAGCAGGGATTCTTGTTATGCAGGGTCAAGTTCTTTACTACATGGATGTGTAGGTTCGGATGTGGCAGGTACTTGAATGACAGGTATAGCATCACAGGTTGTGTGGTGGGTGGTCTTCAGGATTCATCTTGAAGAGGGATACAAACCAGGAAACAAATTAGACGGGCTACAGATATAGGTATAGGTGCAGCTGTTTATCTCCAAGTGGGAGATTGTTAGGTTGTGGAGCTAAAAGCTTCACCAGGATGCAAACAGGAGAAGTTATGGAGGTTGCAGGAAGTGTTGTGAAGTGTCACAGACACCGGCGTCGGTCAGGACAACCGACGACGGCAGGAGGGAGACAGGAAGGCAACCGACGTCGGTCATGGATCGGCCAGTGTCGGCACCCCCAGGCAGCCAGGGACTGACGTTGGTCACCTGTGGTTTGAGTTGCGAGTATGTTACGGGCAGTTGGTTGACAAACCAAGTGTTTGCATGTTTAGAGCTATTCTTAGACTGAGAGCTGTAGATTTAATTATTGTATTATTGTCTAATTATTGTTTGGATGATATCTATATATGGACTCATGATTGTATTGTAAAAGTGTGCTAGAAAGCCATAGAGCTTTTAGAGAGAGCTAGTGTAGCTCCTCCTAGTTCCAAGGGGTGCTGAGTGTGTATGATCAGGGAGAGTTGCAAGGTCTGCAAGGTCAAGGAGCTGATCCACTGGAGTACTGGTTAAAGAATCATAAGGACTTGGTGAGGCAAGGACAAGGGTTCTTCAGGGGTGTAGAGATATCTACATGGTGAGTAAGGTCTAGTGATTTTTAGGTAGCAGCAGAGAGCAGGAGATCTACTTGGAGTACAGTTGTGTGTACTTGGTGAACTGGCAGCGTGTTACTGACTGGTTGGAGAGGTGAACATCAATTCTGTATTGGAGTTGATTGTTGGGACCGAGAGAGAGAGGGAAGAAGGTCTTGAGGTGTGGCGAACCTTTGAGGTGGAGGAAGAAGTGGCATCTTCCTTATTGTATATTCTTCTATGTATATAATACAATTGTGTATTGTCTCTTAATTCCTGTGTTGTTTCATATTTCTAGTTACTTATTGATTTTGGTATAATTCCGTGTTTAGTTGCTAATACAAGAAGTAATCACATGTGTTCTAATTGGTAGAGCAAGATCCTGACTAAGGGGGGATAGGAGCATGTTTGTTGTTCTGGGGTTTCCCTGACAGGTATGTCAACTCAGTGCTAGCCTAAGTGTTAACTCGAGACCCAGCTCAAGATTAAGTTTGAGTACCAAGCTCGATTTTCTAACGAACCCTGAACACAATGAATTACCAACTAGAATTTATTAAGTTTGGTCAAGATCTTATTTTATGACTAATCCAGGATCACTCAAACTATAATCTAGCTCAAGTGAAATAAATACAACCAACTCATGGTTAGCTCGAAGACTGAGCCATTTTTAATAACAATAAAATTGAGATACATGGCCAAATCCATAAGTCATATGTTACCTCAAGCCTATTTAAAGTCTTTATTGTGTTTATCTCAAAAATGTTGGATCTTTATTCCTTTAATATTGCATTTGAAACACCATAGCATCAAGACAACAATCAAATGGTTGTGAATGCTATTTTTGAGTGGGTTGGTCGAGCTTGTGGGAATTGGTCATACGCCTATTGGTAAAGCCATAGAGGCATGGTTTGTCAGAGAGATACAAGAATGCTATTTACAATTGAGGTCAAGATTGAAAAGGATTTGATTCCCATTTTAAGAATCTATTGGACCAGCCTACGAGAATATATATCACAAAGTTTTATTTGCATAGACAGAGGTGATGAGGAAGAACTTAGATGCCATTTGGCCTATTGGAGGAGCCATTGAACTATGACTAGGAAGAGATGTACATGCATTTGATTTAATAAGATGATAAGAGAATAATAGTTTTTATTTTATTTAAATGGTCTTCAGTCATAGAATGTAGAATCAATCCATAGAATGACTGCATAATTGTCAGAAAGTTAAATCTAGGGAACTGTCTATTTGAGCAGGGTCGAGCCCTAAAGATGGAAGATCAGGGGGTAATTTTTCATATATAGGGTTAAGCTAAGAGAGACATTCTCACCTATATTATTAATATTATAAACCATGTACATTTGGTATGTAGGTTATGGCATTAGACCCAAGGCATAACTATCTCGTGTATATGCAGTCCTGATGAGATAATTCCTTTACAAAAGTGGTACACCTATTTTGAAAGGCTTATGATCCTAGGGCAAAGATAGTAATTGTACAATCACAAACCTAAACTAGAAACAATGTTTATTATTCCCATTGGGAAATTCCATAGGCCAAGGGCATTCAAATGAACACTTGCAGGATCCTGAATTTAATAGGATTCACCTATTTTTAAGGCCTTTAGGGTCTAGTGAAGGAGGATTATCTTACAAGGTATACACAACCATGAATGGGAGAGGCATTAGATATGATGAGTGGATGTTTGTTTTTTGGATTGTTTGTAAATATATTTTTACAAATATATAGTTTGGGAAAAGGAAAAAAAGGAGAGATCACCATTGTGTAAATCCTTAGGGATTCAAGATGAAGCTATATATTGTAGGGAATGTATACACAACCCACAACATATATAGTGTTAGCTTTATATAGATTCAACCTTGACATTATAACTGCTTGTAAAATCCATGAGATTTGAACCTTCGACTCATGGTATAAAAAGATAATTCTTTAGATATTGTACCATGACAAAAAAAGATACATGAATTCATGTGAAGATAATATTGAAGACACATTGAGACATGATTACACTATTTTAATGCCTTTTTTTTTTGTAAGGCCTTTATCCTTGGAGATAATGGTATTTTTATATTGTGGGTTTTATTAAAGAAGTTGTAGGTCTATTAAACCAGAGACACTCCTTAATCAACATATGCCTATTTTAAAAGTTTTACATATACTCTTAATGGAGAACATGCATGTATTCATGGAGATGAAATATAGATGTTGCTGATGAAGAAGGACATTTATTAATGGATTAGATTCTTCATGGTCAGGGTTCACCATCATATTTATAGGTTCCATAAATCCATTTTGATTTAAATTGGTTAATTATGTATTTAGATCATTTAAAATTGACGGGTTCATTATTTTATGAACCTAGAGACGTAGCCCAAATGGGTGAAATCTATTATAAAGTTATGTTATCACTTTTCCTTTTAGTTATTTGTGGGTTTCAAATTATTTAATTTAGTTTCAAATGAATTAATGAGACATGAAGATAAATTACATTAATCTAATAATGACACAAAACTTAGGAGTTTTAAGCAAGAAATGAATTACAATGTTTTCTGAGTATTTTTAATTCATTCCTAGAATATTTCATAACCAATTCTATTTAATTAAGGAATTGAGAATTTTAGTATCCATTTATAAAATATTTACCCAATTTTCAAATCAGAGAAAAAATGTTCCTCATCAAATTATCTTTCCAATGTATGAAATGAGAGCCAACTCAAAGTTTAGATGTGAAAGTTATGGCCCAAGGGATTTTTATCAGTCTGTATTGCACCCTTGAGGTAGAGGTTTTTTAGACCTACCTTATCTAGATAATACAATGGGATCACTTCTAGGTGTGGGTAGCCTAGTTAGTGAGGTGAACCTCTAGCTTTAGGTCTGGATCCCCTAATGCATAATTTATTGGCTTAATCCCTAAACCTACTAACTTGATGATGAAAATGGATAAAGAACTACATGAAACAAAACCTAAGATAAGGAAGGTGATACACCAACATATTGTATCCACTCTATTTTACCCTTAAATAATACTTATGAACAAGATAAATATTAGTGACCAAATCACTCTCTTCAAGAGACACATAAGAATCAATGCTTCACATGGAGGTGAGTAGGCACATTTCATGTCCATTATGGAGGATGGGGAATTTTTGTAAGCCTTATTGACATACAAGAGAGAGGTAGGCTACTTAATGATTTATAGAGGCCAAGATGGACCATATTTCTACCTTTGTAACCAGCCACAGGAGAGGTAGTTGACTAGTTTGGAATGCTCACACTTTGAATGAGGTCAACCAAAATTGAAGGAACCTCCAATAGACCATTTCATATGCCATACTCTCATTAAAGGCCATTATGCAATCAAGGCAATGCATAGAGAGATAATAAATCATTTACTAATGCTTGTAACTATTGATTTAGAAAATGAGGGTCATCATGACCTCTTCTCCACACTTCCATGCTATATTCTCCTTCCCTTCTCTTATCTTATTCTATAAATTGAGCCTCAAAAGTTGTTGTAGGTATCCCTTGGTTGGTATGAATAAAATTTGCCTAGGTTGTACTTAAAAACATTGAATGAATATAAGGACTAGTTCATATTCTCTTTATAGCTTAGTGTGTTCTACACTTGTAGATTTTTAGAAGTGTTGAAGTACTATTCCCATATTAAGGTCCTTATTATCACCTAGTTACTGTGATATTATCCTATGCAAGTCATATGCTGTGTCAAAGTGTTCGTGATTGTGATTGGAGTAAAATATAATCGAAAGTGTCATGAAAATAGACCTCCCATTCATCATCCTTAAGTTATAACCATATAACATAGGCTCCATGTGAAGTAATGATTCTTAAGAGTCTCTTGAAGAGATTGGTTTGGTCACTAGTCCTTGTATTGTTCACAAGTTTTGTTTAAGAGTCAAATAGAGTGGACACAATATGTTAGTGCATCACCTCTCTTAGCTTAGGTTTTGTTTCATCTATCTCTTTATCCCTTTTCATCTTCAAGTTAGTAAGTTTAGGTATTGAGCCAATAGATGATGCATCAGGGGATCTATGCCCTAAAGTAGAGGTTCACCTCACTAACTAGGCTAATCATACCTAGCTTTGATCCCATTATATTAATTAGATGAGGCAAGTCTGAAATACCTCTACCTCAAGGGTGCAACCTAGACTGAAAATAGATTTTGGCACATATGGTGGGACCAAAATTTAAGGAATCTTGGAGTAACTACTCTCATCATTTAGTGACCTCAAGGAGCTAAATCATTCTTGTTTTAGATTAACACTGAATATCTCATGCCAAGGGTAATCAAGAGGTCTTCACCCAAGGGTAAGAACATCTTATTATTGATAGTTCACTTTGATCTTTAGTTAACTCATGATGTGTAATGGTTGAATATAAATGGAAATTATATTTTACACCTCCTTATTAGCAACATGTTGGCTCACATCATTCCTATGGTACTCCTTACTAGCCCCCTTGATAACCAAAATACATACCTCAACATTATTATGAACATTGTCATCCTTCTTACTACTAATAACATCACCTTTACCATCCTTGTGAGTCCTATCATCCTCCTTATAAGCCTTACTATTATAATTAATACCTCTTATTCCCTCCCCAACCACCCTTTCAAGCTACACCTAGTTTCTCCAATGAGTTAGAGGAGTTAAAAAGCATAAGTCAAACCATTGCTAGTGAGATATTATGCTTAAAGGAAAAATAATCTCAATGCAACCAATCCTATGATCTTCCACCTCTGATGTCAATTCAAAACCAAGAAAAGGGATGGGTTATGAATATCAAACCTAAGAAGTTCCCAAGTTTCCAAAACACTCCTCAAATTGAAAGCATTCTTGAAAATGAAGTCATATCAAAATTTGGCCCGTTGGTTACCAATTGGAAGGGAGAAAACAAACACACCTTATCCCAAAATGTTGTCCTTAATCCTTTAAAACCCTTAGATTATCCCATTGCTCCCAAGATACCAAGTTGGAAGAGTTCCTCTTCACCCCTTAAACTCACTCAATAGCCACTTATAAAGCTTTATGTTCTAACTCCTCTAGTTAAATATTATTTCACCCCCCACCATCTCCCTATTTAAGGGAGGACCTATGGTTTTGAGAGTAGATGAGGAGCATATAAATGAAGAGGAATTTTTCTTTTGGGAGATAAATGAGAAACTTCTAGTTGTAATTGCAGATGATAAAGGTGATTTAAATGATTTTGAGGAAGAGATTTTCATTAGGATACCCCTTGGTGAGGAGAAACATAAGTTAACTTTAAATGATGCAATAAAATATGATCTTCAATTATCTTAAGGTAAATTTGATCTAACCTCTTTCCATCCCACCCTCTCCTTCTATGAAGAGAATCTAGTTGCATTGAGGGAAAAATTGGAACATTTAAATATGAGAGGAAACTTGATAAATAACATTGATGAGGTGGTAATCCTTCAAGAATTTGATTATGTTACAGTTGTAAGTGAATTACAAGAGCACCTTGAAAAGGTTACTTCAAGAACCTATGATGAGGAGACCACTATTGATACTCTTATTCAACCAAGTAGATCAGAGTTTGAGCATAAAAGGAAGTTTGATGATGTAGAGTAATCACAATGGTGTGACCTTGACGTGGATGAAACACAAACAACCTCTCCTATATGAGACAATCATAAAAATATACCTCATGAAACCATTATTGAAACTAAGATCACTTCAAGTGATTTGGAGGATCAAGTTGCAGTAGAACATGAGCCTTGTCATGACCCTGTTGGAGAATTAGATAAAATTGATCAACATGCTGCTCCACAAGGAAATGGTAAGAGTGATAATAAGGTTCATTTTTTTTATTAATCATGAAGAGATTATTTTTTTGAAATACTTAGATACTTTTTTTCAAGTTTAGATGATACATCTCCACCTCATCACAAGATTACTAAAATTGTCAACTTGGATAATGAGCATGGTGAAGAACTTAAGAAGAGTCTTAAGGAGAACACTATGTTATTTGGTCCTATTGAGTCTCAAGGAAAGATCCAAGGTCCTAATAACATGAGGCATTCCTAATTGGACATGATCAATGAGCTTGAAGAGTTTAGTAGGTAAGTAACTCAAAAATAAAAAGATGAATTTGTTGAGGAAGAATGCAAGGTTCCTAGTGAGCTAATATATCTTTTAGATCATCTTTAGGAGGTTTAGTTTCAAGGTCCATAAAGGTATGATGAATATGGTAACTTCTAAGATGAACAAAAGATTGCTTTTGAGAATCCAATTAAAACAAATGTTGAGGATGTTTCCTATATCAACAAATATGTAACCGGCTTAGAAAACTCTCACATTGCCAAAGATAAATAGAAATTTGAGGTGAAAATTGAAAATCAAGAAGAATATATCTTCATAGGAGATTTGTTTTGATCTATCATCTCACTTGAGAGCATGATGAGAGGAGTGTCATTCAAGGAAGGGATGAAGATAATGAGATAAAAGTCCAAGAGGTTGATGAACTCATTCCATTATTTATCCCATGGAGTGAAAGATCCAAGAAACTTCCCCTTTAAACTAGGAGGAGGAAGGTAAGTTTAGGTCAGCTTTACATAGTTAGTTTCTTTCTTGGTTGCCTAGTTTCCAATAAGTGTTTATTAGCACATGTGTGTTTGATTATTGTTTGTGTGTGTGTTGTCTTTGTGTGTGGTGAGGATACTTAAGTCCTTAAATTTTTTAAAGTGATATGTTTGTTTATCAATCTCAAGTAGAGTAGTCATCTCAATTCATGTTGTAATGTGTGAGTCTTGTGCCCAAAAGAATGAGATAGCTGATTCTCTTGACCAACAAGTTGGTCAAACCCTGTGAGTTACCAAGAATGTTGATAATTTGGCCTCCCAGCCAAATATCAACCCTTGTAGTTCAAAAATTGTCTACTAATTCCCTCTAAGCTTGTGTATGGCTACCTTATATCCTTTCATGGTCCTCAAAATGGTATTTACAAGCCTTGGTTAGTAGTGTTTAAGGTTCTTTTGATAAAATTAAGGTAAATGTTATTCTTGAACTTATGGTTGTATAATCATTCTTAGCATGTTAAAGTGGGTACAAAGGTGTTAAGTGGTCTATGGGGTCATGTTAATACATGCCATGTGGTGTCCTAGTCATAGTATACCTCTTATAGTCCGTACAACTCTTAAAAAGGTTGTAAATCAACTTTATAACATTTCATTCCACTCTCAAGGTGTTTTATTGATCTATTTGGTAACATTCAAGAGAAGTTTTTGAAATAAAATGACAATTATATGTCAAAATGAATAGATAAACACATCATTACATGTTCATAGAGGCATTTACAAACTTCAAGGGCACTTGACATATCATCTCCATCAGTTTTCAAGTAGAATAGACAATTTTAATAACAAAAGGAGAGGGTTTTCAGGTAATTTGTACAAGATTATTAGAGAAAGATCATGTTTATTAATGTGAATGGATATCTTTATGACTCATAGGCCCAAATTCATGATTTGGAGTGATTTTCAAGTCAAAAAGAGTTAAAAACTGATCTCTTTCCTCCATCAAGCTCCTTGGCAACCTTGGAAAGCTAGTTATGTTTTTATTTGGTACGAATAGAGGAAATATAATGAGGACCTAATATTTTGGGTAGAGTAAGAGACCCTATTTGTATTCCATTTTGTGTCATTATTCCTCATATTGGCTCCACCTCCTTTATGAATAATAACTAAGAAGTTGAAGGACTCATTGTGTTTTCTCCATCTATTTTTGAGCGTGATAGGTGACTTATCATGCGTTTGTAAAAATATTATATACCACCCTAAATACTTTTACAAACTCACTTGGAAAGTGTGAGGCATCATGAGATAAGAAACTTTCTATTAGAGAAATCACAGGTTGATAATAATGAGGTTTTTGATACTTCAGGACCTCCATTGGTTGTAAAGTGATGGTGAAGTTTCAAAACTATTCCAAGCCTCATTTAGGATTTAAAAAAATGGATTATCAATTACTAAATCAACCTTAAAAAACACAAAGAATGGTGATCACCTACAATTTCCACATGCAGTATAATAATTTGAAGAAACCATGGAAAAGTAACCATGCTCAAGTCTCATGAAGGTGTAGTCATTGATAAATATATTTAAGGAAAGTGTAAATGTTTTAAAAAATTGGCCTAAATACAAAATTTTTTACTAGATGGATTATGCCACTCTCTTGGAGCATTCAATAACCTTTACCCACATGACTAGTCTCTTTCTAAGTCCTCACTTGATGATATAGTGTATTATCCAAGAAGGTCCTGATGTGGTGTGAGGAGTTGAGAAGAGTCCTTATGCAGTGGATGATTTAATGGTGGAAGAGAATACAAACCTCATGACCCTAGCATATGTCACTTATAGGATTTTGAAACACTTTAAGTAAATTTTAAGGTGAATTTGGAGATTTTGAGGAAAAGGCCTAGAAATAGGTCTTGAATTGCAAGTGAAGGATCCAATAGGTTTCTAGGGTGTTGAAATATTTAGGGGCATAAAGGATTTTTTAATAAAGTTTAATAGTTTCTAATGGGTCAAAACCAAGGTCTAGAGAAGCTATTATACCCAAAATATGCCCAAAAGTGCATTAGATGACTAAGGGTCCTCAAAAGAGAAATTCTATGTGAAAAAGTAACTTTTTGAGGAAGTCAAAATGGTTTTGACTTAATCCCACATATTTTTAGTTTTTTAAAACCTATTTATACATGTTTAAGGACATTTCAAGTCATTTTGAGTGGAAGAGAGGAGTTTGGGAGTAAAAGGATGCATTTTGGAGCCTTTTAAAGCTTTGGCTAAACCTATTTTTGAAGGTTTTGCTTAATACAGAGATTCAAATATCATATTAAGGAATAAATGGTGTCTCCAATATAAATATATAGGCCTTTTAAATCATATTCAAGCATAATAACTAGTAGAGGTAAGGAAATTTTATTAGCTGTAAAGTAGGCATGAAAATGACTTTCTTCCATTAATGGAGGTTCATGCATTTCATAAGTTTTAAAAAAGTAATTAAATTTAATTATTATCATAAAAAAGCTTAACCAAGTTTTTTTTATTTCATATACATGATTCTATTTCTTCATGCTAAGGAAAAACCATTTTGGGAAGTCTTAGACAGCTCTAAGAGAGCCTCAGGTTTTCACTCAGTACGTTCAGGAGAGAGAGAGTTGAGATAAAATATTTTGGGTAGTGATAGGTACCATAATTTAATTTAAATTTTTGTAAATTTTTGTCTTTTTCATCTCCCCATATTTATTAATAATTGATAACAATGTAGGGGTGTCTAAATGGCCTACTCATCCAAGCAGGGTCCATGTTTCCTTTTATTTATTTGCTTCAATTTTTAATGAGGAATAATGGTTTTATGGGATTTATTTTAAGGTAAAATATGACCTTTTTAAATTTATATTATCATATAATTCCTACCAGGAAGGTACTTATGGCATAAAACCTATTTTCCTTGTTATGCTTGTGAATGGTCCATTTCGTCAGTTTTGGATGAAAACCTGGGTTATAAGAATAATGGAAACTTTAAATACTTATGAAACATCACTTAATTAAGGTTTATTTCTCATAAATAATCATTATTTAATCAAATCCTTGATAGGTCAAAGGAGAAATAGTCCCACTTGGCAAAACACCATCTACAACTATTTTTATCTTGTCTTAGAGAGAAAGGAGGTAATGAGTAGTTTTAAGAGGTTAATTTGAGTGGAATTAATTATCACAAAGTGATGAGGTAATAATTATTTTCAAATTTCTAATGAAGATAGATAAATCCAATCATTAAAATCTTGTTGATCAATAAACAACTTGCAAAATCCCTTATTAACATATATTAAGGCTTCAAGGACTTCATAGGAGACTAACCACATTATAATGAAGATGATAAAAATAGTTTGATATCATAAAATATTTAAAATATAATTTTTAATGGTTTAATATTTATCATAATGCCATCCATTAGACATGTTATCCATTTTCTACCTTTATTATCCTGTGTCACACCTGCATACACACCTACAGGTCTCCATAGAGGTCTGAGTAGTTGAAATTAAAATGTTTACACATGTTTTATATCTTCATAAATATTTAAAATTTAAGGAATTCCATGTCCATCATAGTGAATCCATTGAATATCAAATAGACTCCAATCATATCCATAATGGGAGAAAGTGAAGTTTAGGGACTTATTATCTTAATTCACCCTAAAATAGGGCTTTATCCACATTTGGTACTATCATATAAAAGGGTAACATGAAGTCTAGATGAGTTTTAATGTTTCCATGAGGAGATATAATGATAGGGTCAGTGAGTTTACATGGAAAGTGTTTGTTTGATCAAAGGATTATGATGTTAGGAGGCCTCCATTCTTGACATTTTTACATTGTAAAAGGGTCGTGTTCTCTGCATTACTTTAAACTCTGAGTGACCTTATAGCCCTTGGAAATAAATGAGTATACATTCATTGAAAGTGATATTATTCAAGTGAGGGATAATTTTTGGAAATATTGTCATTGATGTCAAAGGTCTAGCATTATTGGTGATAAAGGCCCCATTGAATTTAATGATATTTGTAATAGTTATATCTTGGATAATGTGTGTTAATATTTAGTTAATATTAATGAATATATTTTTGGTTGAATAAATTCAAAATAATCACCCATGGAGAAGTCAAAGAGTCACAGGGTAAAGAAAAAAGAAGAATGCGATGCATTTTCCCATGAAGAGTCATCTTGGGGAATTCCAAGAGTCACCAAGTGAAGACAAAAGAGGAAGGTCACAATTTCTCATGAAGGGACACTTTGAGGAATATGAAAATTCACCAAGATAAAGACAAAAGAGGAAAGGAAGATTTTCCTTATGAAGGGTCACCATATGAATTATCAAATGCAAGGATATGAAGGGTCATGCAAGTTTGGCACCATTTTCCATGAGGATTGAAGGGTCACAAAGGGTGAAGGCCAAAGGTCATTTGGAAAGCTATAAATAAAGGCTTGAGAAGCCATTTGTAATATGAGAGATAGAGTATGATTTTTTATTGTTATATCTATCTTAGAAGAGTAAAGGAGAGAGAGGAAAGAGATATTGTAATGAACTATCATTTGTTGAGATAACAACATTGAGAGATAGTTGTGTGGTCTACACAAAAGGGGTTGGTGCTCCTATGGGTTTGAACTCATGAATAATTACTGTATTGGTGCTCAAAAAAGGGGTTGGTGCTCCTATGGGTTGGTGCTCATGAACAATTGCTGTGTTGATGCTCATAAAAGGGGTTGGTACTCCTGTGGGTTGGTGCTCATGAATAGTTGTTTTGTTGGTGCTCAGTAAAGGGGTTGGTGTTCCTACAAGTTGGTGATTGTGAATATTATAGTTTGAGTTGGTGCTCATTCATATACTTGAGATTTTTCTCTATGGTTTTTCACACATTGGGTTTCCACATTAAATCTGGTGTCTCTCTCTATCTTGTGTGGTGTTTATTATTTTAGTTTTATTTCATATCTTGAATGTATGGTTAAGTACAATTTGATTAAGGTAAAGTTTATAAGATTTATGATATACTGATTCACCCCCCTCTTAGTATATCCCATGATTAACAATAATAATATATCCAAGGACATTCATAGAGGTTGAAATACATGGTTTGATCTAGACTAATACTTAAAGATCCCCTTTTTGGTCTGAGATGAACACCTAAAGTCAATTGTAACATGACAGTGAGATAGAATATGGTAGTTTAGAAGATGGAATTGCATATATATGGTCTGAACAAGTCCAAATACCTGATAATTGATGTTAAGTATTTCAAGAGAATAATAATACAAGATAAAATGTGCAAGTGTTCACCTACAATCATGCCTCTTTTTAACCAAGACTAAAAACACAGTCATGGTTAACTACAAACCAAGACTAGGTAGTGTGAAGAGTACATGTTAATAGTTTGTAGGTAGTTCAAGTCTTTTAATGAATTATTAAATCTAATGATGACTCATTATTTTTAGTTATCAAATAAAATTACAAGTGTCTTTTAGGCACCGAAATGACTCTCTATTAGTGATACTTACAGACATACTCAGAGGGCCTTAAAGACTGACTATTTTGGTGAAGATAAGTCATGTTTCTCAACACATTATTGAATCATTCAATATGTAATTGTCAAAGATGTCTCCAACATAATATCATGGTGAAGTTCAGGTTTCAAGGCATACAAAGCAATCTACAACACTTTTGAGTTCTAAGAAGACAACACACAATCATCTACATTTTATAGGGTCACAATATTTTAAATGTTTTATTAAAACATCAATACATGAGTGAAATTGGCATTCAATAAGGATTATTGATCCAAATACAAATTTATTGATGTCATAACCCTTAAGGGACTCTCATATATCACAATCAGGGTTCAAATCTACACCTATAGGATTGGATGGAAACACTCACCTACATTAGTCATATGCTTGTTCTTGATAGGTTCTTGGACCCTTCTAGGCTTATGAAAGCTCTTTGGATAAAATTAAAGAATGAATATACTTATCTTAAAATAGAGCTTAAAAATTATGTTTGTAGGGTTCAAATAGAGCTAAAGAGGATAAAATGGAGGCCTAATACATCCACCTATAGCCAATTTTTGGTTTAGATAGTGAGTTAGAGTTCAAGATGGGTTCAAGTTTGTTTGGAAAGAGGGTAGAAGTCATTGAGACTAAGCATTGAAGGTGGACACAATGATAATATTGAAAACCAATAAAGGAATTGGTTTTCATCTATAGGAGGATTGTTTTCAAGTATTGGAGATGGTCAATGAAGGCATGCCTATCTCTAATGCAGGGGTTTCAAGAAAAATGATCAAGAGAGAGATTAATGGTATGAAGGATTTATATCAATATATAATGATAGAATTTTTAGACACCTAAAATTGGCCACCGATAACCTCCCATTAGGATTTTGGCCAATTTCTACCCAAAATGCATAATTTGGCCTAAAAACACTAAAACATGTTAAATGATTTGAAACTGACATATTCAAGTGCTAATTTTGGCTAGGGTATCACTAAATGGGGTAATGCAATTTATGAGCTAGCTAACTTTGATCAGATCATTTTGAGTCAAAATTCTAATTTTGCACCCACATGCTTTGGACTACTCTTTCCTATCAAATCTTATGCACAAAATGCGTGCCTTCATTATTTGTTGTTGGTAACATTCTAAACGGGAATATAGTTCCAATTCATCTGATAACACTTTTCAAATCTAATCAAATTTAGGACCAATAACAAGGCATTATGATCAATTTGTGCATAATGTGCTTAATCATGATTAAGAGATAATTAACCCAAATCAAGGCCTAATTAATAATTTCATGGAAATTTGTTGAATAATTTGTTTTGGAAATGAATATTAAATATCTGCATCATCAAGTGACCTCATTTCTTGGGAAGACATCCCTAGGCCATAAATGCCACAAATATCAAGATTCATGCCTCCCATACCTCATCAATGCCTTCCATGATGCCCTCCATGCCTCTTAACTTCCCATTCTTACAATGTCATGATGAGGATAACTACAAAATTAATTCCAAAAATTAAATTAATCCTCAACCACACATCTCAATCTTGAGATGGATGGTTGAGGTTGATTCTGATCAAATCCAAAAATCTATAAATAGGAGGTCTCACAACATCATTTCTAAGCTATTTTGGTGCAAAGTTATTATGATCAAATATCTTCAAAGGACTTGAAAATTCAAATTTATAATGCTAAATTTATTCCAAACCAAGCCAAGCCATAAGCCAAAGGTGCCGAGGAGAGATGGAGGTAGCCAAGCTTCCATTGTCAAGGACTTCATGAACACAAGCTAAGCAAGCCACTAATAAAAAGGCATTTGGAGCATCCAAGGAAGGTGAAGAATTATTATGTTTGATTTCTTTCTTTTTAGTTATGTTTATCATTTGCTTGTGTTAACTAAGCTCTCCCTAGTGTCTAGGCCTAGAGATGTTATGTTATTAGTGTGTTTATTTCATTTTGGAACTAACACCATACTAATCATCCTCTCTTGATTAAAATTATTATATAAAATAATAAATTAAATATTGATATCAAGAGCATCTCAAACATAAAAATAGTCAAATTCACCTAACCCCTACTTTTACATAGTGAGTACCCTATTTTTTCACACAAACCACATCTTCTTTGCATAGTCCAAGATCAAGAATATATGTGAGACTATGAGAGGTTGAAAGGGTAATGAGTTGATTTAATATAATAATGGTTTTAAGGAAGATAAAGGTTACATGAGTGACCAATATGAGTTATTTTCAATATCGATCATATCACAGTCCCATAAACCCCCTACACAATCAAATAAAAGTACATATCCCTCTCTATTTTGATAATGAGCAGCATTGTCAAAGTGATATAGGAGTTATAACCATTGGGGGAGGTGTGTGATGTTGAGATAGATCTGGATATGGTCTTAGATCCCTTGGGGATGCTTTCAAACTCTATAAAATGATTTTGAGTGCTCTTAACCACATGTAAGCCTGTACAAACCTGGGTTAGGGTTTATAGAGGAAAACCCTCATATCTCAAGTTTAAACTCTTTAAAATGATCAAAACTTGGATATTATAGTGCATTGATACATTTTTAAAATAAATAAAGAGGTTTTAGTTATGTATGGCATTATACGGATCATATATAGCTGACTATGTTATAGTTAGTCTTAGAAACCTAATATAATGCAAGGGGGAAATAAAAAGGTGATGATGCCCAAGGAGTTGAGAAGTGTAAATTATTAATAAGCTATGACATGGAAAAGGGTGAAAAAAAATATTATTGGTTTGTATGGAGGCTCTTTTTTTGGGTCAAATCAAGGAGCTTTGTCTAAAAGGAGGCCTAATTGGTGGGACCATTACAAGGGATAATGTACTTGCATAGGAGATTGAGATGGGAATATTCTTGAGTAGTAGTATGGAGATAGATGGTGGTCAAAGAAGTTTTTAGTTAGAAAAGGAGGCTTGTGGAATCCTTACATCAAGATAAAATGTATGGAAAAAGGATATAAGCCTAGTAGTGTGGTTATAGAGATTTAAGGTGTGTAATAGAGAATGGAGTGAATGAACTTTGTGAACAAGGTGAATATTATATACACTTAATATTTTCAAATTTTATAAAATAATTATTCTATACATATTTTATGAACCCATTGAGTCTCAATTTCTTTGAGTGCATGCCTTAAAGGTTACACCAGGAAAGGGGTGGACAAACCATTGGTGCTTCATAGGATTGTTGTCCCTTATTTCCACTTATTACTAATCTAACCAAATTTTAAAACCATTTCCTAAGATATTACTCCTCATTTACATGTTCCTCTAGTATTTTTACATTTTTCATCCCTCTTTTCCTCACCTTAAGTCCCTTTTGTCAATCAACTATGCTAGGTTGACTGAGTTGACCCTATACAGTTTTGAGTTATTTTCACTTAGGAACTAGTTTGGCCTTAGGCCAACCTAGCTCATGACCTAATGAATAATTGTCCAAAATTGTGCTAGGTAGATTGGGTCAAAATTTTCAACCAATATTTTTGGAAGGTTTTATGTTCAAATAATCCTATATAGACAATATCATTTCATCATTATTTCAATATGCAATCAAGAGTTATTATTCACTCACACTTCTTTACAATCTGATCTTCCACTATTTTACTTGAGGAGTCTTAGCTTAGGGTTTTTACTTGGAGAATATAGTCTCGTGTATAAGTATTAGATTCTTTGTCCTTTCTTATTGATCCTTACAAACCACAACAAGCTCTTCAAAGCCCCATTGGCGAAGGGAAAGATTGAGACTCAATGGGTTCATTATTTAGGTTAGTATTTTCTAACTTTTCTCCTCTGTTTGGTAGATATAAGTAGTATAAGTATTTTCTTCAAATAATATCACTCTTCATATTCTAGGTTTTAGGGTCTTACTCATACATAGATTAATTGAGATTTTCTTATGCGTGTTTTGAGTATTTATAACCCCTCATGTTGAGTCACAAGCTTTGGTGAGCACTAGATTAAATTTTCTTTACTTGTTATTAGTTTAGTGAAATATCAAAAAATCAAGACCCCATTAGGGTTATTTCATGATTATGTTAGAATGGAGGCTTTCAAACCCACCTTAGCATGGTTTATTATATTAAGAGATTCCCTAATTAGGTCTAGTGGATCCCCATATTGGTCATGTTCCTACTTAACAAATGTATCCCCAATCAGAAGTGTATGGTATGATCTATTTTATTTGATTTATAAACATGATACATTTTTAATTCCATGCATCCTAGTGAACTCGATGTGAATCCTATCCCACCATTAGTTAGGTTGTCTTCACATTTCCACTTTTTTCTTAGTATTTTATTCACTTTGGCTTCACCTTCATAATACATTATGGTGAACTCAATGTGAACCTAACCTTTGTAAGTTTTATTTCACATATTTCATCACTTTATCATTTCATTTTTATACTCTCTATTTTTCCATTTCTTACTGTACTAGGTCAACTATGTACAATTTCCAACCCCTATTTTTTGTACTAGGTTGACCCTATCGACTTTGTATAGTTTTCATACCCTATTTTCTATACTAGGTCAACCTAGTCAACTTTGTACCTTTTTCTAGTTTCTCTATTTTTTGATCCAGTTCTCTATTTCTCTTTCTTAACATTTTCTTCATTTCTCTCAAGCATCATGTCCCCTATCAAAATCTTCTTGGACAACTCGAATCCATTTAGACATTATATGGGGTTCTCTTTGCTTCTTATCTTTTCCTATATTTTTTTCCCTCTTTTTATCTTTTAGGGCATCTTGAAATACCCATCCACACATTACTCTCACCTTTTTGGCATCTTGTGATTCCCACTCACATATCATTTTAGACTTTGGGGAATCTTGAGATCCCCATCCCTACATATACTTACCATTTAGGGTATCTTATGATGCCCACTCTTATTCTACATAGCATGATACAAAAATATTTAAACTTCAAGAAACCTTCAAAGACACAATCTTGTATCTCACATGTTCATCCTGTATATAAACATTAGTGTAGGATCCTTCCCTTCTTTTCATGTTTTCTATATGCCATATATCTAAGACTTTTTGTAAGTTGCTTACATAGATCTCTCCCTGTGCAATAGTTATCTCTTATGACAAATCTTTAGTCCTTCCTTTTTGGTCTTTTGGTTTCCCCTTTATCTCATGAATTGCATTGTAAAACTATAGATAGGACCTGGTCTTCCTCATGATGTACCATATTCTTCTTTATTTCATGTTCTCTTTACACCTCGTGGGTTTCTCTTTTATGATCTGCATTGTAAAACCATGGATAAGACCTAATATTCCTCATAAATATCATCATTTTATTATCTCATTTAGTTTTACAATGCTTTTTGGCATCTTCATGGCTTTCTCTTTTATGAATTGTAGTGTAAGACCATGGATAAGACCTAGCCTTCCTCATAAAATTACCATTGTGTTATTCCTTTTCTAAAAATGTGTTTTATCCTTATTCTTAACTTTAGATTTTTCTTATTTTGATAGATGGAATTTGCACAACAATCTATGTTAGTATATTTTTTTCCATTTCCCTCATTCTTATGATAAAGAATCACACTTTACTATCATTATATCCCTTTTTGCCTTTTATCACATTTTTACAATTAGAGGTAATTCAAATCATTCCATGTGTCATCCCTCTTGATTTCCTTTCATTTCACTCCACATTGGATAAAATAAGGTCTAATTAAAGATATCTCTTTTATTTCACCTAGATTTACAAGACTCTTAGACCCCATTTTCTTTGAAGTTATCTCTCTTAGTAACCAAGTCTAAAGTATTCAAATGAATGTAATCTTTAGCACCCATGTTTTGTTTTCCAAAACTGTATAGAGGAGGAATAGAAAATGCCATCAAGCTATTCAAAAGACAAATCATTTGAAACAAAAGGAAATGATATACAAGAGGTAACATACAAATTTCAAAAATCAAAATCACACCAAACGATATGATTATGAGTACATCTCCTATCTCTAATTGAAGTTCAAACTCCACAATTATCCTCACATAGATCCAAGGTCTATTGGGGTGTGGTAGGCTAGTATATTGGAATAAGAAAATTCAACAAACTCTCTCATTTTATCTATTTTTTCATTCAAGTACCCAATATTCATAGTAGACTGATGACTTTGTAAAGGGTCCTAAAGAATGGGAAACACGTTGTGAGAAGGTAGTTCTATTTTAATTTTCATGCATATAGCCTTCATGGGATGATCTCTAAACTACATTTGTTGACCTGAGACTTGTGTAACTAAGAAAAGTTCTTTAGAGTACTTAAGGTTGAAAGTCATCTTGTTTTAACAAACCTAATTTGAGTGTCATGACTTCAATAAAAAAGTTCCTATATCTTGGTTTTTCCTTCATTATCACCTCCACCCATATCATTTCCCTCCTTGATAGGCAAATTGTGATTCCAAATTTATTTTCCCTCTTCTATACTTCCTTCTTATTCATTTCTTAAAAACATGCTAGCACTACTTTGTATTAATTTTATCTATCCTTAGAGTAAAACAACATGTTTAAGTAACTATGGATTACTTTATTTACACCATAGATTTACATTTATAGACCTTTTTTTTTTTACCGTTTGTCATTATTTCACTACCCTTATATTATAGGCACCTAAGTTTTTACCTTTTTCCATTGTTTCATGAGGTTGGCTTGTTACTTCTCACTCAACAATGTTGTTTTCCTTTTTTATGCACTTTTTTCCATTATTGAGTGAGATAAGGATTGTTACTGCTTATTCATCAATGTTGTTTTACCATTTGTTTTCTAGTTTTACATCACTATTTGATTACCATCCTTTTTGACATATATCCTTGGTTTGACTTGGTGATTTTGCCTTTCTAACTTGAGTTTTACTTGTTTGAGTTTTTTGGTCTTTAATACCCTTGGCTTTTTGGTTATCCAATTTATTCTTGTTGTAGATAATATAAAACTAAAAACTTATAGTTTTTAATGACTAAATGCCTTAAGACCCCATAAAGACCCCCTAAATCTTATTAATCCTTGACCAAACCCTATTAACCTAACCAAATCACTATTCTACTATTCATATAATACTACTTAAAATTACTATTTGAAAGTACTATTCAAAATTACTATTCACTATCACTATTCACTATGGGATCAACTATCACTATTCATGATGACATGGTAAGTGATATGACATATGACATGGTAAGTGACATGGCTTAAAAGTGAGGTGGCTTGATGTGGGACATCATACCCCACCTAGGACCCTTTCCCAAGGTGCTTAATGACCTCATTTAAGCATCACAAGGCACCCCTTGAAATATGATGAATTTACCCTTAAGGGGCCATCATTCAACATGTATTTTGCCTTCACACATGAAAGTAGCATTCAAAATGAGATACCTACCTCTTTAATTCTTTGGGAAAGATAAAGGGCAACCATTTTTGACTTTTTAACCCAAATGGGAATCCCTACCAACCTTATTTTTGACTAATTCATGAACCACATGGAAAATGGTGCCACATTTTGTGTGACATCTCTTTAAGTTCTTGAATGAAGATAATTAAGGGTTTTAAAAAGTCTTTGGTCTCATTTAAACCCATGTGCATGATTCCCATTGAAAATTGGATTCATGTGCAAGGTGGGATACTCACCAACCCAAATGGGAATCCCCACCAACCCCATCTTTGAATCATTTATGAACCACATATAAAATGGTGCCATAATTATACTATTCCTCTTTCAGCATGATTCTTCACAACAAATGTTATAAATACCCTCGCTCTCCTTCACCCAAGGTTAAGTTGGAACTTAGTCTTTCATTATTAAAATATTGTTACAGGTCTTTGAAGGAGGTCATCATTTTGGAGGTCATCCACATATTGGAAGAAAATAATTCAAATCAACGAAGCTCTACCAAAATTTCCATGGGATTCCTTCATCACATCATCAACAACATCAACCACATCAACAAGCTTCAAGGTAACCTTATTTGGTTTTATTTGTTTTAGTTATTTAATTTAGTCATTCCTTTCATTACCTTTACCTATACCCCTTAATCCACTTGAAATTTTAATCCATTTTCCTCCTTTACCACCTTTGTCATTGTAATTCCATTTACCTCGTTTGCCCTCTTTGCACCTTTGCCACATTCACCCTCTTTTCTCCCTCATCCTTTTGCTACCCTATTTACTTGTTTTATCTTTTTCAAACATCCATCCATATAATTTTATTATCTCAATCAATCCCAACCAAACTATTATTTTGACCCTCATAAAATTACCAAACCCAAAACCACAACCTTGCCTTAACCAATTTTCAACATTAGTATAATCAAACTAGTTGCTTCATTTTGGTTAACTTAGAAAATAATCTAATTTTATCAATAAATTTGATGTCATTTGATGTATTTTATTTCATTTTTATAGTACTTTAAGGCAAATATATTTATTTTATCATTTCAACTTAAGTGTTAAAAATAGGTGGAGTGACAGCCTCCTAGAAAGCTTTCGCTTCCAAGATCTAGTTCATGCTAGGCAATCCACCCAACTACTTCTCTAACCAACAAGTTTGTGGTAGTGATTTTTTTATTGAAGGTCATTACTCCCTATATAAATAGGATTTATAAAAAATTCTAGATTCAACATGCATGTATTTAAAAGGTATTCTTCTACATACCCTTCTTAACTAGTTTTTTCTTTTCACACTTAAGAAAAAACAAAAATTAGATAGAAACATTTTGACACACCTAGTGGGACCCTTGAGTTTTCTTGGGTTCTCAGATGTATTAAGAAATTTAGTTGTATTAGTAAAATGGTATTTATACGTAATTGAATTTATGAAAATTAAGCATTCCTTTCTTTTGAAACATAAGTTTTAGTTGCTTTTGTCTTAGAAAATCAAAAAATAAAAAAGTAAATTTTTTCACTCTTTTTTCTTGCATTTCTAAAATATCAAAAGAGCATTCATCCTAGGATTAGGGGTTAATTTTCATGTTTAATTTAGGTGCATTTTAGTTTTTTTGTCTTTACTGAAAATAAATCAAAAATTTCCTTTTGGTTGAAATTAACTACATCCATTGTTTGTTTGTGTTGGTTAGCTCACATAATTTAATTAATCAAGCACATTAATTGTAGCATCACAAATGTTACACAAACCAAACCACTTGGAAAAATAAATATAAAACATGCTTGAGACAAGAATTGAATAATATTTCACCACCTATAAAATTAATTTACCCTCCTGGCTATTGTACTTGGATTTGATCACCAAGGGGATAACCAACTCAATTCTCTAGCAGAGTATAAGCCTTGGAAATTGGTATATATTGGATAAGCACTCGCACTAGCTATGGGATCATGAATTGAGGGGAGTAATCCCCAAGTAAAAATCCACATATTGAAATCCAATATATACTTATATTGAGAACCTAAACATAACCCAAAATCAAACATAGACCACCTTGTTTAGGATCTATTGTATAAACCAGATTTTTTCTTCACACTTTCTAAGGCATAAGCCAAAAGAGAGATAATTAAAAATCTAAGATTTAACGTATCTTAGTGTATGATTTTATTTCCTTAAATATTTTATTTTTCTTACTTCTTGTTTGAGGTGTGATAGTAATTTCTCTCCATTATTTATATAGTCTTTACCATACTACAAATTGAAGAATCAAGCCAACCAAGAACCTATTTTCCAATACCTCATCTCCACTACCTTGTTTAATGAAGAGATTTCCTATATTTTCTCCTAAATATCATAAATTTTATAAGATCTTGGATAAAACTAATTTATCCTTAAAGTGGTACCTTGAATTGCAAGCCACTTATGCTCCCTTTCTTACCAAAAATCAACCTAACATTGTCTACAACGAACCCAATCCTATCTACAACCAACCCAACCTTGTCTATAACCAACCCAAACCTATCTACAACCAACCTAACCTTGTATATAACAAACCCAAACCTATATAATATCAACCTAACCTTACCTATAACTCATCAAACTCCAAATTCAACCAACCCACACACTATCAACCTTGACCCAAAATACCACATGAGTTTGTTGTAGTGATAACAAACCAGATAGCTAGATTAGAGTCAAAACTTAGGCCATCTATTTCCAGTATCCATGATTAATAAAACCTCACTTAAAACCAACCAATTTACTATCATAATCTATTTAATTATTATTATTCCCAACCAATAACCTATCAACATTTATCATCTCAATCACCCCAACCTTGTCAAAGCTTAGACCATTTCCCCCAACCATCATATCAACCTTAACCCACCTTGTTAACCCAATCAATTTCATCACCCTTAACTGATCAACCAACATATCAACCCAAAAAACTTGTTAACTTATCAAACCAACTAGCCTCTTTAAGCCAACCAAATAACTTACAAATAGTTTCACACCCTAATGTGATAACTAAGACATTGGCATATCCTCTTCTAGCCCTTAATAAACTTAAAACTGAAGAAACTATAATAACACCAACCTTAACCAATCCACTTGGTGACCAAGTATAACCTTTACAAATTTAATTAAAAACCATAATTAAGGAAACCAAAAAATCTTTTCCACTTCCCCTTTTAGTGAATCAAATCCAATCAAAATCATCTCACACTTATGAGGTACACATGATCAATGTTGTTATTGATAAACCTATTGCTACTACTTCTTCCACCCCACTCATTAAAGTAGGGGAATCACTTCCCATTAATTTAGATGACAAAAAAAAGGAATCAACCACTTCCTTCCTTTTACTTGACACCATTACACCTTCTTTCCCCACCACATACTCACCTACTCTTCCTTTGGAAATAATTCCTTTAGAAGATCTCACTTTATCCACTCCATCCATGGAAGAAGCATCTTCTCTAAATTTTGAACCGTATACCAAAAACATAGATTGGTAAACCATTCCCTCTTCTCTACCCAATATTTTAAGCTTTAAAATCAATGATCAAGGAACTAAACCTATCTACAAGCCCTTTTCTAGGCTAGTACAAGGCCTAGAGTTCACTTCTCAACCCAATCTTGATAGAGCCACTTTTTGGCATCATCTTGGCCTCCCTTATCAAAACAAATAAGAACCCTTAGATTTACTTGAATCCACCCTCAAACCTATCACTACATCAACCCCATCCTTAGATACTCCATCCTCCAAAACTATAGGGGAACCATCCAACCCACTTCCCTCTAAAATTATTAAAAAAATTTACACTTCTTTGACCAAACCCATCAAGAATCTAGGAATACTTCCTATTCCTAACATATCTCACCAATATTTGAAATTGGACCTAACTCCATCAAGTCCATCAAATAAAAATTTGACTAAACCTATTAAAAGGGTAAAATCTCTTAAACAATCTTGAAATAGACCCATGCCCTTTCCTTCTCTTAAATATTCTACTTCCAAACTAAAACCAAGAAACCCAAACCTAACCAATCTACTTAAACCACTCCACAACTAAGAACTTCTAGAAGGCTCCCACTCTAAAGTCCAAAAATCTATCTCCCCCAATGCCTTTACTTGAATCCCATTCAACCATTTGATAAAGGTCATTTCAAACCTCCTCCTTAACCTTACCACCTCTCCAACATTTCCAACCTGTAAAAAATTTTGACCCTTCACGTCCTCAACCAAAATGGTTTAATGCCAACTTAGTCTCTACATAGCATAAGACACTTGGACATGACATAGAGAATTACAAATATCTCCAAGAACTCATCCATAACTTATATGAGGATAATTTTTTATCAAATTAACCTACATGAACCAAGCCATCCTAACCTAACTGACAAACCAAAACTACCCCACCATGCATAACTTTATTGTAAAAACTAATTTTAGGAAGGCTCCCAAAACTAAAAACCTATCACCTTCAACACCTTTGCATGAATATTATTCAACCATTTTACAAAGGTTGTTGCAAACCTATTCCTTAACCTTACCACTTATCAAACCTTTTGACCCTATCAAAACTTTTGATCCTTCACACCCAAAACCATCATGGTATAATGACCACCATGTGTGCTCTTACCATAGGATACTTGGCCGTGATACATAGCACTGCAAGGATATTAAAACCATTATCCACCAGCTTTATGATAAGGATAATATGTTATCAAATGAACCTATTTTGAGCCCATTACTAACCCAACCATAAACCAAAACTACCCAACACTTGCCTATTCCCCCATTCTCACTTTAGAGTGTGGAGGAAATGAAACATAAATCTAAACTAACACTTCATTTTATCCACACTATCCATAGGGTTAGTCACTCTTGAGTCCAATTAAAGGATAATGGAAAGGATAAAGTGTCCATTCCATGGACATACCCTTCAAACACTCAACATTCTAATGAAACCCAACCACAAACACCTTCACTTTGGGATCTTTTTCCCACCCATGAAAAGAATAAATTGGGGGAACTTTCCTTACATAAGGCTATAACAATTCATTAACTTCAACCATACCTCAACCATTAATTGAACTAATCCTTGTATTTTTTTCCTCAACCTATCAACCAAACCTATCCATCAACCCAACTTGAACCAAGTGGTATATCAAATTGGGGAAACTCATTTAGACACCACCCAACATATGTGGGATTAAAATTCTCCCATAGAACCACTAGAGATTACCCTTTTCCATCAAACCTAACCAACCTTACCTCAAAACTTGGGACTTCAATATTTGAGACCTCATCCTAAAGGAAAACTGACATGTGACCAACATAGAGGAAAGTAAATGAGGCAAGTTTGATTTTAATTAGCTTAGACCCTACATCATTACCCATAAGTATGGATCAAGATCTTATCATTTATCTTCTCTTGAAGGTAAACTTGAACCTGAGCCTCTCAATGCTTCGCATCTGCATCTATTTTTTTAGGAAGGATCAAGCTCACTCTTTTTGTCTAACTTAAGCTCATCCCTTGATTATGAGATTTTAACCTTCACCCATCTTTCTCTTCTCCTTTTGAGAAAAATTGATTACATCATAGAACCATGTGATTAAGGTCATATGATGTCATTTATTCCCTTAAATAGTCTTCCTAAATTAAATGGTCATATTTACTTTCCTTTTGTGTAGACACATACCCCTCAATTCACCTAACCATTTCAATAAAGTTATCATGCACCATTATGATTTCCCTTTGTCACCCTTGTCATCCAATCCACATCTGATGTCTTTGATTGTTTTACATATTGTGATCCTTGTGGGCCTAATCATTTTCACCTTTACCTTGGTTTATGCAAATTATCTTCTATCCATGTGTCACCACAATGGTCATGCCTCCAAAACTACCACTATTACTAGTAATGGAAGCTTCTAAATCCTTGCCACTATAGAAACTCTTCCATCAGAGGTAGGCCATCATGAACTCATGACTTTACATTAACATTTTTATCCCCTTTACCTCCTATTACTACCATCCCATTGCCATAGGCTCTAAATGTTAGACCTCAACCATTAGCAGTGCCTGCTCGAATATGGTAGTCTTTTCTTTTGTGTCAATTGAGAGTTCATCTATGGTAGGGGAATAATCAGCTTCTTCAACTATATAACCAATATCCTAGACCACATAGCTCCCTGATACCAAGACCTATTCTAAGTATAACCCCAAGTCATCGATTCCAAATAATTGGGATAAAGGATGCAGACATAGCCACCATTTGTGTAGCCTACCCATGTAGCTCTTGGGTTAGGAAATGTCCATCCTCTATTGCTCATCACATTGCTAACTTATTTACTTGTAGAATCTATGTGGCCATCAAATAAATTCTTTGTAGGTCATCACTTCAATACTACCCTTAAAACTTAGCTCATAATAGTGATGAACCTTGGCCAACCTAACTATGCAGATCCTAATAGAAGTCCACCTCCTAAAACTTGGCTCATAGCATTAGATGTTATCTCCAGGCTTCTACCCTCATATAATTTTAAAAGGTGCAACCTCCTCACAAAGGCACCTATTCTATGGATTATCTCCATTGAAGGTTATTTGTGGTGATTAACATTGTGTTTCTTTCTTATTTATCTGGCCTTACCCATCTATGTCTCTCATCCCACTAAATGTGGGATCATTATGGTAATTATTCACCAATCTACACCATGCAATTTCACCAGAACCCAAAACTACTATTTTACAACACCTTCTCCATTCACCCAAACCAACCCATGTGGTCCATTAAATTGGGATAGCTAATTTGAACACCACTTAGCCAACCTTTTTTGAACTATATTGGCTTGATATCCATAGACTATGTAGGCATTGCTTCACTTCTACAGGTAGCTTGGACGCTAACCACTAATTCCCATCCCCTTTTTATTCTCACTCATTTCCATCACTAACAACATCCTTTTGCTTACATCATCCTACATCAAGGAAGCTTTAAATTATTTATCAAGCATGTTTATGTTTTAACACCATCTAATGTTTCCTCTTAGTTTTTCCCCAATTACTGGGAGAACTACATTGGCCTGAGGTCTTTTTGGATTATGTAGGCAGTGCTCAGTTACTGAGGTTAACTTGGTCACATCCTTTATATTGTTTTTCCTCCTAAAATATCTTCCTCCACTTCTCTACCTATCCCACCACCACCTCCCTCCCTTTAGCTTGTTAATCTCTTTTAACCACTTTTCCAACTTGTCAATCTCTTTTAACACAAGGGTTGATAGCCTTCCTCATTGGCCCCTCTTATCTCCCATAAATCCACCACCTACTTTGCATCACTATATTCCCCATCACCTCTCCTCATGCATACTTCATAGCTCATTCCCTCACCCACTTTTCATGTTTTTGGTCCCTCTCTCCACTTATTACCAACCTTATCCTTTGTCTCCTTCAACTTCTTTCACCATCCTAATCATCTCCCCTTTCCCTTGGCTATTTTTGTACCCTCTTTATCACTCTCCTTTCCTCACCAATTCCACATCATACTATGTATCTTACAAGCTTTTTGTTTCTAAACTTTTTCTTTACATGTACCACTAATCTCTGCCATTTCACCACTCTTCCCACCATACACATTTTCCATTCTTCTTATTTTCTTTTTTTCCATCTTTTTGTCTTCTTTTTTTCCTTCACAACTAGTTTCTACCTAGGTATTCATCCTTTGAGAAGCCTTCCATAATTATCTCTTTTTTTCTTCTCAGTTCTTGCCTTTTACTTTTTGCATTCCCCTTTTCTCCTTTCCATCTCGGTACTCACTTGTCTTTTGCATCTGTGTGAGTATTTGTGCTTTATATCCCTAATTCAATGCTTCCCTTTTCTTCTTGTCATCCCTAATCTTCATCCCTTATTTTCATCTCATGCCCTTTCATTGTGTTCCCCTATTTCTTCAGAAAATCACCCCTTTTTGGCTTGTCAACCTCTTTTAATAAGCTGATTGATGCATACCTTATATTTTTAGCTTCTTATTTACCCATCCTTCACTTCCCCTTATTTTTCTTAACCCCTTTCCCATTTTCCATCCCATTCTCATCTCCAAAACCACCATCTACTTTGCTTTATTACCTATCATCATCCATGCTTACTTGGTCAATATACCACCTACTTATTCACTCTCCTATCATCCTTTTTGTGTCCTATTTTCACTATTTTTTACTCTTGCTTCTTTTCTTCCATTTATTAGCTTGTTTTTCATTTTCATCACCAAACTATTTTCTCCTTGGTCTATTTTTATACTTATTTTCAAACCCTTTATGGCCTCCCATATTTACCATCCTACCCTTAGCCTTCATGGATGTTACACTTCTCTCCCCATACTTTTTAATTCTCCAATCTATCATTCTTAGTGCATCCCTCACCCCCATCTTGTACCTCTTATTTTTCTTCTCTTTTCTCTATTTCATTTCATTTTTTTGTCTCCCTTGATGACATTCCTTTTTCTTCATGACCTTCCTCCTTTTATGTGTGTGTGTGTGTGTTCATGCCTAGTTATTTTCATTCTTTTCCACCTTCATCTTTATGTATGACCTCTTTATTTTCTCTACCTATCTCTTCATCCATCTCCTAGTCTGTCTTACCTCATCCCTTATTAGATCTCCCTCATTTTATCCCTTTTAACCTCCATCCCCTTAGAGTGTGGTCACCTATTGTACCACTTTTAATAATTCTGCATGTCCTCCATGCCATTTATTTAATGCACAAAATCCATAACCTACTCCCTCATTTAATTAATATTATTAAATTCACCTCGCTCCATATTCCAAAAACCCATTAGAGTCTTTCTCTAAATTCCCTCAAAACTCAATGTTTACTTATTTTGGGGCCCCATTGGCTCAAGGGTTAAAATATTTGCCACTTATTGTTTACCCACTTTTCTACTTTTCTCTCCTGAATCATTGAATAATACCCTTCCATACCCTGTTAATGACATTGTTGTGGAGTGTGCACAATGTCAGCGTATTTGGATGGTGATGAAAGAACCCATTTGATCACTGTGGCAATTTGAGTAGTTCTAAATTTATTAAAGATTGGTAAAGCATATTTCTTCCTTTTATTTTATTTGAAATGGTGTAAAAATTTTTACACTTAAACGTACTTATCCATGGCTACAAAGTCCCTTTACATTGTTGATGCAATCATCTAATTATAGCCTATGTAATCTCATCCACCATTTCTTCCACACCCATCAAAAAACTATTTGATACCTACATTTTCCTTGCTTTAGATCTTCCCTTTTTTTAGCATCCTTCAATTAGACCTAATTGCATGATATCAAATTGGGGCAACCAAGTTAACCAACACTCCCCACCTTAAAAGAACTACATTAGGCCTAAAGTTTATTTTAGACATTATGTCCATGGAACTATGTAGGTAGTGTCCACTTGCCTAGGGAATATGAAGTCTACTCAGCCACACCATTCCAATCAACCATCCCACTTGCCCACACCCACCTCAATATTGGCCCCTTTTGACCCAACATATTGCATAGTTTGTGACAACCTTACCTTGGTCCTTTGGAATGTATAAACCAATTTTTCCATGTTAAACATTTTAATTTGCACCACATCATACACAACTAGACCATTTTTGTTATTCTTCAAGAGCACTTCCTACCCTGGATACCTGTGAACAACATCGACCTTATTTAGGAGCCTTGATAAGACTAACATGATCAACTATGACCAATGCTGGGGATCAATTACCTTATCATTTATCTTATGACACAACCTTATTGTTACCAACATTCATAGATTTAGACTTTTCACAATCATGACTATCACACTTAGTCACATTTTATAGACCCATTGGCATTTCACATGCCCAGCTACCTTGTGACACCACCTAGTGCCTCTCCACCAATAGCTTGTCAAACCTACACCCAATTCAACCTTTCCTCATCAACTCTCAATTTGAGAGGGAACACCTCCTTCAATACTTGGGGAACCCTAACCTTTGACCAAGTGATTAATTTTTATTTTGCATCTTGTTAATTCAAAGCTGCATAACAAAAAGGGGTAAAATGTAGACACTAGAAAACTACACACACAATTTTCAATGACTAAAAGCTTTAAGACCCCCTAAATCTTCTTAATACTTAAGCAATCCCTCTTAGCCTAACCAAATCACTATTCTCCTATTCATATAGTACTATTCAATATTACTATTTGAAAGTACTATTCATTATCACTATTCACTATGGGACCCACTATCACTATTCACTGTGGGACCCACTATCCCTACCACCCTCATTTTTGACTAATTAATGTACCACATTAAAAATGGTTCCACATTTTGTGTGCCATCTCTTTAATTATTTGAATGAAGACAAATAAGGGTGGTGAAATTTTTTTGGTGTCATTTAAACCCATGTGCATGATTCTCATTCAAAATTGGATCCATGTGCAAGGTGGGAGACTCACCAACCCAAATGGGAATCCCTACCAACCCCATCTTTGACTAATTCATGCACCACATGGAAAATGGCACCATAATTCTACTATTACTCTTTTTTCATGATTCTTCACAACAAATGCTATAAATACCCCCCTCTCCTTCACCCAAGGTTAAGTTGGAAGCTAGTCTTTGGTTATTAACATTTTGTTTTAGGTATTTGAATGAGATAATAATTTTTTATTTAATACACATATTGGAGGAAAATAATTAAAATCAATGAATCTCTACAAAAAATTTCATGGGATTCTTTCATCACATCATCAACAACATCAATCACATCAACAAGTTTCAAGGTAACCTTATTTGGTTTTCTTTGTTTCAGCTATTTACTTAATCCCTTAATTTAATTCCCTTGAAATATAACCATAATAAACTTTCCATATTAATCCATTTACCTCCTTACCACCTTTGCTATTGTAATTCCATTTACCTCCTTTTCCCTCTTTGCACCTTTACCACCTTCACCCTCCTTGCTCCCTCATCCTTTTGCTACCCTAATTACTTATTTTTATCTTTTTCATCCATACATCCCTATAATTTTATTATCTCAATAAAACCAAACCAAACCATTCTTTTTAACCTCATCAAATTACCAAACCCAAAACCACAACCTTGCCTTAACTAATTTTCAGCATTAGTATAATCAAACTAGTTGCTTCATTTTGGTTAACTTAGCAAAGCATCTAATTTTTTTAATAAATTTGATGTAATTTGATATATTTTATTTTAATTTTACAATAATTTAAGGAAAATATATTTATTTTATCATTTCAACTTAAGAGTTAAAAATAGGTGGATTGACAGCCTCCTAGAAAGCTTTCGCTTCTAGGATTTGGCTCATACTAGGCAATTTACCCAACTACTTTTCTAACAAAAAAGTTTATGGTAGTTATTTATTATTATAGGTAATTATTACCTATCCAAAGAGTATTTATCACAAAGTATATATTTAACATGTGCACATTTAATAAGTATTCTTCTACACACCCTTCTTAACTAGTTTCTTGTTTTCACACTTAAAAAAAGTGAAAATTAGATAAAAATACTTGTTTTTAACTTGGTCATTTGGTAAAACATAGAACCTATCACCCCATCTTTCCAAATTTAAAAGTACATCCCATCCTCATATAACCAATTATCTTGTCTTTCCTATTCTTATTTTTCCTCTTTAGTTTTGTATTCTTGGATTTGTCAAAAGCAATCTCTACACCCTACATAATCAAAACTAATAACACTAGACAATTATCCAATGATAAAGGTAAGTCAAGGTACACAATACATTTAATTTTAATTTAATTTATTTTTAGTAATTTAATTTTAGTTATTTTATGCTTTAAAATATTATAATTTTTTTTAGCATCAACATTGTGTGTTCTTTTGTTCTTTCTCGAAGCACCATCCCCTATTGCACCTTAGTAACATGTGATGAGCTTTGAGTGGAACATATGTATACACATAATATTTTAAAATATTATCAAATATTGACACTTTAAATATAATAGGAACTCATCAAGTCACAATATTTCTGAGTGCATGCCTTAAAGGGTGCACCAAGAAAAGGGTGGGCAGACCATTGGTGCTTTGCAGGATTGTTGTCCCTTATTACCACTTATTACCAATCCAACCAGCTCCTAAAACCATTACCTAATAGATTAATCCTATTTTAATGTTCCTATAGTATTTTCCAAATTTCCATCCCTATTTTCCTCACCTTAAATCCCTTTTTTCAGTTGTGCTAGGTCGATTGGGTCAACCCTTTACAGTTTCAGGTTATTTTCACTTAGGAACTAGTTTGTCTTTTAGCCAACCTAGCTCATGACCTAGTGAATAATTATTTAAAATTATGATAGGTCAATTGGTTTGACCACATTGATAGGATTTTTGGAATGGTTTAGGATCAAATCCACCTATATATACAAGATCATTTCATCATATTTCAATATGCAATCAAGAGTTATTATTCACTCGCACTTCTTTACAATCTACTCTTCCACTATTTTACTTGAGGAGTCTTAGCTTAAGGTTTATACTTGGAGAATCTAGTCTTGTGGATAATTATTTGATGCTTTGGGATTTCTTAGTGAGATTTAAAAACCATAAAAACCTCTTGTGAAGCCCCATTATCCAAGTAAAAGATTGAGTCTCGATGGGTTCATTATTCAGGTAAGTATTCTCTAACTTTGCTCCTATCTTTAGTAGATAGAAGTAGTATAAGTATTAGATTAAAATAATATTACTCTTCATATTCCATGTATTAGGGTCTTAATCATAAATAGATTAATTTAGATTCTCCTATACATGTTTTGATTGTTTCTAACCCCTCATGTTGTGCTACAAGCTTTGGTGAGCACTAGATTAGATTTACTTTACTTGTTATTAGTTTAGTGAAATATCAAAACTCAAGACCCCCTTAGGGTTATTATGTGATAATGTTATATTTGAGGATTTGTAACCCTCCTTATAATGGTGTATTTCACTAAGAGATCTCCTAATTGGGTCTAGTGGATCCCCATATTGGTCATGTTCTTATTTAACAAATGTATCCCAAATTAGAAGTGTATGGTATGATCTATCTTCTCCAAGTTATAATTTATTTATAGACATGATGAATTTATTATTTCATATAAATATAATGATATTATGGAAAACCAATAAAGGAATTGATTTTCCATTATAAGAGACCTTTGCCAATTTAAGAAAGGCCTATTTGGTAGTCTTAGGAATCTTATAGGTTCTTAGAGATTGAAGATATCACCATAATGCAGGGATATGAATGAAGGTGAGAAACTCAATACATAACTTAGGAAGAGTACAAAATCAAGGTCTTAAAGAGATCAAGAAGCTTAAGACACTCATCTATAGTCAGCTTATGCATAGTCATACTTGTTGACCAAATTTGACTCTACAGATCAAATTAGTGCCCCTATAGGTAAAAAATTGATTTTTTAGATGTTTTAGGGGTATAATATTTTGTCATATATTGTATTATAAGTTATTTTTTGTCATTTAATGCTATATTAGCCTTGGTCTTAGTCATTTTAATCAATATGTCACTTTGAGTCATTTAGAAGGCTTTTAGGGGTCATAAATGAAAGTGGTATGGTTTTAAAGGTGCTAAAATATCATATTTTCCTTTAAAATGTCCAATAAATTATATTACCTATCAAAAATGTTAGTTCATCTAAAAATTGTAGGTTATCTAACTGAAAATAAGGAAAACAACTAAAAAAGGAAGAGTTTAGCGATTATATGACCCATGAGGGAAGGTGACAGGTGAGAGAAGGTCATGAAATGTATCTTCATATTAATTAGACTCAATTACACATTTTAAATTATTTTTAAGTGCCAAATTTGAGAAAAAAATATTCTACTCCTTCTTTGCCTTTCTAGACACATAAAAGTGGTTATAAAGTTTGTGCTTGGTACAGGATAGTAGAAGAGGTTTTAGGTCAAAAAAATTTGGGAGGTGGTATTGAATTTAAAGAGATAAATTTCCATAACCATATTTTTAATATTGGTTAATAATATTTATGAACCATCTCTAACAATTTGATTGTCTTTTTGCTCACTATTTCCTACACCCTATAGGTTTTGCTATATTTTAGACAGGTATATACAATCCAATTGGTGATGTTGATTTAAAAGGATTTTGGATATCTTATCATATTACATTAATGATTTTTTTCATGTTTCATGGTGTTTTTATGAGCAAGTTATCTCATGTTGCAAGAAGGTGTCACCATATGAAGCTCTAGTCAAGTTTTCCTTGTTGCAGAATGTGTGTTTCTCTACAAAGGTCTCATGGGAATGGGATATGATGTTCACATATATAAATGAAAAAATAATTAATCTCTTCATGTTTTTTTTCATCACATCATTCTTTTATCAACTTTTAGTCTTGTCATTCCCCATCGTCAACTATTCACTCATTCCCACTTGTAGTCACATGTATAGAGCTTGTTTAGCTTGTTCATGGAATTGTAATGAAGTTGTATAATTTTTTTTAGGTAATTAGGAGATGATGAGAGTTAATTTTAATTTTTAAATTATATTTAAGGTTAGTTTCTATCTCATTTACCATACAAATAGTTACTAGCTACCCTACCTATTTTATAACAAGTGTTTGCAAGAAGATGTCACATTGGAACAAAAGGTTTTGAGATTTGTTTCAATATCTCCACAAGGATAAAAAATTATTTTAGGGGCTTACACTGAGTTTAATTTGTTCATGAAGCCATTCATCCACACATTTTGCTCCATTCCATGCTCATTGCCTACATACAACTCATTCACACCTACAAGAGTCTTCCTGATAATGTCATAGCGAGATGAAGAATTTGGGAGATGTTTAAATATTTTAATATTTATAGGAGTCCATTTTAAAACTTGGTGATGGTTTTGAATTTATCACCAATATGTTTTTTTTCTCATTATCTAGGGTTTATACCTACTGCCTATATATTCAAATGCCCACCTACAGGTAGTACCACAAAGATTTGAAGGTTCTTGTATAGAGAATTTGAAAATGGTAAAACCTTATTTTATATTTTATCATGATATAAAACTCAAGGTATAGCTATTTGAATCATCAAATGGGTAGGATAAGGTGTAAACTAACTTTAAGCACAAGATGACTGAACTCAGGGAATTCTTCTCTAAAAAGTAAAAATAGAGATCCAAGAACTTTTATATATACCCTATAAAAAGTTTTAAAAGAGTTATAGAGCATATAGATAGGTAAAACTTGTATCCTCTATCATGAAAAATATCTATACAAATGTTTAAGGGAAGATGACTAGTGGAGGATAGTTGTTGAAAGGCTCAAAGTTGCCATTTGGACACTAAGTTTAGGCAATAGTCACCAACAAGATTTTGAGCTTTAATGAAGGCCCTTACACCCAAGGTTGAAGGTGAGATATATACTCATAATTAAATTACCTTAAAAATTGAAAATGAATTTCAAGGAGTAAAAGGGTCACCTAAATATGATGTTATATTGTGTTTTGTCTCCCATTAACATTTACACATCCTAATTCTAAAATTACTCACCTACAACAGATTATCAACCTATACACCATCCATAGTAGGAGTGTGAACATAAAAAATTCAATTGTGGTTAATGAAATTTGAATAAAAATGATTAGTAATATTATCAAAGTAAGTGTGTCATAATTTCCAAAAGGTAATGCTTACTATAATTTTGCTTCAAGGAGGTCAACCAATGTTGACTATTATAGGCACTGAATAGGAAGTAGTAATTTCAATGTTGATAGTGTATAACCAAGGTAAAAAAAGGGTTAAAAACAATTATAAACTACCCTAAGGGACTCTAGGGATGTTATAGACTTTTCCTTGGGCTTAAAACATGCAAGACTACCTCTAGGTGTCCTCCAAAACAAAGAATATAGTTAGGAATTTATACATACATTCCAAACTAGGTAGGCGCATAAGAAGCATATGGAGGAATGGATTGATGAGTGAAGATGAGAACATATCCATAATAATTATAATAGACTCATATCACTGTCAAGTTATATACAAATCAAATAAAGGAATCTAGATAAGTAACACATAGTCCATAAGAGGAAAACCTACATACAACCCATTTAACCAGTCTGTCTTCATTTTTTTAGAATTTCAGAGATCAAATCATAAGACAAAGAGCTAAAAATTGGTACAGATCATCTATAATATCTTAAAAACACCTTCAATACTTAGCCTAGACAAATAGGGTGAGTGCCCTCTATTTTGTCTTAGATAAAGGGCACTCCCTTATACACAAACTAATAGGCTTTGAAGAATGCCAATGGTAAGTTGAGTTAGAGGTTTTTAAGACATGGAAATAAGATGTGAGAATTTTAAATAAACCTAAACTAATATGAATAATCAAGCACATAAAGTATCATTTCATCATGGTGTCCGAGAAATTTAAGGTTGCAGTCAAGCCTAAAAGGTAGGGTTTAGGCCTAGTGTCTAAATGGGGAGTCATTCACACTTCTATCATTAGATATGAATTTTAAACTATTGGATCATGTTTTTAGGGTCAATACAAAGGTGATCAAGCTTGTGGAAGTTAGATAATTTTTAATGGAATCTATTTTTGGCTCAAAGGTAACATTAGCCCTATGTAGATGAAAGGAAGGACTCGATGGGTTAACTTTGAATGCTTACATCTCCTCTAAATATTTGCATGGGGATATAAAAAATTTGGAGGTGTTTAAAAGGGTTTTTATATTTGTATTTGTGAAAATGTTTTGCAACTTCAATGTCCCATTTTTATGAACAAAGCTTACAAGCCTAAGTGACTCAAAACCCTTATAAACCCTCAGATAAGGACTTGATTCAGAAGATCAGGTTGGAGAGATATACAAGTGGGGTTAAATGACCATGAAATTTATTAAAACTTTTATAAGACTCTCTCAATATCCACCCTATACTTTTGGACTATACAAAATTGCATGGATGGAGTACAAAACAAGGTATTTTAAACTATTTTATGCATTGTACAGGTTCTAAGAGGTGTCAAGAGATGAAATTTACTTTAGAAGGAAGATTGAAAATTATGATAACTACCCATGTCCATTTCATACCTTATAAAAAATCCTAAGTGTTTTAATAATAGATCTAATCTCAGCTAGTCAAAACTAGCATAGTGAGCAAGATGGTGAGAAGTGTGAAAACATTAAGTGGATGGATTTTTAAGGTGTGATTGATGCTTCTAAGGCCATAGAGGGTATTAAAAAATGTCATACATTCCATTATATTTATTTTAATGTTAAAATAAAACCAAATTTGAATACAAGTGTGCAAGGTGTGTGAAAGAGGAGTTTCCTTTAAGTGTAGGCAGTGATGACTCACTTCCAAAAGTTTTTAGATGATTATGAATACAACCAATGCATGTATAAAACCCTTCCCTCTTAATAAAATCATTATACATATTCCTAATTAGTATTTATAAATTCAAATATGGCTAAATCATGAAGTAAATTTATGAGCCAACAAAGGGAACTCCTACGCCACATTTCATGAGTTTCATGACTTGGGAAGCCACTTATCTCTTCTAAGATTGAATGGTCCATTTCAAATCCTCTTCTAATGAACATGTAACTCATTTTATCATCTTAAAAAGTGTTCTTGTGACCTTTGGAATTATTTCTTCTCCCCTCTCTCTCAAGTTTTATAATAATTACCCATTTTGGCCTTTGAAAATTATGCTCCACCTAAGTATGGTGAAGCCTTACTCATTTTCATACCATAAATTAATAAATATTACTAATTTTTACCTATTCAATCACTATTCATAGTGTGTTCACTTGAATGATTGATATTGTTTATGTGATGAATTTTTGTTTCCTTAGCATTATTGTTTCATTCTTTCACTTATTTGTAGTTGGAAAGCTTCTTCTTGCAGGTTAAGTGAAGTGTTTTATGATATGTCAAGGTTGAGTGAGTAGGTCTATTCAAATATTGCCATTCTAAGCCTCTTGTCTAGTCCTTCTATCCTAAACATTCATGGCAACCTCATTATGAAATATTGATGTGAGAAGATTTTTATTGGAGAAGTGTATGTTTAATTAGTCTCTTGGTTGCATGTGTGACATGTAATTGGTTATTAGTCATCAATCAATTTGGTATATCACTTCCTTTAGGATAGTTTAATTTTAGTTTTCTATACCTTTTTCCCCATAAACATAGGTGTAGTAGTGATCTATAAGTGGTACATTAATAGAGCTATCCCTATCTAGATATTCACCTCATTCTTAGGCTACCCTTACCCTAGAGGTGTTTCAATTATGCCACTTAGATGAGGAAAGTTGAGACATCTCCTCAAAGGGTGAAAATAAAAGTGACAACAATTTTTATCATGTTTGATGGGACTCAGTCTAAGAAGTTGAAATATTTTTAGTGTTGTCTTTAAACACATCAGTCTTTGGAGGCATCTACCCAAGCATCAATGGTGACTTCAAAGTTACATCAGCTGGTCAATCAGCCTAGGTATTCCTTTTGAATATTTTTGTTAATCATTCCTTGTGTTCTTGATTCCTAATGAAGTTCCATGGCTGACTTTGGTGTTGATTATTATTTTACACAAGTTGATAAGGTTTATCAATCTTATGGCATTCCCTATCAATCTTGTCATGATCCCTACCAATTTCAATATGATTCTTACCAAATCCAATATGACCATTATCAACTTGGTCATGATTTATATCAATCCTATAACCAGCCTTGTCAATACCTTGCTCCTCTTAGTCAACCTAGTCACTTCTCTAATCAATCCATTTCCACTTTCAAGAAAACTCTCTTGGGCTATGAGAAGTACATGATAGAGATTGATACACTAATGGGATATGGTCAAGATGTTCCCAGTCATTTCATTCATAATTTTAGAGATGCATTAGATCTTGTTAAAATAGAATGGACACCTATTGAGAGAGTATATTTGCAAAGGCTCTCAAGTGAGATGCTAGATGTGGGTGGCCTAATTACATCTTTAAAAGATAGGATAAAAATTCATGAGGAATAGCCTCACCAAGTCTATTAACCTCATATCCACCTCCACAATAGTGTTATAAATCCTACTTAACCCCTACTCATGAGATGAATCAAGTTTATCAAATTCATCTTTTTACCAATTAGCTAGAAGAGAGAGTTGGGAAGACAAACCTTGTTTTTGAAGAAAATATTGATAGGTAGATTGATTTGGTGAATAAGGAGAGGAAAAAGTCCATATAATTATCAAAGGAAGTGGAAATTAATCCCTCATTACCCTCTCCCATTACATCCTCACCTCAAGAAGAGACCTCTAGATATGAAATCCTAAGTTGGAGATAAGGTGGAGAATCCAAGCCTAAGGAGATCCCAAGTTTCTTGAAAACTTCATCCACTCTTCAAAGTGAATCACTACCTAAAGAAGATAATCCTAATCCTAATATCCTAAGATGGAATAAGATAGTGGAATTATGGGGAAAGAAAGAGGAGAAAATCCTAGATAAATAGTATGAAGTTGAGAAAGAGCTTAATCCTATGCAAGTCCATCACATCCTTCCTCAAGAGACTCATTTTATTACATGTCATCCTTATTTTAATCCTTCTCCTCATGAATATTTATATCAACTTCAAAATATAATTTTATAAGAGAACCTAACCAAGCAAATTGAAGAGTTAGAGTTGAGAATGAAATTGCCAAATCAAGGTGTGATAAAAGGTTTAGAGCCAAAAGAAGATACTATGCTTGAACACACCTCATCTAACCTTCCTTAAGAGATTCCTCAAGATAAATAATATTTCAATGAAGATATTTTCAAATGGAAGGAAGAAAACCAATCTATTTTATCCCAAGGTCTACCTCCCCTTCCTCAAGAGCTTCCAAAAGGATCCCTTGCAATTCATTCTCAATCTAATGTTGAGTTTTATGTGGTATGAGAAGATAAAGAGGATTAGTTGGTTGATAAAAATTTATAACTCTTGATTAAAGAAAATATAGCTCCTTGGTAGCCTCATTGGGCTAAGTCACCTAATTTCAAGATGCTTAGTCTTTGCATCACCAAGAAGGAGACATAGATTGAAGATCTTGCATCCCTTGAGAAGAAAAGTTAGTATATGATAGTTGAGATGAAAATTGAGATACCTCAAGGGATATTAAATTCTGAACAAGAGGTGGTCTCTTGTGCTGAATCTTTATTTGTGTTGATATGGAAGAATGTTTTCCATTTTCCAAAGAAGAGGAAATCACCATTGGTTCTTCAATCACTATCAAAGATATCATAGATGGTTAAGAAAAAGTTCTTAATAATCCTTTGGATGAATTATTTTTAGTCATTGGATTAGGTTATACTCCTCTTCAAGGAGGCTATGATCTAGTCAAAAATGGAGAAGGTAGCCTTAACACTAAAGTGTGTATGAAAAGAAGAAGCAACTATTAAAATTTATCCTTTCAAGAGGCATGTGCATTCTTTGATGATATGTTTGAAATCATCAAAATATGATATCATGCTCTCGACCAATTGGGAGAAACATATCATCTCTTGAAGGATGGAACAAGCTCTTATTGGATTCAATCTTCTAAGGAACAAGAAAATACTCCTCTTGAAGCCATGCCTACCAAGGAGATACAAGTTGATCATGAAATGAAGAGTAGGCAGTAGTATGAGATATGTGTACAAGTTGATGCAGGAGCATCTACATACATCTTGGCAAGACATGGTTACAATTGAATTCAAATTCAATTTATTGTATTTTCCCTCCAATATGCTGTTAATGAGGAGTAATTGTAATTGTTAAAAGTAAAAAGAGTGGAAAAGGTAAAAATTAATTGTTGGGGCTGTTGAGGAAATAAAGGAGGAGTGGTTGAAAATATTTCAACCTGGGTATATTGTTGAAAATTAAAAATTGTATTTGTTTTTCCTTGAGCCAAGTTGGGCATAGAGGTTAGAGAAGAGGTTGTTGAAAAGAACAAAAGAAAATTCATTGAGGAGGATAGAGGAGTACGTAAAAGGAAAGAGAAGGAGAATCTCTCATTTCAAGGAGAAAGGAAGAATGATCAGAAGTATGTAAGAATGCAAGTCTGCAACAAAGAGAAAATAAAAGCTTGAGGAAGAGACTTTTTCATGATTTTGGAGAAAAAGGAGCCAATTTGTCATCGAGAGATGAATCTTCAGTAAATGGATCAGATTCTTTTGTTGACATTAAAGAAGTTCATAATATGTTCAAGGTCTCTGCTCAAGAGAACATCGGCAACATCCACTCTTATGTGACTGAACTCAAAGAGAGAGTGGCCAAGCTTCAATACCAAAAGCAACTTCTTATCTGCCAAGTAACAAAACTTGAGACAAATGGGCATGTTCAAGACGATCGTAATGTAAATCATATAAGTGATATAACCTTCAATGGGTCTCCTAGATCTGTGTAATCGCCTTCCTGCCAGGCTTTAGAATTTGTAAGTGATCTTTCATATTTTTTTTGGTTTATTGCTTTTGTATTATTCCCTAAGTAGTAGAGAAGTAAATCAGATGCAAGAAACAAATTGTATATGTTTGTTGGTGATAATGAGCAGTCAATAGTATACAGTTACTAGATATGTCTCTATGAGCACATTTGTGGTTGAACAAAATTGTGATTGATAGAAATGTGACTATAAACAAGAAAATATTTTCTTTGGTAAGTCATTTCTGAGCCATCTTGCTTTAGGCAACCTTCTGACTGAAGAAGACCATAAGGTTTTCAAGTATTTGCAATCTCTTGATGTTGAGGAATTCAAAGATGTTAATTCTAGGTATTCCATCACATTTATTTTTTATCCCAATCTATATGATGGATGTGTTTCTCTATTTCATGTAAATTTGAGTCTCAGTAAATAGCAAGGAATACATGCCAAAGTGATGAGATTGTCTTGTAGCATATTGGGCCAGCTTCAAATCCCTAGAACAATTGTTACGTAGATGTAATATAGGGGTCAAACCAGAGATATTTTAAAAAAATGTCGAGAAAGCTATAACTACTTTACCAGAAACATTCAATCCTCATAGGGCTGTATTGAATGCTCCTATCTTACATGTGAATGGTGATGATGTGGAAGTTGTCTTCAATGCATGTGAACTTGCTACTGAGTGGCGTCAGATTTTCCATTTTGATGTTGTTGTTGATATTGTTTGTTACCGTAGATTTGGACACAATGAGATTGACGAGCCATCCTTCACACAACCTAAAATATACCAGGTGATTAAAAATCATCCAAGAGTAGTTGATGTGTATGAAAAATAGCTAATTCAATCAGGGTAGTTGTCAGTAGAAGAAATTGATGCACTATCTTGGACTGCAAATAGGGATTAGAATATTCAAAACTTTGTGGTACCTGACATTGTTAGTTTAAATCCTTAGTTTATAGATGCTTTAATTTTTAGGCTCAGATTTTATTATACATACATGCTGTCAATACATGTTACTTAGGTCAGCTTGGCTCAAGTTTTCTCATTGCATAGTTACATTATTTGGTATTAGAGATTTGTGCAAAAGGTCAGTGCATCATATTTGGTATCAGAGCTTGAAGCTCTTGGGATTAAGCACTAGAAGACCCTGCTGAAAAAAAAAGGTATGAGTAAGATTTAATATTTAGTTTGAAGTCTATGTTTTGAAGATTTTTTTTAGAATAGAACAGGAAGTCTTGAAGCTAATTAAAGCTTGGAAAAGAGAGAGAAGAGCTCATGGAAGCTCAATAAATGGTGACCCAAGGTAAAGTAAACTTGGATTTGTGATTTGTGTTTGTTGAAGTGTTGTATAAAGAGTTGCTGTAGGATTGAGAAAAGGATCAAAATACTAGGATGCAAAAGGCCTAGGTGAGATCAAGGAGATTGTCAAAAGACCAATCAAGGAGAAAGGCTTGGGTGAGACAAGTGGACCTGAAGGGATCAAAAGACCAAGGTGGAAAAGACTTGGGTGAAGATCTCAGAAATGGAAGCATTGTTGAAGACACTATAGAGCAGCAAGGTACATGAGAGTAACAAGAAGAAAGCAAGCATCAGAGGTATGAATAGTAATGGAATTGATAAAGAGATTGCTAGTTTAAAGAGAAAGTTAGCTAAGATTAAAGATGAATATGAGTCTTGGATGTAGATGGACAAGCAAGTAGGGGTATGGCCAATGAGGAAGAGGTTGAAGTGGCCAATTGATCTCCTAATGAAAAGGAGAAGAAGGCAAAATGAGATTGCCAAGAAGAGAGAAGCCCATAGAGGCAAGAGGATGAGTAGGTTGCCAAGTGAGCAACAAGAGGAAGAGGTGGAGAAGAAGGTTCTCATTGAGGAGAACAAGAGAAGAGAAGAAAGAAACGATGAAGTGCCAGGAAGAACACTTAAAAAGATAAGAGTGTTGGTGAAGAGAGCACTCATAGGGACCTTGTGGTCTCTTGTTTTTATATCTAATGTTGTCTTTGCATGGGTAATTGCAGGTATGAGCAGCCTTATGAAGGTCAAGATAAGGGCCTTGGAGAGTGAAGAGATTGGTGCAAGAGAAGACACCAAGTACACAAGTGAATGTGTAAGAGAAAAGAAAAAGTTTGTTGATGTTGATAAAGAAGAAGAGATGCATTGGTTAATGCATGAGGAAGATGTTGAGGAACCCATACAAGCAAGAGAAGATATGGAAGATGAGGATGACTTCCATGATGCCATTGAATGCTAAGAAGAGGCAAGAAAACAGCCAAGAACAAAGGAAGAAGAAAGTACAAATAATCAAGAAGCTATGCAAGTCAAATAACTAATGGAGCAGCCCATTAAAGAGGTAAAGGTGAGTTTAAAAATTGATTTTTATTATAAGCATGAAACTATTGATATGCATGTTAGAGAAGCAAAGAGAAAGGTGAAGTATTTAATTAACCATGGATGTGTGATGCCTAAATGGTGGAAGAAGCAAACTCCCAAGCAACAAGAAGTGTTGGTACAAGAGCATGGATGTAGTATGCCTACATGGTTTGAGAAGACAAATGATAAGAAGGAGAAACAAGTATGGGTGCCTAAGAAGGAAAAGAGAGAAGATGTGAGTGTTGAGGTAACAACACCAAGAAGTCAATGGGGGAAGGTGAAGGTTGACACAAGCAACCAAAGGTGTGAGGATGACACAAGTACATGGAAAGGTAAACAAATGGTTTATGATGATAATTTTGAATCCTTTAATGCTAATGCTATTTTCATGAGAAATTAAAAATGGAAAGTGGCTGTGTGGACTAATATGTAGCAAGAAGAGAATTCCAAATGGATGGATGATGAGGAAAGGGGAGAGTATGCAGCAAAGCAATGCCTCATTGAAAACAAAGAACAAACAAGATGGCTTCAAAGAGAAATTGAAGAGAGTAAGGGGACACAAGGTAAGGGTACTTCAATTATATTTGATGAGTATATTGAAGAAGTTGGTTTGCATGAAGATGGCTCAAGAAAAGATGAGATAAGAGGTAAAGGGTAAGTAATCTTTGTGAGTGATGAGCCCAAGTTTGATGAAGAGAATGGTGAGATATATGATATTTTACAAAAGAAAGAGTTGAAAATGTTGGAGGAGCTGTTTGGTCATTCAAGAGAAATGAATGAAGGTACAAGCCATAGTGAAGACACCATTGGGAAGAGTGAAACAAGACAAGAGCAAAGCAAAGAGGTCAAGACAATTTTGATCAAGAAGCAAGAATGTGAAGGCAGCCAAGAGGCTTCATGGCCTAAAGATTTTGATTCTAAGGTGGCTTTGAATGTTTTTTATGCAGGTATGAAGATTGCTAAAGTGAATGACATAGATGAGTCATTGGAGAAGATCATGAAACAAGAAGAACAACAAGAAGATCTTGAAGATATGTATGAAGATGAAGAAGCATGGAAGCGGGAGATGATAGCTGAAAAAGAGATGAGGAGAAGAACATACCAGAAAAGGAAGAAAAGAAGGAAGATGAAAGACAAAGACAATCAAAGACAAACAGCAGCATTGGTATTGGCAACAAGACCTTGGGATCCAAGCATATAATAAAGACTAATACATGGAGGAAGTAGTTCATTTGATGTAGGAGAAAATTGTTTCTAGAGGGAGAGTATGATGTAGGAGCATCTACATACATCTTGGCAAGACATGGTTACAATTGAATTCAAATTCAATTTATTGTATTTTCCCTCCAATATGTTGTTAATGAGGAGTAATTGTAATTGTAATTGTTAAAAGTAAAAAGAGTGGAAAAGGTAAAAATTAATTGTTGGGGCTATTGAGGAAATAAAGGAGTGGTTGAAAATATTTCAACCTGGGTATATTATTGAAAATTAAAAACTGTATTTGTTTCGCCTTGAGCCAAGTTGGGCGTAGAGGTTAGAGAAGAGGTTCTTGAAAAGAGCAAAATAAAATTCATTGAGGAGGATAGAGGAGTACGTAGAAGGAAAGAGAAGGAGAATCTCTCATTTCAAGGAGAAAGGAAGAATGATCAGAAGTATGTAAGAATGCAGGTCTGCAACAAAGAGAAAATGGAAGCTTGAGGAAGAGACTTTTTCATGATTTTGGAGAAAAAGGAGCCAATTTGTCATCGAGAGATGACTCTTCAGTAAATGGATCAAATTATTTTGTTGACATTAAAGAAGTCCGTAATATGTTCAAGGTCACTGCTTAAGAGAACATCAGCAGCATTTTCTCTTATGTGACTGAACTCAAAGAAAGAGTGGCCAAGCTTCAATACCAAAAGCAACTTCTTATCTGCCAAGTAACAAAACTCAAGACAAATGGGCATGTTCAGGATGATCGTAATGTAAATCATATAAGTGATATAACCTTCAATGGGTCTCCTAGATCTATGCAATCACCTTCCTACCAGGCTTTAGAATTTTTAAGTGATTTTTCATATTTTTTTTGGTTTATTGCTTTTGTATTATTCCCTGAGTAGTAAAAAAGTAAATCAGACACAAACAACAAATTGTATATGTTTGTTGGTGATAATGAGTAGTCAATAGCATACAGTTACTAGATATGTCTCTATGAGCACATTTGTGGTTGAAAAAAATTGTGATTGATAGAAATGTGACTATAAACAAGAAAATATTTTCTTTGGTAAGTCATTTTTGAGCCATCCTGCTTTAGGCGACCTTATGATTGAAGAAGACCAGAAGGTTTTCAAGTATTTGCAATCTCTTGATGTCGAGGACTTCAAAGATGTTAAGTCTGGGTATTCCATCACATTTATTTTTTATCCCAATCTATATGATGGATGTGTTTCTCTATTTCATGTAAATTTGAGTCTCATTAAATAGCAAGGAATACGTGCCAAAGCGACGAGATTGGCTTGCAACATATTGGGCCGACTTTAAATCCCCAAAACAATTGTCGCGTAGATGCAATATAGGGGTCAAGCTAGAGATATTAAAAAAAAATGTTGGGAAAGCTATAAATAATTTACCAAAAACATTAAATCCTCATAGGGCTGTATTGAATGCTCCTATCTTACATGTGAACGGTGATGATGTGGAAGCTGTCATCAATGCATGTGAACTTGCTGCTGAGTGGCGTCAGATTTTCCATTTTGATGTTGTTGTTGATATTGTTTGTTACCATAGATTTGGACACAATGAGATTGACGAGCCATCCTTCACACAACCTAAAATATACCAAGTGATTAAAAATCATCCACGAACAGTTGATGTGTATGAAAAATAGCTAATTTAATTAGAGCAGTTGTCAGCAGAAGAAATTGATGCACTGTCTTAGACTGCAAATAGGGATTAGAATATTCAAAACTTTGTGGTACCTGGCATCCTTAGTTTATAGATGCTTTAATTTTTAGGCTCAAATTTTATTATACATACATGTTGTCAACACATGCTACCTAGGTCGGCTTGGCTCAGGTTTTCTCATTGCATAGTTACATTATTTGGTATCAGAGCTTTGTGCAGAAGGTCAGCACATCACAAGTTCAAGAGGAATAATTTTACATTGGAGACCTATTTTAGGATGATCTACTTGAGAGCAATTCAATTAAAGTGCTAAGGAATAGGTCTGATCTACCAAGAATATAATATAAGGAGCAACATGGTTGGCACTATTACTCATCTCATAAAGAAGAAGATTCAAGAAAATTTTCTTTTGATCTTAGAAAAGAGGTATGCTTAGTTGATATTTGTTCATAGTTGTTTTATTTTTTTGATTTCTGTAAGTGCTTTGAACACATGTGTGTGTATTGTTAATTTATTTGCTTTGATTTGTGTAGTTGAGGTAATTAGTTATCTTGTCTTGGTCAAATCTCATTGTTAATTATCAAGGTCATCTTATTGTGTTTTAGACACTAGATGACTCCATAATCCCAATATACTGATAAGGCTACTGATCTTTAGTATAACAAGCATACTACCCCTATGAATCACCAATTTATTAACTAATTTTGACCCTATAGGTTAAATTAGAACCCTTATAGGTAAAAAATTTATTTTTTAGATATTTTATGGGTCTAATATTTTATCATGGAGTGTATTATAAATTATTTGATGTTATTTAATTCTATATTAGCCTTGGTCTTAGTCATTTTAATTAATATGTCACTTTAAGTCATTTAAAAGGCTTTTAAGGATAATAAATGCAAGTGGCATGATTTTCTAGGTGTGGAAGTGTCATTTTTTTTAAAACAACCAATAAGTTAGATTCCATATTGTGAATGTTAATTCATCTAAAACTTGTAGGTTATCTTATTGAAAATTATGAAATCAACTAAAAAAGAAGAGTTTGGCACTTGTACAACCCATTAGGGAAGGTGACAGGTGGGAAAAGGTCATGGAATGTATATTCATCTTCTTCAGACTCAATTCCACATTTGAAATTCTCTATAAGTTCCAAATTCAAGATAAAACCATTCTTCTCCTTCTTTGCCTTTCTAGACACACAAGAGTGGTCAGTAAGTTTGTGCTTGTATGGATAGTTGAAGAGGTTTCAAGTCAAACACCTTTGGGACGTGGTAGTACACTTAGAGAGATCCATTTCCATAACAATATTTAAAATATTGGTCAACCATGCTTTATGAATCATCTCTAATAAGTTGATTGTGTTATTTAACTCACTATTTATTGCACCCTATAGGTTTTTCTCTATTTTCAATAAGTTCATACAATCTAGTTGGTGATGTTGACTCCAAAGGATGTCGTCTCTCTTTTATCAAATTTTATTCATTCTTGGTTTCATGTTTCATGGTATTTTAATGAGAAAGTTATCTCATGTTTTAGGAAGGTGTCACCATATGAAACATGAAACATATCTCAATGCCATAATACTTCCTCTCTTCATGTTTGGTTTCATCACATCATGCTTTGAGCAAATTTTAGTCTTACCATTCCCCGTAGTCAACTCTTCACTCATTCCCACTTGTAGTCACATGTATAGAGCTTGTTTAGCTTGTTCATGGAATTTTAATGAATGTGTATCAATATAATCAAGTCATTAAGAGCTGAGGATATTTAATTTTAATTTTTTAAGGAGATGCAATGTTGGTTGCTAGCCCATGTACCATACAAATAGTCACTAGCTACCCTACTTGTTCTATAATAAGTGTTTGAAATAAGATGTCATGTTGGAACAATAGGTTTTGAGACTTATTTCAAGATATCCACAAGGAAAAAATGTATTTGATGGGTTGACATTGAGTTTAAGTTTTTCATGAAACCATTCATCCACACATTTTGCTCCATTCCATGTTCACTACCTACATACAACACATTCACACCTATAGGAGTCTCCCTGATGATGTCATGCTAAGATGAAGAATTTGGGAGATGTTTCAATATTTTAATATTTTTAGGATTCCATTTGAACACATTGTGATGGTTTTGAATCGATCACCAACATGTTTTTCTACTCACTATCCAAGGTTTATACCCATAATCTGTATATGCAAATGCCCACCTACAAGTGGTACCACATAGCTTTGAAGCTCCTTTTATGAAGAATTTGAACATGTTAAAACCTTATTTTATATTCAATAATGATGGAAAACTCAAGGTATAACTATTTGAAGCATCAAATGGGTAGGAGAAGGTGTAAACTACCTTTAAGCACAAGATGACTGAACTCGGGGACTTCTTCCCTATAAAGTAAAAACAAAGATCCAATAACTTTTATAGATACCCTATAAAAATGTTAAAAAGAGTTATTGATAATATATATAGGTAAACCTTGTAGCCTAATTCATGGATAATAGCTATACAAAAGTTTATGGGTAGATGACTAGTGGAGGATAGTTGTTGAAAGGTTCAAAGTTTCCCTTTGGACACTAAATTCAGGCAATAGTCACCTATAGGATTTTGAGCTTTAATGAAGGTATTTACACCCAAGGTTGAAGGTGAGATATATAATCATGATTAAATGACCTTAAAAATTTAAAATTAATTTCAAGGAGTATAAGGGTCACCTAAAGAGGATGTTATAATGTGTTTTGTCTCCTATTAGCAATTACATGTGTCATAATTCTAAAATTGCTCACTTATAGCAAATTGTTAACCTATACACCATCCATAGTAGGAGTGTGACAATGAAAATGTAAATTTTTGTTAATTAAATTTGACTCCAAATTATTAGGAATATTCTCAAAGGAAGTTTGTCACAATTTCCAAAAGGTAATGCTTACTTACTAGCCTTTTACTTCAAGGAGGTCAATCACTATTGATTGTTACAAAGAGTGAAAGGGAAGTAGAAATTTTAGTGTTGATAGTGCATAACAAAGGTTAAAAATGGGTAAAAATAATTATAAATGACCCTAATGGAATATATAGATTTTTTATACTTTTCCTCAGGCTTAAAACATGCATGACTACCTACAGATGCCCTCCAAAATAAGGAATACAATCAGGAATTTGTACATACAGTCTGTACTAGGTAGGAGTATAAGGAGCATATGAAGGAATACATTGATAAGTGAAGGTGATAAAATATAAATAATATTACTAATATTTCCATATCACTCTCAAGGTATATACAAATCAAATAAAGGACTCTAAACAAGTAACACACAGTCCATTGGAGGAAAACTTGTATACAACCCATTTCACACATGTTGTCTTGGTTTTTTGAGAATTTGGGAGGTCAAATCATAAGAAAAAGAGATAAAAATTGGTACGAATCATATATAAGACCTTAATAAACCACTATAATACTTACTTGGCTTAGAAAAAGAGGGGAAGTGCCCTCTATTTTGTCTCAGATAGAGGGTACTTCCCTTATAAACAAATTAACATGATTTGAAGAATGGCAATGGTTAGGTGAGTTTAAGATTGATCAAACATGGAAATAAGGTGTGATAATTTGAAATAAACCTATAACAACATTAATAATTAAGTAAATAATGTATATTATCAACAAGGTGTCCTAGAACTCCAAGGTTGTAGTCAAGCCTAAAAGGCAGGGTTTGGGCCTACTGTCCAAATGGGGAGCCATTCACACTTCTATCCTTAGATATGCATTTTAACCTATTAGATAATGTTTGTGTGGTCACTATAGAGGTGATCAAGCTTGTGTAAGGCATATAAGTTTTATGGGAATCCATTTATGGCTTAAATGCAACATTAGGCCTATGTAGATGAAAGGAAGGACTTGATAAGCTAAATTTGAATGCTTACATCTCCTTTGAAGATTTTCATGGGGATATAAAATGTTTAGAGGTGTTTACAAGGGCATTTATCTTTGTATTTTTGAATTATTTTTTCAACTTCAACATCCCATTTTTTTGAAGTAAGCTTAAGAACCTAAGTGACTCAATACCCTTGCAAACCCTTGGATAAGGACCCGATTGGGAAGATGAGATTGGAGGGATATCCAAGTGGGGTGAAATTACCATGAAATTTCAATAAAATTTCAAAATACTCTCCTAGGGTCCTCCCCATACTTTTAGATTGTACAAAATTGTGCAGTTTCTAGGAGGTTTGAAGAGATGAAATCAACTTTCAAAGGAATATTGAGACTTGAGCTAATTCCCCATATCTATTTCATCCCTTGTAAAAAATCCTAAGATTTCCAACAAAATCTCTCATCTCAACCAGTCAAAAATGTTATAGTGAGAAAGATGGTGAGAAGTGTGAAAACTTTCAGTGGATGGCTTTTTAAGGTGTGGTTAATGCTTCTAAGGCCATAAAGGATCTTGAAACATGTAATCCACTCCCTTTTATGTATTTTCATGGGAAAATAAATCCAAATTTTAATCCAAGTGTGCAAGGTATGTGAAATAATAGTTTCCTTTGAGTGTAGGCAATGATGGCTCACTTCCAGAAGTTTCTAGATGATTAAGACTGCAACCAATGCAAGGAGAGGCATGTATGAAACCCTTCTCTCTCTCTCAGTTAAATCATTAGACCTATCCATAATATTTTTTGGGATTTTAAAAGAGGGATAAATCATGAAGGTAGTTTTTTGAGATAGCAAAGGGAATTCCTAGGTCACTTTTCATGAGTTTCATGACTTGGGAAGCCACTTGTTTCTTCTAACCTTGTACGGTCCATTTCACATCCTCTTCTCATGCACATGTAACTCATTTTCTTAGCTTATTGAGAGATATTATTGAGTTTTAGAGATAATTGGACTTAAATTAAAGACTTTAAATCATATTTTTACTTGTTTCAAACTCTCTAAATTTTTTCAAGCTCATACTTCCTTCTCAACAAGGACTTACAAGCGTAAGCATGATCAATTACATATAGAAAGAAAGACTCAAGAGTAAGGGCATGAAATAGACATATTTTTTTAGGAGATGCATGTAATATTGGTATCAAGAGAATTAAAATGAAGATTCATGTGATTCATGGAATATTTATATAGTCATACATATAAGAAGTCAACTACAGTCCCCTAAATTCAAGCCTTCATTCAAGTTGGCAAGTAGTATGAGAATTTAGTGATAAAGATAAGTTTCATGTTCCAAGAAGATTATTTAGGAGACAAAATTATATTAACTAATCAATATAATAATTTGGGGGTGTCTAAACAAGGATCTATAGTTAGTTTACCCTTAAAAGGCACACCTACAACAAGCTAGCATTTTTTTCCAAGTATGCACCCTGAACCATCAAGTAAACTATGAGAGGGATTTTGATATTGTTCCTTGAGTTATATAAATTATATTCTAATGTTTTAATACAATTAGGTATGTTTGGTAATGATTCATGAGTTTAAAATGGAGATCACACATTCATAAATGTAAGAAACTACACCTGCAACCTTTTTTAGAGTTCATTTAGGGTTTCCTTCAAGTTAGAGTTTCATTACCAAATGATGAGATTCATGTTCAATGAAAATGGTTAAAATAATAATGATGATGGAATGGGATTAAAAAATAATGAATAATCACTTTATACAATAAAATCCAAACTCAAATTGAATTTCTCACCTATAACATTGCTTGAACATAGTCATTTATGAGGTTCTTGAAGAAACTTAAGTCATACATAAGTTGCATGATATTGTAGGCTGAGAAATGAAGGGTGAAATAATGAAAGTATGAGTTTCATGATAATTTAAAATAATATTAAACTTTTTCCAAAAACTAAGGAAAAGGGAGGAAAACTTGGTCTTGAAACTTGACCTGGTAGGCAACTCAAGGTAAATTTTGGTAAAAGAGGTCTACAGGCCAAAATATGCATGATATAATCATGAAATTTGGTGGAGATAATAATAATGAATTGATAAACCCATATAATATATTTTTGAGATAAAATGATATAATTATATATTCACTATTTTATCATAGTCAACCTCATGTCTAATCACAATCAACATTGGAGCCTGTCTTGGATGAATTGGTCATTTTGGAGCATCTACAAGTCAATCAAAAACATGAAATTTGCTAATAATGGTATACATGACACATTAAATAATCCCACTCCATCATAAAGTTACTAAAAAATGTGAAAATACTATTTTTTCTTACATAGACCTCTTGTAGTCAACATATAGCCATTGGAGGCCAAATGAAGCTTTTGTCAGGTTTGAGTGATAATAAAGAGTTTAAGACTTGGAGAGGTATTAAAACCATGAAATATGATGTTTTAAACCTGATTTGATATATCTATTGTTGGAAATATTGTCATTGATGTCAAAGGTCTAGCATTATTGGTGATAAAGGCCCCATTACATTTAATGATGTTTGTAGTAGTTATATCTTGGCTAATGTGAGTTAATATTTATTTAATATTAATGAATATATTTTTGGTTGCATATGAGACAAAATAAGGGCCCATGGAGAAGTCAAAGAGCCATGGGATAAAGACAAAAGATGTATGTGATGCATTTTCCCATGAAGAGTCATCTTGGGGAATTCCAAGAGTCACCAAGTGAAGACAAAAGAAAAAGGGCACAATTTCTCATGAAGGGACACTTTGAGAAATATGAAAAGTCACCAAGATAAGGAAAAAAGAGGGAATGACGTTTTTGATCATGAAGGGTCACCACATGACTTTTCAAAGGCAAGGATATGAAGGGTCATACAAGTTTGGCACCATTTTCCATGAGGATTGAAGGGTCACAAAGGGAGAAGGCCAAAGGTCATTTGGAAAGATATAAATAAAGGCTTGAGAAGCCATTTGTAATATGAGAGATAGAGGTTGATTTGATAGTGTAATATCTAGCTTAGAAGAGCAAAGGTGAGAGAGAGGAAAGAGATGTTGTAATGGACTATCATTTGTTGAGATATAAACATTGAGAGATAGGTGTGTGTTATACATAAAAGGGGTTGGTGCTCATGAATTGTTGCTGGGTTGGTGCTCGGCAAATGGGTTAGTGCTCTTGTGGGTTGATGGTCATGAATTATTGCTAGGTTGGTGCTCGATAAAGGGGTTGGTGCTCCTATGGGTTGGTGCTCACAAATTATTTTTGGGTTGGTGCTCGGTAAAGGGGTTGGTGCTCCTATGGGTTGGTGCTCATGAATTGTTGCTGGGTTGGTGCTTGGTAAAGGGGTTGGTGCTCCTATGGGTTGGTGCTCCTATGGGTTGGTTCTCATGAATAGTTGTTGGGTTGGTGCTCAATAAAAGGGTTGGTGCTCCTACAAGTTGGTGCTTGTGAATATTGTTTAGGTTGGTGCTCATTCATATACTTGAGATTATTCTCCATGGTTTTTCCCACATTGAGTTTCCACGTTATATCTGGTGTCTCTCTCTATCTTGTGTGGTGTTTATTGTTTGAGTTTTATTACATATCTTGAATGTTTGATTAAGTAGAAGTTGATTAAAGGAAAGTTTTATAAGATATATGATATATTGATTCAACCCCCCTCTCAGTATATCTCGTGATTAACAATTGGTATTAGAGCAAGTTCCTTTTTGAAAAGTCTTATAGCTTGAAGGTAGATCAAGAAAGCATGATGGCTGGGTCACAGGAAGGATTTTATACAAATAAGGCACCATTATTTGATGGGATGAATTATGCTTTTTGGAGCATGAGAATGAAGATTTATTTGATGGCCCTTGGATTCGACATATGGAAAGTAGTGGTGGAGGAATATGAAGAGCCACAGACATCTGTAATTACTCCAATAGAAAAGAAGGCAAGTGAATGTAATGCTAAAGCTTTAAATGTTATTTTATGTGGTTTATGTGAATATGAATTTGTTAAAGTTATGCAATGTAAATCTGCTCATGAAACTTGGGTAAAACTTGAGAATATTTATAAAGGTGATGGAAAGGTTTAGCAAGCTAAGCTCCAGACTTTTAGAAGATAGTTTGAAATTTTGAAGATGGATGAAGAAGAAGATATATCAAGTTATCTTTTGTGAGTTGATCAAATCATAAATCAGATTCAAGGTCTTAGAGAAGCGTTAGAAGAGCCAACAGTGGTACAAAAGGTTTTGAGATCTCTACCAATGAGATATGATGCAAAGGTTTTGGCAAGTGAGGAGATGAAGAATTTAGCCAAGCTAAAGATGGATGAGCTTCATGGTATACTCATGGAATATGAGATGTAGATAGAACAAGATAAACCCTAAAAGAGAGAAGTGGCTTTCAAGACATCAAAGAAAGAGAAAGCCAAGATTCAAGAATCAAGTGATAGTTCTAATGATGATGAAGATGACAACGGAGCACTTTTCATTTGCAAGCCGAAAAGAGGAATAAGTAAATATCAAGGAAAATTACCTTTTAAATGTTTTAATTGTGCAAATATTAGACATTTTTTAGCTAGATGCCCAAATAAGGGTAATGATGATGAAGAAGAAAAGCTTACATACAAGAAAATTTTCAAAGGAAAATCTAAGAAGGGATTCGAGAAGAAGAGCCTATATTCTAAGGATCCTAGCTCAGTCAAATATAGTGGAGTCAACGATTCAAAAAAAGAAGAGATTCTATTCATGGCCATACATGAAGATGATCAAGAAGAAGAAGAGGAGGAAGCTGAAGTGAATATGGAAGGAGAAATAATTTGTGCCCTAGAAGAGTTAAAATCTATTGAGAAGAAGAATCAAAGATTAAAGTGCCAGATCAAGAAAAATGAATAGGAGTCAAAGGAAATGATTGAATATCTACAAGCACACTTTGAAGAAGCCAAGAAGAATGAAGAAGATCTCATAGCACAGTTAGAAATAACAAGAAAAGAATGTGAAAGGTATGTTATTGAAATTGCCTCTTTCAAAGAAGATATTAAGAAAGTAGTCAATGATAAAGTAGTTAGTGACTCAAAATTTGAGGATAACACTAACATATTGAATAAGATATTGGAAAGTAAAAAAGCAAATTCAGATAAGATAGGGATTGGATTTTAAAAGAAAAAGAGTTATGTTGAAGATCTTACAAAAGAGGAAACAAAAAAGGGAGAAATGAAGAATACAGAGGACATTTCAAACAGAGAAGGCTGGAAGGAACAAAGCTACAAAAGGAAATCAGATCAGAGATATATAGATAGGTCTTATTTTTATGAGTATTGTTTTTATTGTAATGGATATGGTCACAAGAAATTAGAATGTAGAAAAAGAGCTAACAATTTCAAAAATAAGAAGTAAAGTCAAGTAGAGTCAAGCAGAAGTCACAACTCTTTTACTCCTCTATCAAGCTTTGATGAAGAGACCATAGTATGCTACAAGTGCAATAGATTCGAACACATAGCTCGATATTGTAGAAGCATGTTTGAGTCAGTCAGAAAGGATTAGAGTTTCAAAGCTCCATTCATCAAGAAGAAGGTTCATACATGTTCATGGCAGAAGAAACAACCTGAAGATTCTATGTTGGTGCAAACAGCTTTGCATGTAATAAATAAAGATCAACCATGGTTAATTGATAGCGGATGTTCGAGGCATACGATAGGAGATAAAAGTAAGTTCATAACTCTAAAGAAGATCGATGGTGGTACAGTGAGATTTAGAGATAAAACCACTGCCAGGATAGCCAGAAAAGGTACTTTGAGTTTGGATTATGGTAGAACTAAGACTAAAAATGTTTTGTATGTAAAAGGTCTTAAGCATAATCTATTGAGTGTTAGTCAAATATGTGATCAAGGATACACATTAAAGTTTCATAAAGAAGGTTGTGAGATTAGAAGAAAATATTCAAATGAGTTGATTACAGATGCTCAAAGGATAAGGAACAATGTGTATGTATTGTCAGATATATTCTCAAAGGCACAATCAAAGGACACATTCAAAGATCTACGAGAGGAGTTGGGAGTAATTTCTATTACTTCCTTCCATTGATGTTCAGCATCAGTTGAGAGGGAGCTAAGTGTTAGCTCCAAGTAGGCCCTTTGCCATTGATGTAAAAGGGGGAGAATAACAGGTACAGGTATAGGTGCAAAAATAGGTACAAGGAACAAGTACAAGTTGCTATAGTGAGGGGGAGTTACTATACATTTTCAGATGATAGTATATGTAGGTGATAGGATATGGCAGTTTCAAGATTGAGGTTGCCATCAATGACAAAGGGGGAGATTATTGGAAATATTTTCATTGATGTCAAAGGTCTAGCATTATTGATGATAAAGTTCCCATTGCATTTAATGATGTTTGTAATAGTTATATCTTGGCTAATGTGAGTTAATATTTATTTAATATTAATGAATATATTTTTGGTTGCATATGAGACAAAAGAAGGGCCCATGGAGAAGTCAAAGAGCCATGGGATAAAGACAAAAGAAGGATGGGAAGAGTCATCCTAGGGAATTCCAAGAGTCACCAAGTGAAGACAAAAGATGAAGGGCACAATTTCTCATGAAGGGACACTTTGAGGAATATGAAAAGTCACCAAGATAAGGAAAAAAGAGGGAAGGATGTTTTTGATCATGAAGGGTCACCACATGACTTTTCAAAGGCAAGGATATGAAGGGTCATACAAGTTTGGAACCATTTTCCATGAGGATTAAAGGGTCACAAAGGGGGAAGGCCAAAGGTCATTTGGAAAGCTATAAATAAAGGCTTGAGAAGCCATTTGTAATATGAGAGATAGAGGTTGATTTGATATTGTAATATCTAGCTTAAAAGAGCAATTGTGAGAGATGAATATGATTTGTATTTGTTATATCTAGCTTAGAAGAGCAAAGGTGAGAGAGAGGAAAGAGATGTTGAAATGAACTATCATTTGTTGAGATAGGAACATTAAGAGATAGGTGTGTGTTATACACAAAAGGGGTTGGTGCTCCTCTGGGTTGGTGCTCACGAATTGTTGCTGGGTTGGTGCTCATGAATTTTTTCTGGGTTGGTGCTTAGCAAAGGGGTTGGTGCTCTTGTGGGTTGGTGCTCATGAATTGTTGTTGGGTTGGTGTTCGACAAAGGGGTTGGTGCTCATGAATAGTTGCTGGGTTGGTGCTCAGTAAAGGGGTTGGTGCTTGAAAATATTATTTGGGTTGGTGCTCATTCATATACTTGAGATTTTTCTCCATGGTTTTTCCCACATTGGGTTTCCACATTATATCTGGTGTCTCTCTCTATCTTGTGTGGTGTTTATTGTTTGAGTTTTATTGCATATCTTGAATGTTTGATTAAGTGAAAGTTGATAAAGGGAAAGTTTTATAAGATATATGATATATTGATTCACCCTCCCCCTCTCAGTATATCTTGTGCTTAACATTTATTTTATCATATTAAATTTTTAAATAAAAAGTCTCCTTGAAGGTAAGTTTAGGCATGAAGGAAGCAAGCAAATAGTTAAAGGTAAAGTTTGAGAAAAATTTTCTACAAGCTAAAGTATGTATCCTCCAATCATGAAACTGGGTAGGATTGATACTAATGAAATAATATACCTATACATAATAGTTTTACGGTCATGTGACAAGTGTAAGATCTCACTATTTTGACACAGTCCCCTTCATGTCTCATAATTGTCACTGTTGGTACAGTCATACTTATTAGAGATTTAAACTGTGGTTAAGAGTTTTAAATTCTTGAGAGTGTTTGAAAAACATAAGGGGATGATTATTAGTCTATTAAACATATTTAAAAAGTGTTCACACTAAAAAAATCCATCCAAACATGCAGGCAAGCTAGAAACCCCATAGGCAATCTTAAAGGCATAAAGAGCAAAGTTGGATTTTTTATCATTTGAAGAGGAGAATACAAGTTAAATCAGGTAAGGAACATGTAAACATGGTTTTTAAACCCCATATAATCCTACAAGTGTTTAATAAATCTAATATTTAGTTTGGGCCAATTAGGCCTTAAAGCTTGTTTGAAGGCCTATAACACCAAAAGACACTCTCAGACCTTCCAATGTAAGGTCACTTCATGAAGAGGCATTATGAAATTTTTTAGGTGACTTGAAGTTTATTTCAATAAATGAAGATAAATTGGAAGGTCAAATTGGTCTTTTGAAGGAATTCGAGCTTTTTAGGCCTAAGACACCTACTTTTAGCCCCTCTTAAAATGCATCTTTCATACCATGAGGATTTGGGACAAATGATTTTATCATGTTTTGAGTAACCCTATGAAATTGAAATTAATTATGGATTTAGGTTGGTTAAGGGCCTATTTTTTATGAATAATTGCTAAGAGCATAAGCATGTCTAGCATTCTTACAAACCCTATAGGCAATTATCTTTACATATATATCTTTTCATACCTTCCACATAAGAGCCAAATATTTTCAAAGACATTGAAGGCATATATGGAATAAGGATAAATGGTAAGAATAGGTGTAATGGGAGTCTACATCTTATGAATAATCTTCAAGAAGGTGAGTCTATCTAGATTGCCAAAGGAGCATTTTTATTAGTTTTGGGTTTTAGACACATAGGTCCATGAAATGGACTAAAATAATATAAAAATCACATATAACATGTAGAGGACTCCATAAATCTCATGTAAAGCCTATTTTTAGAAATAGTTTGGTACATTTGGGTGCCTAAGAGGCCCAAAATGGTTCAAAATTGCTTATTTTTATAGTTATTCAAAGAGAGAAATGTATAAATCCATAAAATATCCCTAATGGGACCTAAAAAATCATTATATGGCAGTTATAGCTCATAAAAATGGTCTTAAGGGTGCCTACCTAAGTTGAAGGGTCAAAAAATCAAGTTTTTTGACATTCTATTAAATGTTACAAGTTTAATGGTGATTTCCACCATTATTACAGGTCTTGAATATGGACTAAACTTTGTTTTATCCCTCAAATGCATGACATGGATGTTTAAAAGTCTTTTATATTTCTAAAAGTGGTTCTTATGATGCCAAATGGTCTTAAGAGCAGGTTTCAGGGTAGCAGGTTGAAGGTGGGTCAAGCTTGAGACCTTCATTAATGGAGTCTATGAGAGTTGTAGGTTTCATGGAGTTTTTCACAAGTTTTAAGAGAATATAGGAGTTGAAAACAAATGATAGCCTCAAAATTAAAACACAAAAAATAACCTCTATGGTCAGTTAAGCATCAAATGCCAGGTTCCTTAACCATTTGTCAAGCATCTTCTAGAAGTGCAAGTGGAGTGGGGTGTAGAAGTTCAAGAGGGGAATTTTGGAGGTTGAGAGAGAAAGTGGAAAATTCAATGTGTTTTCCAATTATTTGGAGACTTTTTCCTTGTGAGTGGGTCATGATATCATCATCCTCAAATGTATTCATCTTCTAGTATCTTTATAAGCCAATGAGAGGGCTTGAAGTCTATTTCAACTAATGAGGGTTATTTTTTTGAGTAAGGATTAGTGATAATTGATCCAAATGTGGTTGAGACTCCATGTAAGGTTTTTGTGCCTCATTTATTGATTTATGAGTTCTTGCTTCTCCTCTCTCTCTTTCATTTTCTCTTATATCTCCTATTTGTCCCCCATTTTTTAAATATATTCTCATTTGACAAGGCAAACCCTTATAAAAATTTGTAAGAAATAATTTTATAAGCAAATAAGATTATTTTTCACCTATTTCTTGCTTTTAACTTATGTTTAGTAAGCTTGTGTATGATGGCTTTGTGAAGAAGTGTTCTTCCATGTTCATTATTCTTCTTTCTTACCTCTTTTTAGGTGTTTTCAAGCTATTTGAAGGTTTGAAATTGAGATTTTTCTACCACTAATGGATTCTTAGTGTGATTTTTAGAACCCCTCTTTTCTTCATCTATTACTTAGTGAGCCTAGTTTAAGAAATACTAATGAAAATTAGCTAGTTTGCAAGATAATGTGAGCAAATATGGTCTTTATGATGAATTAGTGTTTGTTGCAAGGTTATTTGAGTGTCATTTAATTTGATACATCACCATTTTAGTGCTCGCAATCATCCATTACCCCCTTATCCCTTTTCCAAGTATAAATATTAGTTTATGTGATCTACCAAGAGGAATTCAACCTTTTCTAGAGGTTCAACCTCATTACATGATACCCATAGCCTAATGTTACTCAAATATTATAGATGTGAGTGAGAGAGCCTAAAAAATCTCCCACAAGGGTAAAATTATATGCTAAAATAGTTTCTAGCATGCCCAGCGGAACCACTTTTAAAGATTATTGATTGAGATTGATGTTATTCTTGGTCCATTTTCAACATTTGTTACATATACACTCTCAGCATTTGGTGAATCCAAAGAACACTTAACATTATGGTGGCAAAAAAATACCTATCTTTCATGCCAAAGGTTGTTAGGACTTGTTTCAAAGTCTTAACGTTAGGTTAGATTTTTGGTAGGTAATAAATAATTATTGTAAATGGGGCATGCATCTTTTAGTAAAGACACCCCCATAAAATAAACTTAGTTTAATTATTAGGTAGTTTTAATGTTTTATATTTATTAATTAGAATTACCTTATGGGTTGTTTTCCTATATTTAGTTGGTTATAGGATTAGTTGTTTTTACCGGTCATTGGTAAAAACTATATAAATCCATGTTTGCATTGTAAAAGGGTTAACAGAGTAAAGGCACCCTTATGTACTTGTTTTATTGAAATTAATTAAATACTTGTGCACTCACACTAAGCAGGGACAAGGTTCAACCTATTTTTTTTCAGGAGTTATCAGTGGTATCAGAGCATGGTTATTTTGGGAGCTTGGTGAATTCGAAGGAGCAAGGTGAAAAATCAATTCACGTGATATCATTTGGCATGAAATAAGGTATGCCATATAGTATTGGTTTAAATATTTTGAAAATTTATTAAATTATTTTAATTTTTCAAATATTATTTATATTTAAACCTGTATATTTTCCATATACCACAGTCTAGTCTTTTTTGATCATTCATACTCCATTGTCTTGTGTTCAAACCTCCTCATCTGGCATAAAAATGAATTTTTAGTATTTTAATGTTATTAAATTCATTGTTTTTTGGCCAAAACCAGATTTTTATGACCTATTTATTTTAAAAAAACCTCTATAATATTTATTCATGGCTTCCATTATTGATTCATCTCATTCTTAGGCCTCTTAATAGCTAAAACACCTGCCAATCTTGATCAAATGATATTAAACCCCTATTTTTTGCATTCAAATTGTATATCTGAGAATTTTTTGAACTTGTACGCCTGTGGTATGGCCTTCCAATGCCCAAGCTTTATTTTGATCTCATTCCCTACAAATACACCTAATTTTTTTTGCAAAAACTCAGTGAAAATCCTTTTTACCCAGCCTGTATGGATTTATATGGTCTATGAGAGAGAAAATATGTGAAAAGAAAATTCCCAAGAGTTGCCATGGCATCCCAGGCAAACTTGGCACTGCAATAAAATTCAAAAATTTATTTTTTTTGTTTCTAATGTTTTTTGATATCAAAAATTTGTCTTAGTGGATCCCACGGGAGGAAGCTTGCTTGAGAAGGTTGTAAAAAGGGAAAAATTTGAATTTATTTACTCATATGTAACTTTTTAAAATTTTCCCTCATACACAAAATCTGGAATAAGTAGAAATTTCTAAGTATAATGTTTTGCAAATGCTCTTAGAGCAATTGGTTAAGCTTATTTTGTTAGAAGCTTGCAAAGGAGGAGGTCAAGGGTTCAAATCCCTTCTTTTTGGAGAATTTTTTTTTGCTTTGGAATATGCTTTTTTGAAAAAGGAATATTCCCTTTTTAAATTTGAATATTTTAAAACACATACTTATTGTATTGTGTTATTTAATTTTTTGAAAAAGGGGAAATTCAATCATATTTATTTTGCATTGTTTTGGTGAGATAAGGTTGTAATTTGGTGAAATAAGGGTGTAATCATTGATTTTTTGGTGAAATTAAGTGCAAAACCCATCAAAAATACTTATTTTTCTTTTACGCTCTACGCGGAGGTTAAGTGCAAAACCTCATAGAAGCAGTGTCTTGTGCAGTGAGTGTGATATTTGTTTCATTTCTTTTGCATTTTGTTGCACTTTTCTCTACTGTACTTGCTTTCATTTCAAAATGCCAAAAATTTAGAATTTTCTTTTAGATGGTGATAGATTACAATTTCCTATTATTCAAATTGGAAATGATTGATGGAGGCTTCACTAGTGTTTAATGAGTTATGGGATATTGTTAAGAATGAAAATCCCACATTGCCAACAGAGCAGGCTAAATTAGATATATTCAATTTGCGTGATTCTAAGGCCTTAGCTCTCATTAAATGTTGTTGTACTCTTGATACTTATGTTCATATTGAAAATTCTCCTCATAGTTACACTGTATGGAAAACATTGTCAGATTGTATGATAAGAAACTTAAGCATAAGAAGATAGATATTCATATGCAGTTGTTTACTTTGTCATTAGATGAAGATGGGGATATGGGAGAATATATGTCTAAGTTGAAAAATATCACTACTGAGTACACTAAGGCTGGTTTTGGAAAACTAGATGATGACCTCATAGTTACTACTACTTTGAAAGGACTACCAAGGTCCTATAGGAATTTTTTTGAAATGTTGCATGTCTCTGAAAAGATCACAGGCATCACCTTTGATAAGTTGGCTGAGTTGCTCATCCAACATGACCTCTCTCTACCCAAGAAATCTAAGAAAACTGAAGAAGCCCATGTTTTGGAGTCAAAGCTTAGTTCATCTTCATCTGGGCATCAAAACAATAGAGGAAATAGTTATAGAGGGGGCCAATGTTATAGAGGAGGTAGATATCAAAACAAAGGTAGGGGTCATTCAAATAATCAACAATCTAATTAATAACATTCACATGAAACAAGTAATCGAGGACATGGTCACAACTCATATAAGGGCAGAGGTCGAGGTAGATCAGACATTCAGTGTCATAGATGTGGAAAATTTGGTCACATTGCCTCATAATGTAGGATTCTTTTTAATAAAATTCAGAGGCCACAAAAAGCAACTAAGACTAACTCTGCTCAGTATGTTGATCATGACTATGATGAATCTAGTAATGTTGCCCATGAATCTGCATTCACTACTTTGGGGCACATTGATTATATTGAATATGAGGCTAGAGATGAGCTCATAAATGTATGTGTTTTAGACATAGGAGAAACCAAACACATGACATTTAGGAGAGATTTCTTTTGGTCTTATAAGGAAGCTTCTTTCTCTCTAGTTGCCTTAGCAGATAAGTCTATGCATACACCACTAAGACTTGGATCTATTCAGATTCTTCTTCCTAATGGGTCTATAAAATACTTGGAGGATGTTTGGTATGTTCCCACATTGAAGAAACACTTACTTTATTTGGTAACTATTCGAAAGAAAGGTTATCAAATTGTGCTTGAAAATGGGCTCATTTACATCAATTCAGTGAAGGATGATTATAAAACAATGTATACATGATATGAAGATGGAAACTTGGTTAGATTGCATTGTAAGGTGCTTCCTCCCAATATAGAACTTGTAGCAGTTATTGACATAGGTACAGGTACTATGTCTACACAATGGTTATGGCATATTTGTTATGGACATTTGAATATCCACTCTTTAGTGGATTTGTAGAGATATGGTATGGTGAATGGGTTGCCCACTTTTTGCAAAGATAGCATTCTTTGTGTGTCATGTGTTTTGGGAAAACAAAATTAGGAAAAATTTCCTAAATAGTCATCTTGGAGAGCTAACAGATGTTTACAGTTAGTTCATAGTGATGTATGTAACATGAAAAAGTCATCCATTAGTGGGTGTAGATACTTTGTCTTGTTTATTGATGACTTTTCTAGGATGACTTGGGTATTCTTTATGAAAAACAAATCTGAAGTTTTCGCTAAGTTTGTTGATTGGCTACACTTAGTCGAAAAAGAAATAGGTTCACATTTGGCCATTCTTCATTCAAATAATGGAGGTGAGTATACCTCTAATGAATTTTTAGATTATTATCAAGAACATGGTATTCATTGACACTATAGTAATGCTTATACTCCACAACAAAATGGAGTATTTGAATGAATGAATAGAACTTTAGAGGGCAAAGCACGTGCCATGTTGCACTATATATAGCTTGATGATAAGTTTTGGGCCAAAGTTATTGGTACTGCAGTGTATTTGAGAAATAGGTCCCCCACAGTTGCACTTTTGGGACAAACTCCATATGAGGCATGGTATGGATTTAAACCAAAACATAAACACTTGAAAGTTTTTGGATGTGTTTGTTTTGTTTTGGTTCCTATTAAACATAGAACTAAGTTGGAACCATGAAGTCGAAAATGCATCTTTCTTGGTTATTCTAAAGATAAAAATGGGTTTCGTTTGCTTGCACAGGATTTAGGCAAATTCATAGTGAGTCGAGATGTAATATATGATGAGTTTGGGACTATGAACACTGCAAAGATTGATTCTCAACTTGATAGATTAGAGAGGAAAAATACAAAAAGAGATAAGGGTTTAAATAATGGGGATAACTCTTTGAAGTTATGGTATGAGACTCAAATTCCTTCACTTTCCTCTCCTTCATCTACAAGTTCATAGGTTGATGACTTAGAAATTGTTGAAAATTCTCTAAGTCCCCATTCTAATGATGCACATGTTGAGAATTCTGGAGTCCCTGATTTGAATAATTTGTCTAAGTATCCAAAATGGGCTCAAAGTAATTTTTTTGACTTCATAGTAGATGAAGTTGGTTTAATAGGGCCCAAGAATTCTCAAAAATAGGTAAACTATGCTATGGTTGTTACTACTTCTTCCACTGAGCCATCCACTTTTGAGGAGGCATCTACTGAACATGTTTGGCAACAAGAAATGAAATGTGAGTATGATTCTATACTTAACAATAATACATGGGTTTTGGTTTATCCTCCTCCACATGTTAAACCCATCAGATGTAAATGTGTTTATAGGACTAAGTATAAATCAGATGGCTCCATTGATAAACATAAGGCATGACTTGTTAGAAAAGGATATGCACAACAAGAAGGTATTGACTATGAGGAAACATTTGCACCAACTACCAAATGGCACACTATTCGTATGGTACTTGCCTTAACAACACAAAATAGTTGGAAAGTACATCAATTAGATGTTAAAAGTGCTTTTTTAAATGGTGATTTATAAGAAGAAGTCTATATGAAACAACCTCAAGGTTTTGAATAGGTGGGTCCTGAACACAAAGTATGTAAATTGATAGAAGCTTTATATGGAATCAAACATGCACCCAGGGCTTGGTATGAGAAAATGGATTCATACTTTAAATCCATTGGTTTTCATTGTAGTGAATCTAATGATACTCTCTATTTTAAAGTGCAGGGTAAGAAAATGGTGATACTTGTTCTCTATGTTGATGACCTGTTTCTCACAGGTAATGATGAAAACCATAACAAGTTTGTGAAGAAGGAATTAAAAGATGGGTGTGAGATGACAGATCTTGGACTTCTTCACTACTATTTAGGCATAGAGGTAACTTAGAAAGAGCATAGTATTTTCATTTCATAAACTAAGTATATTTGTGAGTTATTAGAGAGGTTTGGCATGAGTGATTGCAAACCTACCCTCACTCCCATGGAAAGTAACTTGAAATTGTCTAAGGATGATAGCAGTGCCTTTTTTGATGGCACCACATATAGACAATTGGTGGGAGGTTTGATATACTTGATGACTACTAGGCCCGATATTTCATTTTTAGTTGGAATTTTATCTAGGTTTATGCATGAGCCTAGAGAAATTCATTGGCATGTAGCAAAATGAGTACTTCGTTACCTTCAAGGAATGAAAACATATGGCCTTGAATACCACCGCAACAAGAACTTCAAACTTGTTAGATATTGTGATGCAAATTTTGGCAGATGTGTGGATGACAGAGTGTCAAGCACAGGATACACTATGCATATGGGTTCAACTGCCATTGCTTGGTGTTGTAAGAAGCAGGATATAGTGGCAAATTCATCAACAAAATGAGAGTATATTACAGCATGGGATGCTTCTAGATAAATTGTTTACCTTCATTGTATTCTTGAAGATCTTCAGGTTTCTCAATTTGCTCCTACACAGTTATACATTGATAATCAAAGTGCAATCAAGATGTCCAAGAATCCAGTGTTTCATGCCAAAACAAAACATATGGATGTCAAATACCATTATCTGCAAATTCTGGTGGCAAAGAAAACTCTTGATCCAATATATTTCCCAATTGTCAATCAGACAGCGAATATCTTCACAAAACTCCTTGACAGAATCAAATTTGGAAAATTCAGAAAAATGCTTGGTATGTGTCCAAAGACCTAACATTGGATCATAGGGGGGTTTGTTAGGACTTATTCCAAAGTCTTAACATTAGGTTAGATTTTTGGTAGGTAATAAATAATTATTATAAATGGGGCATGCATCTTTTAGTAAAGACACCCCCATAAAATAAACTTAGTTTAATTATTAGGTAGTTTTAATGTTTTATATTTATTAATTAGAATTACCTTACGGGTTGTTTTCCCATATTTAGTTGGTTATATGATTAGTTGTTTTTACCGGTCATTGGTAAAAACTATATAAATCCATGTTTGCATTGTAAAAGGGTTAATGGAGTAAAGGCACCCTTATGTACTTGTTTTTTTGAAATTAATAAAATACTTGTGCACTCGCACTAAGCAGGGACAAGGTTCAACCTATTTTGGTTCAGGAGTTATCAAAGGTGACTACAATATTAGCTTATAGAGGTATTCTTTTTTAATTTATTGAATTGAATTATAACTTAGTAAGAATATTGAGGTTTGTTAATACTCACCCATATGTGTGAAACTTTCCTCCTAAACTAATTTACAAGTCTGCCTCTATTAGAATATTTTTGTTAGCCCCTTTCATTACCATGGATCTCCCTAGAGCATTGCCTTTTATTGCTTTCAATGGTCAAAGTACATTGAACCTCAATCAATATGATCATATTCTATAGGCATCCTTGAAGAGTGTTCCTTACTTCATAGGAGATAATTTTACACCCCTTCTAAGCACCTCAAAGATATAACCAACTTTTACAATATCCATGACATCAATGAGGAAAATGTGGCTATTAGGTTGTTGTCCATCTATTTCAAGGGAAAGGCACAAGATTGGTATAGGAACATTAATCCTAACTCCATCACATCATGGGATGATTTAGTTTATTCTTTATATAAGAGGTTTGAAGATAAGAGTGACCACTTGTCACTTGCAGAACAATTAACTACAATCAAGAGGGCTCCTCAAGAGGTTATGCAAGATTTCAATACCAGGTTTCAAAAGACATGAGATAGGATATTCAAATCTATATCAGACATACTCATAACTATTCTTTCATCTACTATCTAAAATATATAAATAGTGTATTGCAGTGATGATTTAGTATATGGGGGAAACACACTATTGGATGCTTATGAAGTGGCAATTAGAGTAGAGAATAGTCTAGTGTAAACTGGTAAGCTTACACTTAGGCCACCTATGCATTTTTTTCATAAGAATAAATAACCTCTTGTTTCAATTCCTCCCCTTTCTACCATTTCTCCTATGCCAACACTTGCTTCCATACCTTCACCAAAACAAGAAAAGTCTTCAACTAGTCACTGTAGTGACTCCCAAGAGCACAAGAATTTCTAAAAACTCAAAGATCATGTTTCAAACTTTAGGAAATGAATTGGTGAATTTGAAGAGGCATAAAACTCAATTTAATAGGCCTTATCAGGCTCTATATCATCCTTAGTAGTCTTACCAAGTAAATAGGTCACCCTTTAAGGGAAATTTTTAAGGTCAAGGACAAGGGCAACCTAACTATGCTAGGCAAAACAATTATAATCCTAATGTTGAAAGTAATTTCAATACCTTAGTTCCTATTCATAATAGAATTTCATAATAAGGTGAGGTTACTATGCCTTAGAATTAGTCAATCAATTAATCCATGGTTCCAAACACCAAGTTCAATTAGGCTTTCAATAATCAGTGGTAACATGGTGCTAGATATGGATTCAATCAAGATCTTATGGCTCAAAATAAAAAACTCCCTATGATGACAAAATTGAAAGATCCTATTAAATTACAAGGGCCTAATGAAGGACCAAACTAGTTGGGTGATACAATGGTTAACTATGATCAAGAAGATTGTTATGTATTTAATTAGCAGGCTAGTTATTGCCAAGCAAACATTCTAGTGGCATCCAATACAAGGTTCAAAATAAGGAACATGGAGGGAAACCAAGAAGTATTCAAAGAGTATCCTACTCTTACTCCACTACTATCAAATCCAAATGAACCTAATACTTCCCCAAAAGTTCCAATAACTCAAAAAAATCAGAACCAAGAGAATACCTTTGTACCTCAAAAATCATAGGTTCAAAACATGGTTGTGGTTCCCAAAGAAAAAAAAAAGGTTGGTGGTTTTCCCATCAATATTTTTAAACAAATGAAGAATTAAAATGTGATTTTTATAATGTGTGACATGTTTTATATTCTTGGTCAAGTGGATATCCTTCAAGAGGGCTTATCAAAGATCCATGTTTCAAACAAGCCACTAAACAAGGAAAATGTAGTTCTCACCAATGCAACCAAAGGTTGTAATGAGGGATAATAAAACAAGGTGGTCAAATATCCTCCCTTATACCTTTTTTTAATCATTAGAAACTCTTTGGTACATAACTATATGGTAGATAGTGGATCAATTACTTCAATGATTCCAACATCAATAGTAAATCAACTTGGTTTGAAGGATGAACCCCAATCTAAGGGAGTTTTATAGTTTGATGGATCTTATACCAAATCAAATAGTATTATCAGAGGTGTAAAATTGAACCTACATGCTTATCCTAGTGTTTTAGTGGATCAAGATGTAGTGGTTATAGAGGTGCCTCTTCACTTTGCTCTATGCTTATCTAGAGAATTCATAACTAAAATTGGGGGTTACCTAGCAACAGATTGGTCCTACATAGATTTCAAGATAATTTATGGGACCAAAGTGTCTATCAAACCTGAGCCTATTGACCAATTTCACATTAAAACTTATGGTCCAAGTACCTCAAACATCAATTGTACCATTCTAGATGAAGAAGACCACTTTGTTGGTTAAGAACTAAACACTCATCATGATGGCATACCTGATATGTTCTTAGATGAGTTATGTAGTGAGAATCAGCTACTTGATCCTTTGGGATGTTTTTAAGAAATAGATATGAGATTATATTTCCTACATGAAGAGAATGAGTTCATATAATCCTTCACTAGGTCACAGGAGGATACTAGTGGTTTGTAGAAATTATTCTTTGATGGCTCAGGGAGAAAGCATGGAATAGGTATAGGTGTAATGCCAATATCTCCCTCCAATGAAAAATAGTTTTCATATTATAGGTTCCAATTTAGTTGCTCTTGTAATTCAAATAAGTATGAGGGCCCCATTTATGGCCTTTAATGGGCTAGTAAGAGAGGAATCAAGTAGTTATAAGTGTATGGGGATGGTGAGTTGATAATACATTAGGTCAATGGTCAAAACATATCCAATAACCCCTTAATGAAGTCCTACAAGCACAAAGTGTGGGACCTACTTGAAGACTTTGAAGCCTTCAATATCCAAGTAGTGTTAAGAGAGGAAAACTAACATGTTGATAGGTTGGTAGCTATAGGGGCTTAGTTTGACATCCCAAATGATCTAAAGAAGTCTAAAGTATAGCCACATGTCAAAGTGGTGGCAAGACCATCAATTCTAGATAATGACGCTCATTAATAGGTCTTTGATAGAGATAAGTAGATTACTTATTTCCTATAACAAGAGGTAGTGTTTTCCTTAGTGAACCAAATTAAGATTTAGAAATAATATGAGAATCCAATTGTTTAGCTAAAATCAAATAAACTTCTTAAAGGGTTGGTCACTCTTGAGGGTCTTTTTCATGAATGAGATCACATGAGGAAAGACAATGCAATGATGTATAATGATGAATAAAACTATAAAATATTCCTCATCTTGAAGGAAAAACTTCTTAATCTTGGAAAAGTAAGCAATGAGGTAGAAAAACATGCATTCATTGAACTTTGTAAGGAATATTCAGACATATTTTCTTGGGAGTACAGTGATTTGAGATGTTTTTACCCCAATCCAACCCAACACACCCTAGAGTTGGAGGCCAATGTTAACCCTATTAGCTAGAAGTAAAGGCATATCAACCCAAAGATTGAAGAGTTGATGAGAAAAGAGTTAACTAAATTGATTGAGTCCAATATTATTTTTCTTATCAAACACTCCTCATGGGTAGCTAATCTGGTGCCTAGGAGAAAGAATAATGGTGAGATCCAGTTATGTCTAGAATTAAAATCTTTGAAAAAGGTATTTTTGAAATAACATTACCCCTTAACATCCATGGAATATCTCCTTTAAATGGTTACTACTTCTAGACATTTCTCTCTTTTGGATGGGTACTCAAGGTACAACCAAGTGCTAGTAAGAGAAGAAGACCAATACAAGACTACCTTCACCATAAAGTGAGGAACCTATGCTTATCATAAGATGCCTTCTATCCTTTCAAATGTTGTAGATAATTTTAAAATATCCATGGACATGGCTTTCCAAGGTTTTCTAGCTTAGATGGTGCTTGTCTACTTCAATGACAACATTTTTCTTCAAAAAGGTTAGTGAACATTTGGACCACCTGAGGTTAATCTTTGAAATATGTGGAGAGTATGGTATCTCATTTAATCCCAAGAATTGTGTGTTAGATGTTAATGAGGCCAAAATATTGTATCATATTTTCTCAAAAGAGTGACTAGTTATTGATCCTAATAGAATAAATTTAATCTTGGCCTTATCCTTACCCAAGCATAAAAAGGGATTTTAGAGTTTCCTTGGAAAGATAAACTTTGTGAGAAGGTTTATACTTGATTTTAAAATCTTGGTTAAACTTATCATTGCTATGCTAAAGAATAATCAAGTGTTCACTTGGATAAGAGAATGCAAAGTAGGATTTGAGGCTATCAAACAAGCCATTGTATAAGAACCTACACTTATGAATCTTGATTTCTCAAAATATTTCATATTATATGCCTTTAATAATACTAATAATATATTAACTATGTTGATGCAAAATAATGGTGAAGGACTTGAGCAACCAATTGCATTTTTTAGTCAAGGATTTGAAGGGTTTGAAGAAAGGTATAATTTTATAGAGAAGAAAGTCCTTGAAATGGTAAGAATCATTAAGAAATGTATACCAATCTCTCTAATAGCAAAATTTATCTTATGGTGTCTCATCTTGGAGTGAGGGATTTCCTTCTTAACAAAGACCTAAATGAAAAGAGGGCCAGTTGGATTACAAGGGTCATAGAATATGATGTAGAAATCAAGGTCACTAAGCTAGTGAGAGACATAGGCTTATGTGAGTACATGGTATATGACCTTCATGAAGAGAGAGAGAGAGAGAGAGAGAGAGAGAGAGAGAGAGAGAGAGAGAGAGAGAGAGAGAGAGAGAGAGAGAGAGAGAGAGAGAGAGAGAGAGAGAGAGAGAGAGAGAGAGAGAGAGAGAGAGAGAGAGGTGATTTTAGTGACACAAGAAGAGCCACATGTAACTATACCTACACCTCACACCAACTGGATCCAAGACATGGAAAAGTGTTTACTAACATGTAAGTGTCTTCAAGGTATGGATAGGAAAAAGAGAAGGTATTTTATGATTCATTCCATACCTTATGAATTGGTTGATGGGAATTATTCAAAAAAGACCTTAATGGGAGTGATTCTTAGGTGCATAGATGATGGCCGAGTGACTAGACTATTGGATCAATTCCATGATGGGCCTGTAGGAGGTCATTTTACCCTAAGGTCTAAAACAAACAAAAGTGATGAGGTCTAGTTATTTTTAGTCCAACCTCTTCAAATATGCATATGCATGGGTGAGAAAATTCTAGAAGTGTGATCTCTTTGCATGTAAGCAAAGGTTAGTAGCCCTCCCTTTCAATCTAATTCAATTAGAGTAGCCCTTCATATAGTGGGGTTTGGACTTTATAGGAATGATCAATCCACCTTCTAGTGGAATACACAAGTGATTACTCACTACCACTGATTAGTTCACCAGGTGGGTGAAGGCAATTGCTCTAAAATAATCCAAAGAGATAACAATGTTGGACTTCTATGATAGTTTAGTGACAATATTTGGTATACTAATAACCATCACCTCAGATTATGCCTTAGCATTTGTTAGCATGAAGATGAGTGAATGGGCACTTAAATTGGGCATCTACCTTAGCACATCCTCTAATTACTACCCCCAAGGTAATGGACTTATAGAGTCAATAAATAAGAACTTTATTAGAATAATCAAGAGGACTATGGAGGAAAATCAAGAGTGTGGCATTTGAAGTTAAGGACAACCTTATGGGCTGATAGAGTGACTCCTAAAGTTACCATTGAACTCATCATTTATCTTTATATATTAGAGGGAAGCCAAGCTGGCCATCTATCTTAAGTTACCTTCCTTAGAGTTAGCCCATTAGCTTGATTTGATGGAGAGTGAACCTATGAGTGTGAGGATGGTAGAGCTCATGGATCTTGAAGAAATGAGGGACCTTATAATGAAGACACTAGATTCACATCAAGCTCAAGTCAAGAATGCATTTGACAATAGATCCATAGGATGAGACTTTAAAAAATTGGATTTAGTCTTCAAGTGGGATTTAAATAAGGCCAAACCAGGTAGCCATACTAAGTTTGATAGCTTGTGAAGTGGCCCTTATTTGATCCATGGATGTAAACAACATAATGATTTTCAACTTTCTTAACTAGATGGATAGGTGTTACCCACCTAGTCAATGGGATTCATCTAAATCCTTATTGCTAGAATATTTTGTAGCCATTGTATATATTGTATAGTTTTTTATGTTTTCCTCCAAGTGCCTTGTGCACATCCTTTCAGTTGTGTGTTTCCCTTCCCTAAGTGCCTTGGGCATAGTGTTGGTTTTGTTTTTTGTTGTCCTTATTTATTCAAGAGGAATTTTTTATAAATGGACAACCTTATATCATTTTCATATCAGTTGGGAAGAGATCTTTGTGACCCTGTAACCCCAATGGATACGATTTAGGTCACTAATATATTGTATATCAAGCATGAAATCCTAGGAGGTCACCAAAAATGTTGGCCAAAATTGGCCTACATACTAAAATTTTGCCTAGATAGATCAATCCACTCTCTTGGAACATTCAATAACCTTTACCCACATGATTAGTCTCTTTCTAAGTCCTCACTTGATGATGTAGTGTAGTATCTAGGAAGGTCTTGATGTGGTGTGAGGATCTAATCAAAGACCCTTTTTAGTGGATGATCTAATGGTGGAAGAGAATACAAACCTCATGACCCTACCACATGTCACTTTCAATATTTTGAAACACTTTAAGAAAGTTTTAAGGTGAATTTAGAGATTTTAAGGCAAAGTCCTAAAAATAAGGCTTAAACTACAAGTGAATGATATTGTACATTTATAGGGTGTTCTAGATATCAAGGGAATAAAATAGGTTTTCACAAAGATTCAAAGTTTCTAATGGTTCAAAAACAAGGTCTAGAGAAGTTATTATGCCCAAAAGACCCCCAAAAGTGCATTAGATGACCTACGGGTCCTCAAAATAGAAGTTCTAAGTGAAAAAGTAATTTTTTGAGGAATTGAAATTGGTTTTGAATCCATCCCACCTCCTTGTGGGTTTTTTTTACCTATTTGACATGTTCAAGGCCATTTCAAGACATCTAGAGTGGAGGAGAGGAGTTTGGGAGCAAAAGTATGCATTTTAGAGCTTTAGCCAAACATGTTTTTGAAGGTTTTTCTTAATGAAAGGGATAAAATACATAGTAAGGCATCCATGGTGTCCATAATATCCTATTATAATCCTCTAAAATTATATTCAAGCATAAGAACTAGCAGAGGTAAGAAAAACCTATTAGTTGTAAACTAGGCCTGAAATAAGTTTTCTACCATTAATGGAGGTCCAAGAATTTTCAAAGGTTTCTAAAATTAATGAAAGTTAATTTATATAATAAAAATCTTACCCAATTTTTTGATTTCATAGATAGGATTTTAGTTCTTCATGCTAAGGAAAGACCATTTTGGGCAGTCTTGGACAACTCTAGGAGAGCCTTAGGTTTTCACTTAGTACGGTCAAGAGAGAGAGAGTTGGGAAAAAATATTTTTGGAAATGATAGGGACCCTAAAAAAATTTCAATTTGTTTCATTTTTGGTTTGGTTCATCTCCCCATACTTATTAACAATCTTTAATAGTGTAAGGGTGTCTAGAAGGCCTACTCATCCAAGTAGGGTCCAGGTTTCCTTCTATTTCTTAGTTCCATTATTAAATGAGGAATAATGGTTTTAGGAGAGTTATTTTAGGATTAAACAAGACCTCCTCCAATTGGTATCATCAGCTAATTCCTCCCTAGAAGGTACTTATGTCATAAGACTTATTTTCCTTGTTATCCTTGTGAATGGTCCATTTGATTAATTTTGGAGTAAAACCTATGTTATAAGGCTAATGGAAACTTCACCTAATTATTCCAAATCACTTAATACATGTATAATTTCTCATAAATCCTCATTATTTCATCAAATTATTTATAGGTCAAATGAGGACTAGTCTTACATGGAAAAACACCATCGATAACAGTCTTTGTCCTATCTTAGAGTGAAAGGAGGTAATGAGTAGTTTCAAGAGGTTCATTTGAGTAGAATTCATGAGTACCAAGTGATGAGGGAATAATTTTTTTTCAAATTTACAATCAAGATAGAGAAATCCAATCTTTCAAAGCTTGCCTTGATCAAGAAACAACTTGCAAAATCCCTTATTAGCATATTAATGCAAAATCCCTTATTAGCATATATTAATGTTTCAAGTACTTCATAGGAGACTAACCACATTAAAATGAAGATGTTAAAAATAGTTTGACATACTCCAAGATTTAAAATATAATTTTAAAGAATTTTTAGAGGTTTTATATTGATCATAAGGCCATCCACTAGGTATGCTACCCATTTTCTACCTTCATTATCTTATGTCACACCTGCATACACACATATAGGTCTCATAAAGGTTTGAGTAGTTGAAATGAAAAAGTTGAATCATGTTGTAGATATTCATAGAGATTTAAAAGTTGAGGAATACCATGGACATCATATTTAATCCATTGAGTAGCAAACAGATACCAATAATATCCATAATTGGAGAAAGTGAAGTTTAGGGACTTGTTACCTTAATTCCCACTAAAATAAGGCCTTATCCACATTTGGTGATATCATATAAAAGTTTAATATGAAGTATATATGATTTTTAATGTTTCTATGAGGCAATATAATTATATAGGAAGTGAGTTAACATGTAAAGTGTTTGTTTGATCAAAGGAGTATGATGTTAGGAGGCCTACATTCTTGACATTTTTACACTATAAAATGGCAGTGTTCTCTGAATTAATTTGAACTCCAAGTGACCTTATATCCATCGGAAAGCAAGGAGTATACATTCATGTCAATTTATCTAGTTTAGGTGAGAAGGATAAAAATAGCTCCAAGTACATTCATATAGGTTGAAATACAAGGTTTGACCTAGACTACTACTTAAAGCACCCATTTTTGGTATGAGATGAACACCTACAGTCAACTAAAACATGACGATGATCTAAAATATGGTGTTTTAGGATATGGAATGACATATATATGGTGTGAACAAATCCAAATTATTGAGAAGTGATGTTAAGGATTTCCAAAAGGACTTAGAGAAATAATACAAGACAAAATGTGTAGGTGTTCACCTATATGAAGGCCTCTTTTATGAGGGGAAACATAGTCATGGTTGACTACAAACCAAGAATAAGTAGTTTGAAGAGTGTAGGTTAAGATCTGAAAATAAAATTAAGGTTTTTAACCAATGATTTAATCTAATCATGACTAATTATTGTTAGTTAACAAGTAAAAGTACAATTGTCTTCTAGGCACCAAAGTACAATTGTCTTCTAGGGCACCAACTATACTCAAATGGTCTTAAAAACTAACTAGTTTGGTGAAGTTGTCATATTTCTCAACACATGATTGAGATAATTCGATATGGAATTGTCTAAGAGGTGTGAAAGTTAATATCATGGTGAATTTCATGTTTCAAGGCATATAAAGAAACTTATAGCAATTTTGAGTTCTAAAAAGACAACACACAGTCATCTACATTTGATAGGGTCATAATATTTTAAGATGTTTTATCAAAACCTCAATATATGAGTGAAATTAGAATTCAATAAGGACTCTTGATCCAAACACATCTCTATTGATTTCATTACCCTTAAAGGACACTCATATAGCACAATCAGGGTTTAAATCTACACCTACAAGATTGGATGGAAACACTCACCTACATAAGGCATAAGCTTGTTCTTGATAGTTTTTTGGACCCTTCTAGGATTATGGAGGATGTTTGGATCAAATTCAAGAATAAAGATGTTAATATAAATATATATATTATGATGTTTGTAGGGTTAAAATAGAGCTAAAGAGGATAAAATGGAGGCCTAATGCATCCACTTACAACCATCTTTTGGTTTAGACAATGAGTTAGAGTTCAAGATGGGTTAAAGTTTGTTTGAAAAGAGAGAAAAATCCATTGAGACTATGTATCCAATGTGGACATAATTATAACATTAAAAATCAATAAAGGAATTGGTTTTCATCTATAAGAGGACTATTTTCAAGTTTTGGAGATGGTCAATGAAGGTAGGTCTATCTCCAATGCAAGGGTTTCAAGTAAAATGATCAAGAGAGAGATTCATGCTATGAAGGTTTATATAAATATATAATAATATAATAAATTAAATATTTATATTATTATCATTTCATTCATGAACATAGTTAAATTCACCCAACCCCTACTTCTAAACAATGAGTACCCTAGTTTTTCACACAAACCAAATCTTATTTGTACAGTCCAATATCAAGAATAGATGTGAGAGTATGAGAGGTTGCAAGGGTATTTAGTTGATTAAATCCCATCATGGTGTCAAGGAGGATCAAGGTTATATGAGTGACTAGTACAAAGTGTTTTCAATCTCAATCATATCACAGTCCCATAAACCCCATACAGAGTCAAATACAAGTCCATAGTCCTTTGTATTTTGGTGATGAGCAACATTGGCAAAGTGATGTAGGATTTATAACCTTTGGGATAGGTGTGTGATGTTGATATAGACATGTATATGGTATTACATCCCTTGAATATTATTTAAAACTCTAGAAAATGATTTTGAGTGCTCTTGCCCACTTTCAAGCCTGCATAAACCTAGGTTAGGGTTTTTAGAGAAAAACCCTCATATTTTGAGTTTGAACTCTTAAAAATGGTCAAAACTTGGTAGTTTAGTGGATTGAGGCATTTTAAAAAGTATTAAAGTGTTTTTATATTTGTAAGACATTGTGTGAAGAATATATAGATAACTAAGTTGTAATTAGGCTTGGAGACCTAATACAATGCAAGGGGGTAATGAAAAGGTGATGATGCCTATGGAGTTGAGAAGTGTAACTTATTAATAAGATATGAGGTGGAAAAGGGTACCAAAAATATGATTAGTTTGTATGGAGGCTCTATGGTTAGGTCAAAGCAATGAGTTTTATCTAAAAAGATGACTAATTAGTGAGACCATTTCAAGGGACAATGCACTTAAATAGGGGATTGATATGGGAATATTCTTGAGTAGTGATATGGAGATATAAGGTGGTTAAAGAAGGTTTTAGTTAGGAAAGGAGGCCTGTGGAATCCTCAAACAAAGAGAAAATGGAAGAAAAAAGGATACAAGCCTAATGGTGTGGTTATAGAGATTCAAGGTGTGTAATAGAGAATGGAGTGAATGAACATTGTGACCAAGGTGAATACAATGATCTTATAAAATACTAATAAATGAATTGGTTTTCCATCTATAGGAGACCTATGCTAATTAAAGAAAGGCCTACTTGGTAGTCTTAGGACTCTTCCAGGTTCTTATAGACTAAAGGGGTCACCACAATGCATGGCTAAGAATGAAGGTGCTAACCTCAAAATAGAGATAAAGAAGAGTTAAAAAATAAAGTTCTTGAAGGGATCAAGAAGCTTAAGACACTCATCTATAGTCAACCTATGCATAATCATACTTATAATCAAGTAGGTGAATAATGCATAATGGAGGTTTCTAAGGTTTTAGGTCTTAACGAGAGATTGTTTAGTTTTAGAGATCATTATAATTGAATGAGAGACTTTGGATCATATTGTTACTTGTTTCAAACTCTTCAAACTTTCTCAAGCTCACACTTCTTTCTCAACAAGGACCTATAGGCATAATCATGGTCAAGAACATATAAAAAGAAAGACTCAAGAGTAAGGGCATGATTTAATAGCATGAAATAGACATATATTCTAAGGATATGTAGGTAAATATTGGTATTATAAGAATTCAAAATAAGATTCATGTGATTCATGGAAGATCTGTATAGTCATACATATAAAAAGTCACCTATAGTCCCCTAAATTCAAGCCTTCCTTCAAGTTGGCAAGTAGTATGAGAATGTAGTGATCAAGAGAAGTTTCACATTCCAATAAAATTCTTCAGGAGAATAAATGATATGTACTCATCAAGATCATAATGTGGGTGTGTCTAAACAAGGATCTATAGTCAATTCACCTTTAAGAGGCATACCTATCGGAAGCTAGTAATTTTATCCAAGTATGCATCTTGAACCATCAAGTAAATTGTGAGAGGGATTTTGAATATGTTCCTTGAGTTTTATAAACTTTATACCCATTTTTGAAGATAAGGAGGGATTTTTTTTAATGACACATGAGGTTCAAATGGAGATCACACATTCATAAACCTCAGAAACTATACCTATAACCTTCTCTAGAGTTCAATCAAGATTTCCTTCAAGTTGGAGTTTCATGACCAAATGATGAGATTCATATTCAATTTAAATGTTTAAAATAATAATTATGATGGAATGAGATAAAAATATCATGAATAAGTAATTCAGAAGACAAAATCCAAACTCAAACTAAATTGCTCACCTACAACATTGTTTAAACATAGTCATTTATGAGGTTCTTAAAGAAACTTAAGCCATACATAAGTTACATGAGGTTTCATGTCAAGAAATAAAGGATAAAATAATAAATGTAGGAGTTTAATGAGAATTTAAAACCATATTAACATTTTTATATCACAAACCAAGGAAAAATGGAGGAAAACATAGTCTTGAAGCTTAACCAAGCAGGCAACTTAAGGTAAGTTTTGGTAAAAGAGGTCTATAAGCCAAAATATGCATGATCTAATCATGAAATTTGGTGGAGAGACTAATAATTAATTTATAAACCCATATAAAATATTTTTTAAATCAAATTATTATTGGATATATTCATTTTTTTATTAAAGTCAACCTCATGTCTAATCATGGTCAACATTGGAGCCTGTCTTGGAGGAATTGGTCATTTTAGGGCATCTAAAGGTCAAGAAAAAACATGAAATTTGGTAAAAATTGTATCCATGACATATTAAATCATCCCATTCCATCTTAAAGTTCATAATAAAGGTGAAAATATTATTTTTTCTTACACATACCTCTTGCAGTCAGTAAACAACCATTGGAGGCCAATGAAACTTTTGTCAGGTTTGAGTGATAATGAGGAGTTTAAGCCTTGGAGAGGTATTAAAAAAATGAAATATGATTTTGGAAACGTAATTTGATATATGTATTTGATAATATTCAAGTTTTCAATCAAAAATTTCCTTGAAGGCAAGTTTAGGCATGAAGGAAGCAAGCAGGCAGCTAAGGGTAAAGTTTGAGAAAATTCATCTACAAGCTAAATCATGCATCCTAAAATCATGAAACTTGGTATGATTTGTACTCATGACCTGATATAGATATCCATTATATTTTTAATTTCATGTGATAAGTGGAAGTTACCATTATTTTGACATATTCCCCTCCATGTCTCATAATAATCACCATTGGTGCAGGCATACTTCTTGGAGTTTTAAAGTGTGGTTGAGAGTTTAAAATTATTGAGAGTGTATTAAAATAATAATTTGATTATAATTAGTCTCCTAACACATATAAAAATTGTTCACACTCAAAACTCCATCCAAATATGTAGGCAAGCTAGAAACCCCACAGATAGTCTCAAAGGTATAAAGAGCAAAGTTGGATTTTTGATCATTTGAAGAGGATAATACAAGTTTAATAAGGTAAGTAACATGTAATTTTTTTTTAATCCCATAAAATCCTATAGGTTTTCAATAACTCCAATATTTAGATTTGGCCAATTAGGCCTTAAAGCTTGTTTGAAGGCCTACAACACCAAAAGACACTCTTAAACCTTCCATTACAAGATGACTTAATGAAGAGATATTATGAGATTTTTCAGGTGAAATTAAGGTGATTTAAATCAAATAAGATCAATGGGAAGGTCAAATTGGTCCTTTGAAGGAATTCAAGTTTTTCAGGCCTAAGATACCTAGTTTTAGCCCCTCTTTAGATGCTCATATCTTTCATACTATGAGGAGTTGGGATGACTTGTTTTAGTATGTTTTGAGTAAAAATATTTAGTTTAAATTAATTATGTATTTATTTTGTTTAAGGTCCTAAGTTTTATGAACAATCTCTAAGAGTGTAAGCATGTCTAGAACGCTTGTAAACCCTACAAACAATTATCTTTACATATGTATCTTTTCATACCTTCCACATGGGAGACCAATATTTTTAGTTATGTTGAAGGGGTATATGGAATAATTATACATGGAAATAAGTGGTGGAATGGGAGTCTACATTTTATGAAAAATCGTCAAGAAGGTGAGTCTGTCTAGGTTCTCAATGGAACTTTTTGACTAGTTTTGGGTTTTTAGACTCATAGGTCCATGAAATGGCCTAGAATCATTTTCAAATAATTTTTAATGCATATAGGACTCCCTAAATCTCAATTAAAACTTATTTTTATAAATAATTTGTCATGTTGGGAACATAAGAGGCCCAAAATGGCTAAAAAATACTTATTTGTGTAGGTATTCAAAGAGAGAAATGGTATAAAGCCATGTGAGAGGTATAATGGGACCTAAAACATCATTATATGGAACTTGGAGATCTTTAAAATGGTTTCAAGGGTTCCAAGTTGAGATAAAGGGTTAAAAACCCAAGTTTTTTACATTTTATGAAATGTTGTAGGTTTAATGATGATTTCTACCATTGTTACAGGTCTTAAAGTGGACTAAACTTTGTTTTATCCCTTACATGCATACCGTGTATGTCTGTAAGTATTCTATAGGTATAAATTGTTTTTCATGGTTCCAAATGGTCTTAAGTTTAATTTTTAGGGTAGTTGGTTGAAGGTGGATCAAACTTGAGACCTTCATCAATGGAGTCTATGAGAGTTATAGGTTTTATGGAGTTTTTTGCAGGTTTGAGGAGAAAAGATTATTTGAAAAAAAATGATAGCCTCAAAAATAAAACACAAAATATAACCTCCATGGTCAGTTAAGCATCAAATGCTAGGTTTGTTAACCATTTACCAAGCATCTTATAGAATTGCAAGGGGGCGTAGAAGTCCAATAGGGGAAGTTTGGAGGTTGAGAGAGTAAGTGGAGCATTCAATGTGTTTTATAAGTCTTTGGAGACTTTTCCCTTGTGAAAGGATCATGATATCACCATACTTAAATGTTTTTATCTTATAATGTATTTCTAAGCCAATGATAGGGCTTGAATACTATTTGGACTAATGAGGGTTATTTTGTTGAGGAAGGATTAGTGTTAATTGATCCAAATGTGGTTGAGAATCCATGGAAGGTTATTGTACCTCATTTATTGATTTATGAGTGCTTTCTTCTCCTCTCTATCTTCCCTTTTCTCCTATATCTCCCATTCCTCCCCTATTTTTTAAAGATATTCTCATTTGACAAGGCAAAACCATGTCAAATTTTTTAAGAACTACCTTTTAAATAAAATAAGATTATTTTTCACCTATCTCTTGCCTTTAACTTGTATTTATCAACATTGTGTATGATGTATTTATGAAGAAGTGTTTTGCCATGTTCATTATCCTTATTTCTTTGCTTTTAAGGTATTTTAAAGCTATTTTCAAGTCTAAAATTGATATTTTTTATCCATTAATAGATGTTTTGTGTGAGTTCTATAACCCCTCTTTACATCATCTATTGCTTAGTGAGCCTAGTTTAAGAAATATTGATGTAAATTGCCTATTTTGTGAGTTTATGTGAGAAAATATGGTCTTTATGTTGAATTAGTGTTTGTTTTAAGGTTATTTGAGTGTCATTTAATTTGGTGCATCACCCTTTTAGTTATATTAATAATTATTTACCCCCTTCTTATCCCTTTTCCAAGCAAAAACGTTATTTTAGGTGATCTACCAAGAGGAAGTCAACCTTCTCCATAGGTTCAACCTCATTAAAAATACCCATAGCTTTAGGTTGCTCCAATATTGTAGCTAGGAGTGAGAGAGCCTAAAAAACTCTCCCACAAGGGTGTAATTCTATACTATGATAGTTTATATCATGCCTGATGGGACCACTTTTGAATAAGATTGATTTATATTGATTTTGGTCTTGGAACATTTGAAATAGCTATTGTATCTACACTCCCAATATCTATTGACTCCAAAGAACACTCAGCATTTTGTTGATAGAACAATACCTATCTTTCATGCCAAAGGTTATTACAAGATCAAATTTTAGAGGTATCATTTTGAATTTATTGAATTGAATTTTAACTTAGATAGAAGATTGAGGTTTGTTAACACTCACCCATATATGGGAAACTTTCCTCCTAAACCAATTTACAAGTCTACCTTTGCTAGAAAAGCTTTATTATCCCCTTTCATTACCATGGCTCTTCCTAGAGTATTATCTTTTGTTGATTTCAATGCTCAAATTCTATTGAACCTAAATTAGTATGATCCTATTTTAGTGGTATCCATAAAGAATGTGCCTTAATTCATAGTACACAATTCTACAACCCATTTTGAGCACCTCAGAGATATAGCCAACTTTTGTAATATCCATGACATCAATGAAGAAAATGTGGCTATCATGTTGTTGGCCATATATTTCAAGGGTAAGGCCCAAGATTGGTATAGTAACCTTAATAATAACTCTATAACATCATGGAATAAATTAGGTGATGTCTTATGTAAGAGGTTTGAAGATAAGAGTGACCACTTATCACTTGTAAAATAGTTAACTACAATCAAGAGGGTTCCATAAGAGGTTATGCAAGATTTCAATAATAGGTTTCAAAAGACACATAATAAGATTACAATCCATATTAGGACTATTCATAACTATTATTTCCTCTAATATCTAAAATCTATCAATGGTGCCATTGCAGTGATGATTCAGTCTATGGGAAGAAACACACTATCGAATGCTTATGAAGTGGTAATCAAAGCAGAGAATAGTCTAGTATAAGATATAAATCTTACACCCAAGCCAACTATGAATTTATTTTCCAAGTTTAAACAACCTTATGTTTCCATTCCTCCCATTTTTACATTCTTCCTATACCAACACTTGATACCATACTTGCACCCAAACAAGAAAAGGCTTCAACTACTCAGTCTAGTGACTGCCAAGAGCACAAAAAATTCTAAGAACTCAAGAGCATGTTTCAAAATTTGGGAAATAAATTTTTGAATGTGAAGAGGCATAAATATTAGTTTAATGGGCCTTATTAGGCTCCATATTAGCCTCAATAGTCTTACTTAGTAAATAGGCCACCCTTCAAAGGAAATTTCCAAGGCCAAGGATAAGGGAATCCTAATTATGCTAGGCAAAATAATTATAATCCTAATGTTGAAAGTAATTCCAATACCTTGGTTCCTATTAATAATAATATTTCACAATAAGATGAGGGTAATATGCCTTGTAATTAATCATTCAATCAAGCCATGGTTCCAAACACTAAGTTCAATTAGGCTTTCAATGATCAGTGGTAGTAGGGTGCTAGCTATGGATTCAATTAAGCTCTTATGGCTCAGGATATAGAAGTGCCTATGATGAAAAAATTAGAAGAGACTCAACAAGAAAAAGGGCTTAATGAAGGACTAAACTAGTTGGGTGATATAATGGTTAACTATGAGCAAGAAGAGTGTTATGCATTCAATTAGCATGCTAGTTCTAGCCAAACTAACATTCCAGTGGCAACCAATACAAAGTTCAAAAGAAGGACTATGGAGGGAAACCAAGAAGAATTCAAAGAGTCTCCTACTCTTAACCCATTACTATTAAATAAAAATTAACCTAATGATTCCCCAAAAGTTCTAATAACTCAATAAAATTAGAATAAATGGAATACCTTTGTACCTCAAAACTCACAGGTTCAAAACACGATTATGGATTCCAAACACAAAAAAAGGTTGGTGGTTTTCCCATAAATATTTTTTAAAAAAATAAATAATTATAATGTGAGTGTGATAATATGGGACATTTTTTCTATTTTTATTCAAGTATATATCCTTCAAGAGGGCTTGTTAAAGATCAACGTTTTAGATAATCCACCAAACAAGGAAAATGTAGTTCTCACCAATGCAACCAAAGGGCCTAATGAAGGATAATAAAAAAAGGTGGTTAAATATCATCACTTATACATTTTTTTAATCATTGAAAACTCCTTAGTGAATAACTGTATGGTAGATAGTGGAGCAAGTACTTTGGTGATGCCAAAGTCAATAGAAAATTAGCTTGGTTTGAAGTATGAACCCCAATTTAAGGGATTTTTTTTAGCTTGATGAATCTTCTACCAAACCAACTAGTATTATTAGAGGTATATATTTGACCCAACATTCATGTCCTAGTGTTTTTGTGGCTCAAGATGTAGTGGTTCTAGAGGTGCCTCCTCACTTTGTTTTATACTTATCTAGATAATTCATAGCTAAAATTGGCAATTACCTAGTAGCAAATTGGTCCTACATGGATTTCAGGATAAGGTATGGGACCAAGGTGTCTATAAAATTTGAGCTTATTACACATTTCACATTGAACCTTATGGGCCAAGTAGCTCAAACATCAATTATACCATTCTAGATGAAGAAGGCCACTTTGATAGTCAAGAACTAAACACTCATTCTGAGGGGATACCTGATATGTTCTTAGATGAGTTATGGAGTGAGAATCATCTACTTGATCCTTCAGTAGGTGTTGAAGAAATAGATATGGGAGTCTATTTCCTAGATGAAGATAATTAGTTCATGCCATCCCTTACTAGGTCACAGGAGTATACTAGAGGTTTATGGAAATTTTTATTTAATGGCTCAATGATCAAGCATGGAGTAGGTATAGGTATAATGCTAATATCTCCCTTTAATGGCAAATACTTTTAATCTTATAGGTTCCAATTTAGTTGATCATGTAGCATAGCTGAGTATAAAGGCCTCATTCATGACCTTCAATGGGATAGTAAGATGGGAATCAAGTAGTTACAAGTGTATGGGGATAGTGAGTTGATAGTACATTAGGTCAAGGTTTAAAACATAGCCAAGAACCCCTTAATGAAGTCCTTCAATCACAAAGTGTGGGACCTACTTGAAATTTTTGAAGCCTTTAATATCCAAGCAATGCTAAGAGATAAAAATCAACATGATGATAGGTTGGGAGATATAGGGGCTTAGTTTGACATCCCAAATGATGTAAGGAAGTCTAAATTATAGCTACATTTCAAAGTGGTGGTGAGACCATTAGTTCCAAATAATGAGACTCATTGGCAAGTATTTGATAGTGACAAGTAGATTATTTATTTGCTATAACAAGAGGTAGATTTTTCCTTAATGAATCAAAGTAAGCTTCAATAATAATATGAGGATAAAATTGTTTAGCTAAAATCAAATAAACTTCCTAAAGGGTTGGTCAACCTTGAGGGTCTTTTCCATGAAGTAAATCACATGATGAAAGACAAGGCAGTGATGTCAATTGATGAATAAAACTATGAAAGTGTCATCATCTTCAAGGACAAGCTTTTCATGCTTATAAAGGAAAGCAATGAGGTAGAAAAACATGCATTCATTGAGATTTGTAAGGAATACTCAAACATCTTTTCTTGGGAGTATAGTGATATGAGAAGTTTTAATCCCAAGCTAGCCTAACACACCATAGATTTGGAGGCCATTGCTAAGCCTGTTGGGTAGAAGCAAAGGCCTATCAACCCAAATATTGAAGAGTTGATGAGGAAATATTTGACCAAATTGATTGAGTCTAATATTATTTTTCCTATCAAGCACTCCTCATGGGTAGCTAACTTGGTGCCTATAAGAAAGAAGAATAGTGAAATCTGGTTATATGTGGAATTTAGATATTTGAATAGGGTCTCTTTGAAATACCATTACTGCTTACCATCCATGGGATAAATCCTTAAAATGGTTGCTTGTTTATAACATTTCTCTCTTTTAGATGGATACTTAGGGTACAACTAGGTGCTAGTAAGAGAAGAAGACCAAGACAAGACGGTCTTCGCCACAAAGTGGGGCACCTATGCTTATCAAAAGATGCGTTATGACCTCTAAAATACTAGACCTAATTTTAAAATAGCCATATAAGTGGCTTTCCATTTTTTGACAAATCAGATGGTGCTTATCTACCTAGATGTCATAATAGTTTTCTCTAAAAAGGCTAGTGAGCACTTAGACCACCTGAGGTTGATCTTTAAAAGATGTAGAGTATGTGATCTCATTGAATCCAAGAATTTTGAATAAGTTTGTATTTTTTGTCCATGAGGGAAAACACTTGCGTCATATTATCTCAAAAGATGGATTAGCTATTGATCCTTCAATAATAAGTACAATCTTGGCCTTGTCCTCTCCCAAGCACAAAAAGGGACTTCATAGTTTCCTTGGAAAGATAAACTTCATAAGAAGGCTTATACCTAGTTTTTCAAGCTTGATTAAACCTATCACTACTATGATAAATAATAATCAATTGTTCACTTAGACAAGATAAGGAAAAGTAAGATTTGAGGCTATCAAATAAGCCATTGCCCAAGTACCTATGCTCATGAATCCTAATTTTTCAAAAGATTTCATATTGTATGCCTTTGAAAATAATGACAATATATCAGTTATGTTGATGTAAAATAATGGTGAGGGACTTGAGCAATGAATTACATTTTTCATTTAATGACTTGAAGGGTATGAATAAAGGTATAATTTTTTAGAAAAGCAATTTATTATAATGTTAAGAATCCTTAATAAATTTAGAACAATGTTCTCCAATAGAAAAATCTATCTTATGGTGTCTCATCTTAGAGTGAGAGATTTCCTTCTTAACAAATACCACAATAAGAAGAGGTTTGGTTGGATTACAAGGGTCATGTAATATGATGTATAATCAAGGTCACTGAGATAGTAAGAGGAAAAGGATTATGTGATCAGATGGTAGATTAACTTCATGAAGAGAGAGAGAGAGAGAGGTGGTTTTGGTGTAACAAGAAGAGCTATAGGTAGTTGCACCTCCACCTCACACTAGTTGGGTCCATGACATGGAAAAGTTATTGATAATAGGTGAATGTCCTCAAGGTATGGATAAGACAAAGAGAAGATATTTTATACTTCAGTCCATACCTTATGCATTGGTTTATTGGGTTATATTAAGAAAAGACCTTAATGAAGTGCTTCTTTGGTGCATAGATGATGACTAAGTGACTAGGCTCTTGGAGAAATTCCATGATGGGCCTATAGGAGGTCAATTTTCCCTAAGGACTATAGTATAAAAAGTGATGAGGGATGGTTGTTATTGTCCTAGCCTCTTCAAGGATGTATATGCATGGGTGATATAATTCCATGAGTGTTCTCTCTTTGCATGCAATAAAATGTTGGTAGGCCTCCCTATAAATCCAATTTAGGTAGAGTATCCCTTCATGCAATGGGGTTTGGACTTCATAGGAATTATCAATCCACCTTACATGGGAGGACATAAGTGGTTACCCACTACCATTGATTATTTCATAAGGTGGGTGGAGGCAATTTCTCTAAAATAAGCCAATGAGATAATAGTGTTGGACTTATATAATAGTATAGTGACAATATTTGGTGTACCATGAAACATCATCTTAGATAATTCCTTAGCATTTGTTGGTATGAATACGAGTGAATGGGAACTTCAACTAGGCATCCTCCAATTATTACCCCCAAGGTAATGGACTTATAGAGTTAACAAATAATGACTTGATTAGAATAATCAAGAGGACTATGGAGGAGAATTAGAGAGTGTGGCATTAAAAGTTAAGGATAGCCTTATGAGTTGATAGATTGACTCCCAAAGTTTCCATTGGCAACTCACCATTTATCTTTGTATATGGGAGAGAAGACAAGTTCCCCATCTCTCTTTAGTTACCTGCCTTGGAGCTAGCCCATCAGCTTGAGTTGATGGAGAGTGAACCTATGAGTGTGAGGATGGTAGATCTCATGGATATTGAAGAAATGAGGGACCTTGTAATGAACACACTAGATTCACATCAATCTCAAGTCAAGAAGACCTTTGATAAGAGAGAAATAACAAAGGACTTCAAAAAAGGGGATTTAATCCTCAAGTGGGTTTCAAATAATGAAACCATACTGATTATGAAAACTTATGGAGTTTCCCTTATTTGATCCATGGATGCAAACAACATAATGATTTTAAGCTTGCCCAACTATATGGAGAGGTGTTATCCATCCTATTCAATGGGATTCATCTAAAGCCTTGTTACCAGAAGAGTTTGCAGCCATTATATATATTGTATATTTTGTATAGTTATTTATGTTTTCCTCTAAGTGCCTTGTGTACATCCTTTCAATTATATGTTTCCTTTCCATAAGTGCATTGAATATAGTGTTAGTTTTGTTTCTTATTGTCCTTTCTGCTTTAAGAGGAAGTTTTCAAAAATGGAAATCCTTATACCATTTTCATATCAATTGGGAAGAGAGACTTATGAACCCATAAGACCAATAGACAAGATTCAGACCACTAATTTTTTGCATAGCGGGAATGAAATCCAAGAGGTCACCAGAAACATTGGCAAAAATTAGCCTTCATACGAAACTTTTTCCTAGATAGATCAGGTCACTCTCTTGGACCATTCAATATCTTTTACACACATGACTAGTATCTTTCTATGTCCTGAAATGATGATGTAGTGTAGTATCCAAGAAGGTCCTGATGTGGTTTGAGGATCTAAGTAGAGTCATTGTGTAGTGGATGATCCAATGGTGTAAGATAAGACAAACCTCATGACCCTACCACATGTCACTTACAAGCTTTTGAAACAACTTAAGCAAGTTTTAAGGTGAATTTGGAGATTTTGAGGAAAAGGCCTAGAAATAGGGCTTCAACTACAAGTGAAGGATCCAATAGGTTTATAGGGTGTTAGAGAATTTAGGGGCATTAATTAGGTTTGTAAAAAGTGTTATATTTTATAATGGGTCCAAAATGAGGTCTGGATAAGCTATTTTGCCCAAAATACCCCCAAAAGTGCATTAGATGACTTAAGGGTCCTCAAAATAGAAATTATAAGTGAAAAAGTAACTTTCTAAGGAATTCAAATTGGATTGACTTCCTCACACCTCCTTATGGTGTGTTTTACCTATTTAGACATGTTCAAGGCCATTTCAAATCATTTGGAGAGGAGGAGAGGAGTTTGGGATCAAAAGGATACATTTTGGAGCCTTTTTGAGCTTTGAATAAATAGGTTTTTGAAGTTTTTCCTTTATTAAAGGGATCATATATGATATTCATGCATCTATGGTGTCCCTAATATCCTCTTAAATCATATTCAAGCACAAGAATCATTAGAGGTAAGGAAAAACTATTAGCTATAAACTAGGCATGAAACAAGTTTTCTACCATTAATGGAGGTCTAGGAATTTCATAAGATTTATAAAAGTAATGAAAGGTCATTTATAAAATAAAAAATCTTAACCAAGTGCTGTATTTCATAGACAGTATTCTAGTTCTTCATGCTAAGGAAAAATCATTTTGGGTAGTCTTGAATAGCTCTGGGAGAGCCCTAGGTTTTCAGTTAGTACGGTTAGGAGAGAGAGAGAGTTGGGAAAGAATATTTTGGTCAATAATAAGGAACCTAATTTCCTTCCACTTTGTGTCATTATTGGTCTGGTTCATCTCCCCATATTTATGAACAATCTCTAAGAGTATAGGGGTGTCTATATAGCTTATTAAACTAGGTAGGGTCCAAGTTTCAATTAGGAAGAATGATTTTAGGGGAGTTATTATAGGATCAAATAGAACCTTTTACAATTTGTCTCATCAGCTACTTCCTCCTAAGAAGGTACTTATGACATAAAACCTATTTTCGTTGTTAACCTTGTGAATGGTCCATTTAATTAGTTCTAGAGAAAAACCCAGGTTAAAAGGATAATGGAGACTTTACCTCCTTATGCCACATCACTTATTCAATGTATATTTGCTCATAAATCCTCAATATTTCATAAAATCCTTGATATGTTGAAGGAGGACTATTCTTGCATGGTAAAACACAATCTCCAATCATCTTTATCTTGTATCAAAGTGAAAAGAGGTAATGAGTAGTTTCAAGATGTTTATTTGAGTGGAATTCATGAGAACAAAGTTATTAGGGAATCATTATTTTAAAATTTCCAATTAATATAGTGAAATAAAATCATTAAAAGCTTGCCTTGATCAAGAAACAACTTTCAAAATCCCTTATTAGCATTTATGAAGGTTTTTGAGTACTTTTGAGGAGACTAACCACATTAGAATGAAGTTGTTGAAACTATTTTGACATCCTACAAGATTTAAAAGATAATTTTTAAATTTTTTTAGAGGTTTAAGATTGATCATAAGTACATCCACTAGACATGCTACCCATTTTCTACCTTCACTGTCCTGTTTCACCCCTGCATGCACACCTACAGGTCTCTATAGAGGTCTAAGTAGTTTTGACAATTTTGACCTCATAGGTTAAATTGTCACCCATACCATTTGAAAATTTGCATATCCTACCATTTTGTCTTGTGATTCAGTAATTGTTCCTAAAAATTCCTTGAAGAATCCATGGTTAATAGGTCTTAAGGTTGTTTAGGTGATTTAATGTCTTTTCCTTCACTTGTCTTGTGCTTTCTAGTCATTTTTAAATGGTAAGAAGATCTTGGAGTGTATTTTTGAGTTTAATATAATTATTCAAGGTCATTACATCCCTAACAAATGAATAATTAGGTTGATCACATTCTGGACTAACTCTATGCCTCATTTGTATGCAAAATCTAACCATTTTGCGCCATTTAGAGAAAGTTTTGATAGTATATGATCAATATGAAACTTTATTACATCTTGGTTCACCTAATTAGACATTTTAGAGACTCAAAAAAACCTTTGACATATTTTCATTTAGATTTTCTTGGTGAAAATAGCTTTTTTAGTGTAAAACAAGCCTTTTTGAGGCATTCTTTTTGGTTTTTAGAGTATTTTTGTGAGAAAATAATAATTTAAGATTAATCAGGTCATTAAAGGGTCATATTATTAGTTTTTATTAATTTATAAGTTAAAAATATGCAAAAATCAACTTCACTCAATTTTTTACTTTTCTTGCATGCCTAGAAGGGTAGTTTTCAAATGCTCAGTATGAGAAGAGGATAGATATTTGGGATATAAAATTTTTTACATGGTTATTAATCTCATAAATATTCAAATTAATTTAATTTTTTTGTGTATTGGTTCCCTCATCTTTATAAACAATCACTAAGAGTGACAACAGGTCACTATAGCCTATGCATCTGAGAGGGGTCTATTCTTGGGCCTATGTTTCAAGCTCAAAAAAAATTAAGAGAAAAGGTTTTGGGTAACTTTTTTTTATGTTTAATTAGGATCCTTTAAATATTTTTCTAATTTTATAACTCCTCCTAGGAAGGGACTTACATCATAAAACCATGTTTATTTCCATCTCATTATGAACAGTATCTTGGATCGGTTTTGAAGTAAACTATGGATTTTACATTAGATGATTTAATATAAAAAGTTTATTATTATATTATTTAATTCATGATACATCTGGTTCATTCAATTAAGAGTTCTCAAGTTTCCATACTAAGCCTATCTCTTTGTGAGGGCTTTAACTGAGTATCTCTTCAACATGATACATATGCATTCTTTGAGTTTGAATTATGATATTGGAGGTGTGATTGAGAGTTTTAATATGTTTAACATATTATTTAAACATAAATATCCAAGAAAAGTTACTTCAAACACTATATTATAGATTGTGAGAACATGTATCATATGTATACATTATCAGCTCATGAAATAAGCATCTACATGTGAACGAGAAAGAACTAACCACATGGTTGAATAATTAAGATCTTGTTTAATAATTTTTTAGTGGGTAAATATCAATGTGAAAACCTTTTTTATGGTTATATCACTCTTCTAATGGTCATACATAACTGTGTGTTAAATGTTCACCTATAGGTAACATTCAAATAGACTTAAAAAGTGGGCATATATGTATATAGACATGATAAGAGACCCTCCTAAAGGATGAAGAGTTGATAAGATACATTTAAAACCTTGTTCCAACCATTAGGTTGGAAATTAATTGTGGAAAATTAATTTAAGAAGTTGACTATGAATTCAGGGACAAAATCTCTAAAACATGAAAACCTATGTAATGTCCACCTACAACTGTGTTAGGGATAATCAAGAGATTGAATTTGTTTCATGTTTGAAGTGTTAAGGTTAACACTCCAATTTTGATGATCATGAGGAATATAAATTTAATTAATTTTAACTATGAATTCATTAGGGTGACCATGAGGAAACAGGGCTTGTGAATAAACTCCTATTCAAGCCTAAAACACACCTATAGCCTCCAAACAAGTTTCCAAGCATGAAGGATAGGAATACATTAATACATGGTTAAAACCTTGACCATGAAGTTTCCTAAGAGGTGATGGTGATAATAAATGGAATTAATTATTTAAATGAAACAAATATCATAGTGTATAAGTCTTAATACAAATTATTACCTTTAGGTATGCTAGGTTTTTAGTGTCAAACACAAAATATGGTCATTCATTATTAGCGATGCCAGGGAAAGCCATGCTTATGGGAGGTTTGAAATAGGTTTAGAGGAAAAATATGATTAAGGGAGATTAAAAATTATGATTAAAACTGAAAATAACATTAATAATGATGTAAAAAAGGTAAGGAAGAGGTTCAAATAAGACAACATACAGTCAATGCTTGGGAAGTTTGCCTTGGGAAGTTAGCCTTGGGAATTTTGGATTTTGAAGGATATAAAGGCATAAATTTGACATTAATTTTTATAAATATGGTCATAATTACCCAAGGAACACCCTCATATATATTTTTTCATAACAAAATAGGGAACATATCCTCTATTTTATCTCAGAGGTAGGCCACTTTCAGGCGTGCATGGAGGTAAACAATGGTGAAAAAGTGACCAAAAGGAGTGTTATTTGTCTTTGGAAAAATTTTGGAGACTTTTATATGTTTTTTTAAAGATGTATTTAGTTTTAAATATCATTAATTAGGCTCAGGAATGGTGAGAAATCACTCAAAAGTGTTGGTGGGTGGCGATTTGCACTCAAATCCCACTAGCCTAGACTAGGCTTTTTGCCAACAAGAGGTCATTTCCACTTCCAAGATATAATGACCATTATATATAATTTAAACATGTTAATTGGTATATATTATATGTGTTCAAACTATTGGTTTATAGAATAAGTCATGAAAAGTCATTTTTGGGTTCAAAATCAAGATAGGGTGCATAAAATGAATGAATTCACTTGAGAGGCCATGTTTGGATGTTCACCCCATAAAATAGGTTTAGAATGGGAAATTAATGAGATATTGGATTTTTTATGGGGTCCTATACTTAATTTTTTTGGATTTTTTCTCATGTTGGACGTCACATCTTTATGAACAAAGGTTAAGAGTGAAAACTACCAAAAACCCTCCTTGTTCTGAACTAGTTTGCAAGTTTTTAGTAGGAAACCCCACAAAAACACATATATTATTCATTATAACTACCATATTTTGTATTTGAATCTCATAGGATCATTAAAATGTTTTTTATATACTTTCACTTGTACAAATTTGGGCAAAAATAGTACTTTTTGATATTTTTGAGCTAAAATGAATGTTCCAAGGATCACCAAAAGATGCCAATAAATTTTAAGGAAATATTGAGAATTTTATTACCTGATAAAATGTAAAAATATATAAAAATCCATCCCAAATTTCCCAAACCATTTCATTCTTTTGGCCTAGTCAAAAAATGCCTTTAAAGGACAAGCCTTCCAAAGGCCATTTCATGGTTTTAGTACTTCTAGGTGGTTACAGATCACATAAATTTACATGGATCATGGTGGGGACATTATAAAAGTTAATAAAACACATTTTTTAGGTTTCACACCTAAATGAACTCCCAAAAGCAAAATTTCTCTTCTAGGGCTAAAAGGGCTAATTTGGCCTAATTTGGCAAGCTAAATGGGCTAGAAAGCATATCAAATCTTGGTGTTTGGAAATGAATTTTTTTATGGATCTATGGAAAGATAATGGGTACCTTTAAAAAGTTTTGATTTTTCATTATCACTTCTATATTCTCCCAAACAATGAGCTTTTCAGGAAAAATAGGGTTACAAGGAATACATGGGAAAAACATGTTTTTGGTGTTATTTCAGGTCTTGCTGAGTGTTTGATGCATAAAATTTACTTTAAATAGGTATTTTATTCCATTTATAATCCTTACATGGAGGGGATATTCTTTATTGAATAAAACTTGAGGAAAAATCCATTTTCTACCTTCTATACCTTGGTGAAAAATGAGCCTTTTGAGGGTGACCCTCCTAAATAGGTGCATATAACCTATTACAAAGAATTGGAATGTTGAGGGAGGATATGGAATGCCATATTCAAGGTAGGAAGAATTAATTAAGGATTCATGATGAAATAAGGCTTTGGAAAAGGTCTCCAACAAGTGCAAATATGACTCTTTCTCTTCCAAAGCCCATGTGTAAGACAAAGTCAATTTGTTGAAGGAGTCTTATAACCCACTCTTAAAAAGTGTTATATAATAATTAATTATCTTATATAAAGGTTAAAATAAAATAATTTAAATTAATTGAAGACCTATATCCATGGAGGATACCCATTCATCAAGGGAGATAAGAAAACTAAAATCTAGGGGTTGGTGCAAGAATATAGGCACTCTCCAAGTGATCTAAGTTTGACAAAAGATAATCATAATTATCCTAATACCCATAAAAATTTTGTAACTTATTTTCCATGCCAATATATTAATGGAAAATATTTGAGAATCTAAAAATGTTATGTATCACTTTTTGAGGAGTCATTTGACCATGAGGTCTCCTTCTTTGGGGCTGTTTTGTCTCCTAGCATTTATTTGATATTGTATTATTTTTTTACAGAATTTAAGATAAATATTTTATATTTAGATTTTTCTTAAAGGCTTATAAAATTTGTATTCACCTTTTTATATCAATAATAAGAAAAATTCCTCTATTTCAGGTCTTTTTTAGTGAAGTGTATGTGCTTGCCATTGGTATAACTTAGTGAAATACTTGGTTTCCTTAGTTATAGTATAGTTTTGTACGTTAATTAGATATTTTTTATACTATACAGGTCATTATAAGTGTGTAAATCAAGCTTAAGTTCATGTATTATATGTGAGTTCAGTCTTTCTTTGCATGAGTTGAATTTGTAAGGTCTTTATTATGAAATATTGATGTAGAGATCTTACTTGAGTGTAGTGAATGTGTGTGCAAGATTTTATATTTAATACAAGTTTAATTTAAAGCATTTAAGTTCATAAAAAATTGGTGTATCACCTTGAATTTTAAGTTTCATTCATTTTCATTGTCTTTTGCACCCTTTTCCTTGTCAAAATTAGTAAGTAGTATCTTAAAAGTAAGTTTTAGTGAGAGAACCAAGGGAACCAACCCTCTCTATATAATATCTCCCTTTTGAAGTCACCAAAACTTTAGAGAGATTCCATGTTCCAATAGGAGAGAGGAATTTCACACTTTCTCATAGGGGCACATTCCTAATTGATAATAGTTTTTGGCATGCCCGGTGGGACACTTACTCCTTGACATAGCTAAAGTTTTAAACTAAGGAGAAGTATTTTCAAAAGAAGAGAATATATATCTTCATCAAAAGATAAATATTCTTTAGGTTGTAGAGTTCATAACATCATTGAGGCAATTATTTCATGCCAAAGGTTACCACAAAGTTAGCTACTAAAGGTATTCTATTTGAATTCATTGACTTATCTTCTACATCATATAAAAGATCAAGGTTTATTAGGACAAATCCATATCCTCAAAATAAACACTTATCTTCTAGTTATCCTACTATTCTAGTCACTACAATCCCCACTATCCAAATGGATATAAAAAATGAGATGTTTGTTCTATTCAATAGAGGTAGCCCACTGAATTTAGTCTAGTTTGATGACATTATTGTGTCTTCTCTCAAGAGTATCCCATTATTCTCAAGAGAAAACCAAACAACCCCTATTGAGCACATCTAGGATGTATCTAATCTCTATTCAGTCCATAATGTTGTTTAGGAGAATGTATCTCTTAGACTACTTATTTCTTTCTTCAAAGGAAAAACACTATAGTGGTATAGAAATTTACCACTAAATTGTGTTACTACCTAGGATTAATTGGGTATAAAATTAGTTAGTTAATTTAAGAACAAATTTGATCATCTTTGTTTCCATCCCACCTCAGATCAATTTGATGAAAGATTTAGGTTTTCTACCCTCAAATCTCAACGATACTCAAAACCAAGCCTTGGTATCACAAAACATCACTATGGCACAAATGACACAAGAGTTTTATTTTCAAGGATGTCAATACCAAGACACAATTTTTTCATCACAAGGAGAGACTCAATAAGTTCAAGGGTAGCTTGATTCCATTAATGTGAATTTGCAAATGGATGTTCACGTTGCTTTTACTCAAGGTGTTGAAACTAACAATACAAGTGGTCAAGTTGTAGTTATAACTAGATATAAAAGAAGAGCCATTGATGAGGCTAAAAATGTGACACATGTTTCAAGTACTCATAAAATTGTTTCTAAGAGTACAAAATAGCAACTTGCTACCCTATATCATAGAAAAATCAAAATACAGAGGTTAAAAAGTTCATCAAGTACCTCTAGTTCATGAGTAGCTAGTGCTTTAGAAAGTGTATCCAAAGGTTATTGGGTCTCATTTAAGTATATTTGATCATATGAAGAACTCTAATATAATAATTAACATGTGGGATTCTCTTTCCATTCTAGGACAAAACTATATTCTCATTCAAGAGCTTTCATCTCTCAAATTGTCTCCAAAATTGGTTGACAAAAAGGTGTTGTCTTAACTAATTCGGATCAGCCAACTAAGAAACAAGTACAACAAGTAAATAAGATGGTAAAGGTGGAAAACACTGAGGTAAAATCAAATAAAAATCCTCCTTGCTACCTTTATTTGATATTGGGTGACATTTTGGTTCATAACTATATGGCGGATAGTGGAGCTAGTAGCACAATTATGCCTAAGTAGATTGTAGACAAGCTTGGCCTTGTTTTTGAGCCAAATACTAAGCCAATATTGCAATTGGATGGGTCACAAAAAAATAGGTTACTCATAATCAAAGATATGAAATTGATTTTACATTCTTGTCCCAATGTTACTATTCAACAGGACATTATTATGGTAAACTTGCCTCCTTACTTTGCTATATGACTTTTAAGGGACTTCACCTCAAAGATTGGGGGATATTTATCATCTGATTGGAATTATTTTATATTTATAACTAGGTATTAAACCAAGGTAACAATACATTATGAACATATTTCATGTTTCCATTTGGAGTAATATATGTCAAGCATTGTGAACACTAACTATATCATCTCGGATGAGATGCTAGAAACTAGTGCAGTAGAAAATGAATCACCTTGGGATGGAATTACAATTTTTTTTCTTGATGAGTGGGCCTATAATTTTCATGAGAATGATACTTATAAGATAATTGAATATACTTTGATGGATCAAGGAATAAACATGTTACCAAGGATAGAATGATTTTGGTTTCTCCAAAAATAAAATTTATTTCTCTTTTATTAAATTTTGTTTTGGTTTTTTAAATAATTTTGTAGAGTATGAAGCACTAGTTCATGGTTTGCAGTGGGCTAGGAAGATGAAAGTCAACACCTTGCAAGTTTTTGGTGATAGTGAACTCATATTTCATCAAGTAAGAGGTTAAAATATATGAAAAAAAATGTTTTTTAGATATTATAAAAATATAATATGGGACTTACTTGAATATTTTCAAGATTTTAACATTCAGGCAATACCAAGAGGTGAAAAAAAACATGCAGATAGGTTGGCTACTATTGGGGCACAATTTAGTATCCTATTTGATAATAAAAGTGAAAAAAATTAGTCACACATAAAGTTGGTTTTAAGGCCTTATATTATAGATAATCATGATAATTGGTAAGTGTTTGAATATGACAATCAAATTATGAGATTCTTGCAATAAGATGATGATTTTTTCTCAAGAAATCAATCAAAGTACTTGCAATAGTATGGTGATCAAATTATGTAACTAAAAACAAATAAGTTATCCAAAGGATTGGTCACACTTGAGAAAATTTTTAGTGGTGATGATGAGTTAATGAAGGAGAAGTCCTCCTTGTCAATAAAATAAGAGCACTATGCCAATGTAGAGATTAGAACTAGTAAGAATTTGAAGTTGGGTAAGGTACGCTCTCTTTCACAAAAAGAAGCTTTCATTGAGTTATGAAAAAGTCTTTTAGATGTATTTTCATGGAAATATAGTGATCTCAAGGGATTTGACCCAAGTCTAGATCAACAAACCATTGAGTTAGAGGTTGAAACTAAACTAGTGAGACAAAGACAAAGGCCCATTAATCTTAAGCTTGAGACTTTGATGAGAGCTGAGCTTCACAAGCTCATAGAGTTAGCTATTATATTACCAATCAAGTACTCAACTTGGGTGTAAAATTTTGTTCAAGTATGGAAGAAGAATGGTGAGATTATATTGTGTGTTGACTTCTATGATTTGAACAAGGCTTCACTTGAAGATCAATATAAATTACCATCAATGAAATAGATTTTATATCTATTTGTAAGTTCAGAGAGGTTTTGTTTATTGGATGGATATAGTGGATACAATCATATTTTGGTCAAGGAAGAGGACCAATTCAAAATAGCCTTCAAAACCAAGTGGGGGACATTTGCATACAAAAAGATGCCCTTTGGTTTATCCAATGCTAGAGTAACCTTTCAGAGAGCCATGGATATGACATTCCAAGGCCTTATTAACAAGTTTGTACTTATTTATTTTGATTATATAATAGTATTTTCAAATATTTCAAGTGAGCACATGGTTCATCATAAGCAAGTATCTGAAAGATGTAGGCAATTTGGGGTATCTCTAACATCCAAAAAGTGCCTTCTCGGTTCATGAAGGAAAGCTCCTTAGACATGTGGTTTCAAAGTATGGTTTAAGCATAGATTCTGAAAGGGTAGACTCCATTCTTTCACTCTCCTTGCCTAAGCACAAAAAGGATTTGCAAAGATTATTAGGGAAAATCAATTTCACAAGGAGATATATTTCATATTTTTCCATTTTAACTAATCCACTTACAACCATGTCAAAGAAGAATCAGAGTTTCAACTATTCCAAAGAAAGGCTAAATATTTTTGAGGAGATTAAGAAGGCCATAGCTAGTGCTCCTACACTTATAAATATAGATTTCACAAAAAAAATCATTTTGTAAACATATGATAACATGGACACCATTTTAGGCGTTCTTATGCAACAAAATCATGAGGCTTTGGAGTAACCAATAGCCTTCTTTAGTCAAGGCTTGGAAGAGTATGAAACAAGGTACTCTTTTGTTGAAAAGAATGTACTTTCAGTTATAAGTTCTCTCAAAAAGTTTAGATACTTGTCTAACAATAAGATACACCTAATGGTTTCCCATCCAAGCATCAAGGAGTTCCTTTTAAACAAAGATATAAATGAGAAGAGAGTTGGTTGGGTAATCAAAGTAATAGAATATGATGTGTAGATTAAGGTTACAAATTTGATTAGAGGAAAAAGACTTTGTGAGCATCTAGCTCAAGACTTGCAAGAGACTAATGAGGTTATTTTGGTGTCAAATGATGAAGAGGTTGCAGTTGGTCATACCTCACCTTCTAACAAGTTTCATGACTTGGTAAGATATCTCCAAGATGGAATTTATCCCTCTCATCTAAGTTATTCAAAAATAAGATATTTTAAATTGCAATCAATTCCATTTTTGCTTGTTGATGGTGTTTTATTCAAAAAAATATATCAATGGTATGTTGCTAAGATGTATAGAGCCAAGCCAAATTTAGAGATTTCTTGAATAATTCTATGATGGACATGGTGGAGGGAATTTTTTTGCAATAACTAAAATGATTAAGATCATGAGAAGTGGGTACTATTGGCCTAGTATATTTTCTGATTGCCATGCATGGGTTAGGAAATGCAAATAGTGTGTTATGTTTGTAGGAAAAGTGAAACTTGTAGCCTTACATCTCCAACCAATTATGGTGGATCAACCCTTTATCCAATAGGGATTGGAATTTATTGGTATCATAAATCTTCCTTTAAGTTCAAGACATAAATGGATTCTAACTATTACAGATTACTTCACATGTTAGACAGAAGCAGTGGCATTAAAAGAAGAAAACAAAACCAATGTTCTAGATTTATATGAAGGTTTGTTTACTAGATTTGGAGTTCTTTCAACTATTATGTTTGATAATGCAATGGATTTTATTGAAACTAGGATCAACCAATAGGCTGTCCAATATGGAATTTATCTTATCACTTCATCAAACTATTATCCACAAGGCAATGGCCTTGTTGAGTCCATGAATAAGAAATTATAAAAGATCATAAGAATGACTATTGAAGACAATCAAAGGTCATGGCATCTCAAGTTGAAGTCAACTCTATGGGCTGATAGGATCACCTACAAAAGATCAATATCCAACTCTCCATAGAAGCTGGTATATGGTAAGGAAGCAAGGTTACCCATTTCTCTTGAGTTTCTTACTTTAGAACTAATGCATCAACTTGAGTTGTTGTAAAATGATCCTATGGAGATCTGGTATGCTAAGCTTATGGATATGGAAGAGATAAGAAATCAGTTCATGCTAGCCATGGAAATTCATCAAACACAAGTGAAGAGAGACTTTGACAAAGGAGCTTCTTCTCAAAGTTTCAAAGAAGGAGATTTGGTCCTAAAGTGGGATGAGGATAGAGATAAATTAGGAAGGCACACAAATTTTAATTCCCTCTGGAGTGGCCCATACATAATCTCTAGCTACAAATCTCATAATGCCTTCTAACTTGTAAAGATGGATGGTGAGGAGCTTCCAATCCTAGTCAATGGGATACATCTAAAACATTGCTACTAAAGAGCTAAGTTCCTTGTACATAGTTTTTTTGTTTTCCTCCAAGTGTTGTTTAAGTAAATTAGTTTGTTTATGTTTTGTCCCAAATAAGTGCTTTATTTTCACATTTGATTTATTTAGTAGTTTCCCTATTTTGTGTGTTTCCCTTCTTATTTGGGAGGAAAGATTTGTCTTATGTCATGTCAAAAAGTTATACTTGTAGTCATCAATCATATTTGTCATTGTTTTTTTAGTCCAAATGTCATGTATATGATTTGGTTCTCAAGCATAGCAGACATGCTTCCAAATTGAGATGCCAAAATGATGATAATTTTGACCTCACAGGTCAAATTATCACCTCTACAATTCAAAACTTTGCATATCCTACTAGTTTGTCTTTTGAGTCAGTAATTGGTCCTACAAAGTCCTTAAAAAATCCATGGTTAATACGTCTTAAGGTTGTTTAGGTGATTTAAGGTCTTTTCGTTCACTTGTCTTGTGCTTTCTAGTCATTTTTTGGCCTTTTGAGTCATTTTTTAGTGGTAAGAAGAGCCTAGAGTGTATTTATAAGTGTCATATCATGAGTTAAGGTCATTACATCCCTAAAAATGAATACTCAGGTTGATCACATTTTAGACTAACTTTATGCCTCATTTATGTACAAAATTTGACCATTTTGTGCTATTAAGAGAAGGTTCTAATAGTATATGATCAGGAAGAAACTTTATTCCATCTTGGTTCACCTCATAAAACATTTTATAGACTCAATAAAACATTTTATAGAATTTTATTTAGCTTTCTTTGGTGAAAATAGCCTTTTTAGTACAAAACATGCCTTTTTGAGGCATTTTTGTGAGAAAATAATAATTAAAGATTCATTGGGTCCTTAAAGGGTCAAATAAGTGGTTTGGAGGAAGTTTTACATGAAAAAGATGCAAAAATCAACTTCGCTCCATTTTTTACCTTTCTTGCAAGCCTAGGAGGGTGGTTTTCAAATGCTTGGTATGAGAAGAGGAGAGAGAGAGTTAGGATATAAAATGTTGTACATGGTTATGGGTCTAATAAATATTAAAATTATTTGTATTTTTTCATGTATTGGATCCCTCATCTTTATGAACAATCGCTAAGTGTGATAGCAGGTCACTATAGCCTATGCATTTGAGAGGGGTTTGTTCTTGGACCTGTTTCTCAAGATTAGAAAATTATTAAGATAAATGGTTTTTGGGAATGTTTTTATGGGTCATTATTATCCTTTAAATATATTTTCATTTGATAACTCCTCCTAGGAAGGAACATACAACATAAAAACATGTTTCTTTCCATATCTTTTTGAACAGTCTCTTGGATCAGTTTTGAAGTAAAATATGGGTTGTCCATAATATGATTTAATATTAAAATTTTATTATTATATTATATAATTCATGATACACATTTTATATTCAATTAATATTTCTCAAATTTCCATTTTGAGTCTATCTCTTTGTGAGGCCTTTAACTGAGTGTCTCTTCAACATGATACATATGCTTTATTTGAGTTTTAATTCTGATATTGGAGGTGTGATTACAATTTTGAAGATTTTTAAAATATTATTTAAATATAAAAATCCAATAAAATGTACTTCAAACACTATAATATAGACTGTGAGAACATGTATCATATGCATACATTGTCAGCTCATGAAATGAGCATCTACAGGGGAATGAGAAGGAACTAACCATGTGGTTGAATAATTGAGATATTGTTTGATACCTTTTTTGAGGATAAATATCAATAATAAAACCTTTTTGAGGGTTATATCACTCTAATAATGGTCATACACCATTCACAATAGTACATTGTACCTCACTACCCTGTGTGTTAAATGTTCACCTACATGTAACATTCTAAAAGACTTAAAAAGTGGGCATATATGTATATAGACATGATAAGATACCATCCTAAAGGATGAATATTTGAGAAGATACATTAAGAACCTTGTTCAAACAATTAGGTTGGAAATTAATGGTGTAAACTTACTTTAAGAAGTTGACTATGAATTCAGGGATAAAATCTCTAAAACATGAAAACCTATGTAATGTCCACCTACAACTATATTAGGGATAATCAAGAGATTGAATTTGTTTCATGTTTTAAGTGTTAATTTTAACACTCAAATTTGGATGATCATGAGTAATATAAATTTATTTAATTTTAACTAGGCATTCATTAGGGTGACCATGAGGGAAAATGGCTTATGAATAAACTCATATGCAAGCCTAAAACACACCTATAGCCTCCAAACAAGTTTCCAAGCATGAAGGATAGGAATACATTAATACATGGTTAAAACCTTGACCATGAAGTTTAATAATAGTTTATGGTGATAATAAATGGCTTTCATTATTTAAATGAGATAAATATCATAGTGTATAAGTCTTAAGACAAAGTAATACCTTCAGGTATGCTAGGTTTTGAGTGTCAAACATGAAATATGGTTGTTTCTCTATGTTTTTGATAATTATATTTAGATAAGAAGAAGAAACTAAGGTTAAGGGTCAGGGGTTAGATGATACCCAGATTAAGTTGCGCACCGTATCCAAGCTTTGTAGGAGCTCCTCTTTGGCTATGGAGGAAGACACCTGTAGATAAGAATAAGAATTAAACAAAGAAAATGTTAGATAAAGATATGGTGGACTGCCAAGCTACACGCTTGGTCCCGAAAGCGTAAAGCTCCATAAGGGATGACAGTCCACTATGTGACAAAAAGAGTGTTATATAAAAGAAATGGTAAAAGACTAAGAAAGAGAAATAGAGATAACGCATACCTATTCTTTGTAATCAGTCTATCACATTCACTAACATCGGTAGTCCTATCGGCGTCGGTTGGTCAATATGCCGATGTCAGTTATGCTGCCGATGTCGGTAGGGGCAATGAGCCTTGGACAGGTTTCAGGGTTATTTTTATGGTTGACAGAGGAGTCTGTAAGTTTAACAGTTTGTGTAGGGTTGCAAGACAGTGAATAGGGTCTAAGAAAGGGTAGAGGTAGAGGGTAGGTGTGAAAAGAAGATAAGAATAGGAGGAAGGCTTTTCAGCCTTTCTACGAAAGAAGTCAAGTCTAGTTGATAGTATTTAGAAATAGTAAATAGAAACTAATTACCAATACCTTCTAAAATACTAAAATGAGATAGAAGAATACTTAGTTCTAATTAGATGAATAACCAGAGGCATTAGAATGCTTATTCCTATTCTGGTTGATGTCGAGGTCCTCGTGCAATGTTTCAATCTCGTTTGGAGTGACTTGCATAGAGTTTCTATAGCCAAGAGAGTGATAGTTGAATTTTGATGTTTGGTATCAGAGTGTGCACATTGATGTCCAAGAGTCCAGGCGGAAGAATTAGAGAGAGGTTGGCTCAAGGTTAGAACCTAGTTTAAGTAACCGACGTCAGTGATCCCACCAACATCGGCCGATAGTTGACCGGCATCGGTGGCCAGAGAATGGGTAAAAGGGCTATTTTTAGCTCTTTGCCCATTCTCTATCCACCAAGTGCATTTGTTGTTAGATAATGGTCAAAGGATGGGTTTATTAGGCATAAGAATTAGTTAGGAGGTTAAGATGGAGTGAGAATAGGTCATGGGTGGTTAGGATTTAGATGACCTAGTCTCAGGGTGACTCATAGGGTAGGAAATGGTCTTAGGGAGAGGTGTCTAAGGTGAGGTGTCCAAGGCGAGGTGTCTAGGTGAAGTCATTAATTTAAAATAAGCAGTTTATTTTAAATTAATAAGGTGTCTAAGGTGATGTGTCTAGGGTGATGTCAGTAATTTAAAATAAGTAGTTTATTTTAAATTAATAAGGTGTCCAAGGTGATGTGTCTAGGGTGATGTCAGTAATTTAAAATAAGTAGTTTATTTTAAATTAATAAGGTGTCCAAGGTGATGTGTCTAGGGTGATGTCATTAATTTAAAATAAGTAATTTATTTTAAATTAATAAAGTGTGTAAGTGTTTAGAAGTGGACCAAGGGGGGGTTGACACAATATTGGTGTCTACATTTTCCCCTTTTTATCTTGTTGGTTATTCTTGACGAACTGCAAGACAAAAATAGGAGTAATTTGCCCCAGGTATGGGATAAGGTGTAGGTTGCCCCAAGTATGGGGTAAGGTATTCCCCCTCAAAGCAGGAATCAAGAGAGGATAATCCAAAGTCGGGTGCCGATTTGATAGGCAGTGGATGAGTATGGTGAGGTTGGAGTGTGAACGCTGCAATAGTTGAGATTACACGTATACCACTTCATGTGATAGGTAGGTCAAATTGTCACAGGTAAGGTCAAGGAGCACTAAATCAAAGTAACCGGTCCCTAGCTTATTCATGGTAGTTGATTGGGTTAAATGATCAAAGTTGTAGCTTCAATGTTCGAGGAGGACTAAAACTGAAATAATCGGTCCCCAGCTTATTAGTGGTAGCTGATTGAGTTAATCGATCAAAGTTGTTCCTCCAATGGTCATCATGTTCCAAGTATCCTGGGCTAGGAAGTGCTCCTAGAAAACATGAAAATGTCACAAATATTGGGGATCAACTTGGGTGCGATTCAATAATACGTGTGAGGGGCATAATGTGGGGTGCGTATAATTTGCTAACTATTCGTGAGGTAGCATATATGCAATCAAAACAACTAAAGCAAAGTTGTCTCAAAAGTGGTTGTGGTCTGAGGAGATAGTTGCGATCTCCAAGGTCGTTGGTTGAGTTGAGCTAAGATATAAGTGATCTCAAGTTTTGGTTGTTATGGTTAGGGAGATGTATGTGATCTCCAATGTGCCCCATGAGAAGTTTAAGGTGACTTCTACAGTGTCAGGGCTGGTTGTTTGGTCATGATTTTGGGCTGGTTTTAGATCGAATAGTTTGTCCATTGGGTAGACGGATGAACGAATGGCTGAGCTAACCTCAAAAGACCCCATGTCAACTGAGTGCTACCTACATAGCCCGTGGGAAAGGCCTTAGGCCAATGTAGTTCTCCCCAAAAGGGAAGAAGAGTCAAAGTGGTTGATAGTTATTTTGGTTATGTCAGTGTTTTTAGCATTTCCCATATGTTTGATGGTACATGCTTGAAATGATGAGTGTATGATGATGTTATAGCCTTTTCCATATTGTGTGATGGTGTATGCTATAACATAGGTTAAGTGGTTTTTCATCCTTAGCAATTTTCCATATTCATGATGGTGTATGCTAAAAATGAAATGAGCATGATGATGTTACAGCCTTTTCCATATTATGTGATGGTGTATTCTATAACATTGGTTATATAGTTTTTCATCCCTAGCAATTTTCCATATTAGTGATGGTGTATGACAAAAATGAAATGAGTATGTTTATGCTTCAACAAGTTTCCATATTGGTGATGGTATATGCTTGACATAAATTGTGTTTGGTTGATAGTTTCCATGTGTATTGTTTTCCATAGAAACTAGTGTGAATGGGCTATGATAATTCATATAACACAAATTTGTATTTGTATTTAAATAAATCATGATGTCGTGTTGGTAGTTACAAAAAGGTTTTGGTTTGGTTTGGTTGTATGTGACGAAGATGTGTAAGAATTGAAAGGCGCATTTCTCTTTCATTGACAAGGACCATAATGCTAGCATAGATAGGGTTTTTGTAAACAAAAGCCCCATTCATGCATTACGTCATTGACCATTGGTTTTTGTTAGAGAAGTATTCGAATCACTTGATGGTAAGTGAGCTCAAAATCCCTTGAGTATGTTGGGGTAATAAGTTTGATTATGTTATATGTGAGGATAGCGTAACCCTTTTTAGCAGGGATAACTTTGCCCCTTTTATAGGTGACCTTGATAAGGACTATAGGCAAGTCCATGACTTAATAGTTTGTCAGTCATTTTTTTTGGTAGACTGATCAATGCGGGAAGTCTACTTGGGGATGTTGTTTTGTTTTGTGGTCATGTGAAGCTAATCAATGTGGGTAGATTTTAAAATAGTGTTATTTATGTAGCAAAATTTGGGCATAGCCATCCTTCAAGGGAGTGGTCTATACTCTACTTTGTTTGTTTTGAATGTCTTTGAATAGCTATCCTTCAAGGGAGTAGTCTATTAATTATAGCAATTATGCAGTTGTCCTTCGAGGGAGCAGTCTACATTTATAGTTTATGATATTTTATTAGGCATCCTAGTTTTATGTTTTTGTTTTGTTTGTGACTGATCTTTTAGTCATGGACGAGACTATAGAGGTTTAGGGGTTTCCCTTTTATTAGGACAAAGCATTAATGCAAAAAGAGTTAACTAATGTTTGTAGGGAAAAAGGGTTGAAAGGAATAGAAATGAGGATGATGGGGATTGCTCAAGGGAAGAGCTCAAGTTAAACATCAAGTGAATGATTACTTGATTAATAGTAGAATGGTCACAGATGCAAGGCATTAAGGGGCTTAAGTTCTAGCTGGCCTTTGAGAGAAGATAGATGATAAGTCTCTGATTCATACTTGTGCGTTATTATATAAGGTCTGAGCCAATTAGGAGCAAACTTGCCTCATTTGCTTCTTTCCATATTGGTCATGTGTTGGTTTTATTTAAGGACGAGATCTCTGATTTTAAAATCTTGCTCTTTTATATTTTTGTTGTAGACATGTTTTGGTTGATGTTGGATGTAAAGTAGGTTAGAATGTTGTTGGTATTTGATACAACATTGAACATAGTCATTGCAGTCTTGGTTAAGAGTGGGCCAATAATAGCCCAGGCAAAGGATGCGCTTGGCAACCGAGTTACCATTGAAATGTCCCCCACAAATCCCATCATGGACTTGTTTGATGGCATGAGATGTCTCAGTGGAGGTTAGGCATTGGATAAGGAGGCCGTCGAGACCTCATTTGTAGAGAAGACCCCCTAGCATGGTTTAGCGAGTAGTACTCTTGATAAAAGCCCGATGTCCATTGCTAGAGAGGTTAGGGGGCATGATAGAGTAAGTTAAGTAGTCAACAAGTCATTTATACCAAACGTCATGTGGACTAGAGAGGTTAAGAGGAATTTCCCCCAGAGATGTTGGTTGATATGTGCCCAAGATAGAAATCTTGGGTTTTGTTGGTTGAAAAGACTTGGCAAATGGATATATCCAAGGGGTAGAAGCCTGCTCTTTTCCTTTATCCATTAAGGTTTGTGACCAATTGGCCACATTAATAGTGTTGATTTCGAATAAAGGGGGAGAAGGTGGTAAAGAGACCATAGTCTTGTGTTGGGATCCCAATTTAGGTGAGGAGGTTTGAGAGGCATGGGATGGTGTTAGTGGTTTGTTGAAAAAGTGGTCAAGAGAATCGTCAATGTGAGGGGTGTCCTTTTTCAGGTGTTGGTGAATGACAACCTTAAGGGCATAGCAACACTCAGTATCATGCCCAGGAGTGCGATGATACTAGTAAATTTTAGTGTCGTCGAACCAAGATGGTTTTGATCTGAGAGGTTGGTATGGTTTAATGGGTGGGAGAGTGATGCTAGAAGACTGTAATAATCGGCATAACATTGAAGCATAAGAACCCACTAATGGGTCTGTGCTCTTTGTTGTAGTAGGGGTTGACAACTTCTGTTTAGGAGTTGTAGGAGGAGTTTGTCGTACCACCTTTTTAGTCGGTGGTGTGGCCACATGTGTAGACAGCACTTTCTTGGTGAGAGGTGTCGAATGTTTTGGAGGAAGTATGTTTTTGATGGGTATAAGAAGTAATGGAGGCAATTTGTTTTTATGAGATGTTGAAATTGGGATCAATCCTATTAAAGTAGATGGACGTGGGCCCAAAATAGAGGGAAATGGTGATGGTGGGGGAGGAGTTCTCCAACATAGTTTAGTAGCCTTCTTTGGTATGATGCGAGGACTACTATTGTGCAGGGTGAGGTTCAAATCTACCTTCACTTGTGGGTGAGTGAGGTTTGATATAGGGTGAACACCAAGAGATTTAATTTGTTTCGGCATAATGGATGCCTGTGAGGGTTTAGGTTCAAATTTGGATGGTTGAGCTTCTGAAGATTTGGAATTAAAAGCCCGATCCTCATCAAAAACTTTGGGGTGAGTTGTCGCAAAAATGTCGGCAGTGTAAAATGAAGAGGGATACGTAAGATGAGGAGCCTTAAGTCGCTCCCATAGCGCCTCATGTTTTAGGTTCCTAGAATGGAGAAATCCTAAGTTTTTTGCCAATCGAGAGAAGGGTTTAGGTGATGTCATGAGAGGCTTTATAGTCAGTCCTTTGGAGGATTTGGATGATTGTGAGAGCAAAAATGTACTGGATACAGCGATCTCAAGCCAAAGGCAAGAGAAAATTGTCACTGGATCTTCCTCAGCTAAAGTAGGTGAGGTTTTAAGTTCTTCTCTCGATAGAGAAGGGATTAGAGAATTTGGCTCTTCAAGTAGATAAAGCGCAGGGATGATCATGGCTTCTACATGTGGTCTAGAAGTGAGGAAAGTATGATCCTCCATTGGTAATAAGAAGGATGAGGGCTGGGCTAGTGGCGTTGGTATCGTCAAAGCATCCTCCAATATGGGAGAGGTCAACGTAGACTCTCTTACGTGTGAAAGGGGGATGGATGGAGGACTATCCTCCATTGGTGGAGGCAAAATAGGAGAGGAAGGATCCTCTAAAGGGTGAATTAGAGGGATAATGGCCCCTTCCACATGAGGGTGTGGGGTACGAATGATAACTTCTTCTAATGGTAGAAGAAGAGGGAAGGTGGGGGCAAGAGGAACAAGTAATACAGGTTCCTCATGAGGTAGAAGAATGGGTAGAGGAGGTTTTTGATGTTGTGGGGGTGATATAGGTGAAATAGGTTCTTCTACCCGTGGTGGAGAAATAGGTTGACTAACCTCTTCATATTGTGGGAGAGGTTGGTTAGGTATAAAAGGAGAAACCATGTTGACCGTGCGTATATTGCGCTCTTGAAGGTCATCGGCCATGGTCTGAACATTATTTTGACTTGGGGGATGGTTAGGGAATGGTTGCCTAAAGATATCTATGTTTTGGTTAGCTGACGCATTTGGGTTATCCAAAACAAGATCCCCTTTGTCCAACATGTCTTGAACAATGTTTTTGAAGGTTTTGCAATTGTCCATGTCATGACTTTTGACACAGTGATAGTTACAAAAGTCATTTTCCCTATACCATGTAGGGATAGCTTTTGAGGGGTCAAATTGGGGTGGTCGGATTTGAGGGAGATTGAGGACTCCCTGCTTCACTATTTTATCCAACACGGTAGCATATGATTCTCTTATTGGAGTGTATTGATGCTGTACATTGCATTGTTGGAATTATTTTGTGATGTATTGTGATGTGGAAGGCTCAGATTGGTTGGTTGTTGTGGAGGATGATGACCTAAGTACCATAGCATTTGCTGATCCCTTGGACTTGGAGTGGGAAGAAGAATATTTGGAAGATGAAGGGTCATTGGATTTTGTGTTGGTATTTTTACTATGCAATTTGACCCTGTCCTCTTCGATTGTGTGGAGTTCAAGCTTTCAGGCCATAGTGAAAGATTCATCGAATGTGCAGAAAGTTTGAACCCGTAGAGTGGATGAGATGTGCTTGGCACATGCTCTTGAAAATATTTCAATGAGCTCAGGTTGAGGTAGTGAAAAGGAGAGTTTGTTGATCAAACCTCTCCAATAGGAAACAAAGTCAGCTATTGACTCATCATCGAATTGTCTAATATAATATAGGTCTATGATGGAGACCTTCTTAGTGATATTGATTGAAAAGTGGTTGAGGAATAGCTAGGTGAGTTGAGTGAAGGAAAAGAGAGAATGACTAGTAATGGAGCTATACCAGTCAAGGGAGGTGCCAGAAAGTGACATGGGAAATGTGTGAAGTAATAATGCATCATCATGTGCTATAAGGTAACAAGCATGTCTAAATGCTCATAGATGTTGCTGTGGGTCCTCTTTACTCTAAAAGTGAGTGAATTTTGGGAGTTCCCACTAGCTAAGGTATGGTCGAATAGGCACCGAAAGGTGAATAGGTTCGTTATAGATTTATTCGTATGACAGAACATTCTTTGAACTAGAAATAGATGTCTCAAGGTTGGACACCTTATCCATTAGCATCTTGATTAGATCGGCTAATGGATTGGTAAGAGGGGCACCCCCTAGGTTGTAGGGTAATTGGAAGGCATTGGGAGGGGCATATGACGTACTTGGTTGCATTTGTGTAGGTGCAACATATTGATAGTTCATCATCGGGACTGATGTTGAGGTCAAGGGGGCTTGTGCCATGAAGTTGTAGGGCACAACTTGACTAGATGCCACCAAGGGTGGTTGAATGGTGGTGACACTAGTGAAATAATAACAAATCACTCTTGTATTTATGGGTGCAAGAGTGGGTGGGATAGAGACAATCAAGTTCTGTAAAGGTGTCAAACTTGGTTGAATTGTTTGTGGTTGAGGGGGTATGGAAACCCTGATGGAGGTAGGTTCATAAATAGAAGGGGAGGCCAAATCTTGAACATTGGCCATGGTTGGGTTACTGGTTGAGGCAATGGCCTGAGTGACCATAGGTTGGGTAATGGAGGTTGTTGATATTATTTCTGTTTCAACCAAGAAAGTTGGCATCCCATAAATAGGGTTACCTAAAGGATCTCACATATGGCTTCTAACGAGATAGTGTTGGAGAGCCTTGACGTTGTGGTCAAGGAATCTCTAAAATTCTTGATCCCCTTCGAGAACAATAGGAGGTTGATTGGGGGTTGGTTGGATAGGAGTACACTCAGTGTCTGAAGTATACTCCATTTGGTGACTTGGTATGAAAGGTGAAGGTGGGAGTGGTTGTTGCCTTGCATGGTCAACAAGAGATTTGGCTTGACTGCATGTCAAAACCATTCAAGGCGAAATGGATTTAGGTTTCAAAAACTATGTGTTTCAATTTCAAAAAACTAGAATGTGTGTTTGACAGCAAAAAAAGTCAGGTTTTAAGGTTGTTGTTTGGAAAGAAAATTTGTTGACAGTGACCGATGTGAGTTCACTAATCAATGTCAGTGAAGATATGTTGCTGAGGTCGGTAGAATAACCGATGTCGGTGAAAATGGATTGCCGACACTGGTGGAAAAACCAATGTCAATTTTTGTGTAATTCTAAAAACACAGAAAATTGATATTTTTTTTAAAGAAAGAGAAATTTTGAGTTGTTTTTAGGCCTCAAAATGATGCGACCTTACCAGCTCAAAAAATTAGATAAAAATAGAAAAATAGATGATGACAAGCAACCTCTAAACGTTAAATTCCTAAGAATAAATTATAGAGTCGTGGTGGCTTATGACTTAGAAGAATATGTTTGGGAATTGGGCTTTTAGAATGGGTCCTAAAGAGGAAGTCTATGGTTGGTTTCGGGTTATGTTTTGGTGCTCAAAAATATGTGTTAGGTTTAGTATGTGGCCTGGTGCTAGGGCTTTCTCCCTTCACTTCACGAACCCAGAGTCGAGCTGGGCCGCTTAGACAATATATACTTTTCCTATAGTTTATACTCTACCAGAGAACATAGTGGGCCTCCCCTTGGTAGTGAAGTCCAAGTAGGATCGCCAAGAAGGGTAAGGTATCCGCTAGGTGATGAAATCATAGATGGGCCTTATCTCAAGTATGTTTAAATGTTTAATTTGATGTGCTTGTGTAACATTTGTGCACTATGATTTATTCATAATGCTTTTTAATTATTAAATGAGCTAAATATGCATTCAAGCAGGAATGAAATGTAATAGTTTTTAACCCAAAATGAAATATGTTTGTTCAAATGCAAACAATTTGGAGAAGAGGTTAAGAGCATGAATTTTTCACTACTCTAAGATGCAGGCAAGAAGTGACAAGAAGAAAAAGAGAGATATTCTTTTTAACTTCCACTTATGATTTATTTTTGAAATAAAGAGATAAAAGAAGGATGCAAGAAGAGAATATTTTCCTAATGCAACTATATGAAAATTTGCTTTTTTAGAAGAATGATCCCAAGAAAAACTCCAGGGTCCCACCGGGCGTGCTAGAATGTTTCTCTACATTTTTACTAATTATATTTAGATAAGAAGAAGAAACTAAGGTTAAGGGTCAGGGGTTAGATGATACCCGAATTAAGTTGTGCACCGTATCCAAGCATTGTAGGAGCTCCTCTTTGGTTGTGGAGGAAGACACCTATAGATAAGAATAAGACTTAAATAAATAAAATGTTAGATAAAGATATGGTGGACTACCAAGCTACACGCTTGGTCCCGAAAGCGTAAAGCTCTGTAAGGGATGATAGTCCACTATGTGACAAAAAGAGTGTTGTATAAAAGAAATGGTAAAAGACTAAGAAAGAGAAATAGAGATAATGCATACCTATTCTCTGCAATCAATCTGTCACATTCACCGACGTCAGTAGTCCTGCTGGTGTCGGTTGGTCAATATGCCGATGTCAGTTATGTTGTCGATGTCGGTAGGGGAAATGAGCCTTGGATGGGTTTTAGGGTTATTTTTTTGGTCAACAGAGGAGTTTGGAAGTTTAATGGTTTGTGTAGGGTTGCAAGATAGTGAATAGGGTCTGAGAAAGGGCAGAGGTAAAAGGTAGGTATGAAAAGAAGATAAGAATAGGAGGAAGGCTTTTCAGCCTTTCTACATAATAAGTTGGGTCTGGTTGATAGTATTTAGAAATAGTAAATAGAAACTAATTACCAATACCTTCTAAAATATTGAAATGAGACAGAAGAATACTTATTTCTAATCAGATGAAGAACTAGAGGCGTTAGAATGCTTATTCCTATTGTGGTTGATGTCGAGGTCCTCATGCAATGTTTCAATCTAGTCTGGAGTGACTTGCATAGAGTTTCTGTAGCTAGGAGAGTGATAGTTGAATTATGATGTTTGGTCTCAGAGTGTGCGTGTTGATGTCTAAGAGTCCAGGCGGAAGAATTAGAGAGAGGTTGGCTCAAGGTTAAAACCTAGTTTAAGTAACTGATGTCAGTGATCCTACTGGCGTCGGCTGACTGTTGATCGACATCGGTAGCCAGAGAATGGGTAAAAGGGCTATTTTTAGACCTTTGCCCGTTATCCATCCACCAAGTGCATTTGTTGTTGGATAATGGTCAAAGGATGGGTTTATTAGGCATGAGAGTTAGTTATGAGGTTAGGATGGAGTGAGAATAGGTCATGGGTGGTTAGGATTTAGATGACCTAGTCTCAGGGTGACACATAGGGTAGGAAATGGTCTTAGGGCGAGGTGTCCAAGGTGAGGTGTCCAAGGTTAGGTGATGTCATTAATTTAAAATAAGTAGTTTATTTTAAATTAATAAGGTGTCCAAGGTGATGTGTCTAGGGTGATGTCATTAATTTAAAATAAGTAGTTTATTTTAAATTAATAAGGTGTCCAAGGTGATGTGTCTAGGGTGATGTCATTAATTTAAAATAAGTAATTTATTTTAAATTAATAAAGTGTGTAAGTGTTTAGAAGTGGACCAAGGGGGGGTTGACACAATATTGGTGTCTACATTGGTCATTCATTCTAAGCCATGTCAAGGAAAGCCATGTTTGTGGGAGGTTTGAAAGAGGTTTATAGGGAAAATATGATTGAATGAGATTAAAAATAATGACTACAACTCAAAATCACGTTAATAATGATGTAAACCATGTTAATGATGGAAGGAACTTACAACATAAAACCATGTTTCTTTCCATATCTTTCTGAATAGTCTCTTGGATCAGTTTTGTATTAAAATATGGGTTTTCCATAATATGATTTAATCTTCAGAGGTTATTATTAGATTATATAAGTCATGATACACCTAGTTCATTCAAGTAAGATTTCTCAAGTTTCCATTCTAAGTCTATCTCTTTGTGAGGGCTTTAATTGAGTTTCTCTTCAACATTATACATATGTATTCTTTGAGTTTGAATTATGATATTGGAGGTGTGATTGAGAGTTATAATATGTTTAACATATTATTTAACCATAAATATCTAATCAAAGGTAATTTAAATACTATATTATATATTGTGAGAACATGTATCATATGTATACATTGTCAGCTCATGAAATGAGCATCTACATGTGAATGAGAAAGAACTAACCACACGGTTGAATAATTGAGCTCTTGATTAAAACTTTTTTAGAGAGGAAATATTAATATGAAAACCTTTGTGAGGGTTATATAACTCTTATAATGGTCATACACCATTCACAATAGTACATTGTACCTCACTACACTATGTGTTAAATGTTCACGTATAGGTAACATTCAAAGAGACTTAAAAAGTGGGCATATATGTATATAGACATGATAAGAGACCCTCCTAAAGGATGAAGAGTTGAGAAGATACATTGAAAACCTTATTCAAACCACTAGGTTGGAAATTAATGGTGGAAACTTACTTTAAGAAGTTGACTATGAATTCAGGGATAAAATCTCTAAAACATGAAAACCTATGTAATGTCCACCTCTAGTTGTGTTAGGGGTAATCAAGAGATTGAATTTGTTTCATGTTTCAAGTGTTAAGGTTAATAATCTAATTTGGATGATCATGAGGAATATAAAGTTAATGGATTTTAACAAGGTATTCATTAGGGTGACCATGAGGAAATAGTGCTTAGGAATAATCTCCCATGCAAGCCTAAAACACACCTATAGCCTCCAAACAAGTTTCCAAGCATGAAGGGTAGGAATACATTAATACATGGTTAAAACCTTGACCATGAAGGTTATTAAGAGGTTATGGTGATATTAAATTGTATTAATGATTTAAATGAGACAAATATCATAGTGTATAAGACTTAAGACAAAGTATTACCTTCAAGTATGCTAGGTTTTGAGTGTCAAACACAGAATACAGTCATTCATTGTAAGCCATGTCAAGGAAAGTCACGCGTATGCAAGGTTTAAAAGAGGTTTAGAGGAAAAATATAATTAATGGATATTAAAAATGATGATTAAAACTAAAAATAATGTTAATAATGATGTAAACAAGGTAAGGAAGAGGTTCAAACAAGACAACATACAATCCACATGTACATTTTGCACACAGTCAATGCTTGGAAAGTTTGCCTTGGGAAGTTTGGAGTTTGAGGGAGCTAGAGGCATAAATTTGACCTTAATTTTTGTACATAGGGTCATAATATCCAAATTAATACCCCCATATATTTTTTTTCATGATAAAATAGGGAACATATCCTCTGGTTTGTCTCAAACGTAGGCCATTTTCAAGCGTGTATGGAGGTAAACAATGGTGAAAAAGTGACCAAAAGGAGTGTTATTTGTCTTGGAAAAACTTTGTGAGACTTTTAGATTTTTTTAAAGATATATTTAGTGTTAAGTAACATAAATTAGGCTCATTAATGGTCAAAAATCACTTAGAAGTGTTGGTGGGTGGTCATTTGCACTCAAACCCCACTAGCCTAAACTAGGCCTTTTGCCCAACATGGGGTCATTTCCACTTACAAGATATAATGACAATTAAAGAGAATTTAAAAATGTTAATTGGTATATATTATATTTTTTAAAGATGTTATTTTATACAAGAAGTCACAAATAAACCATTTTTGGGTTCAAAAGCAAGACAGGGTGCACAAAATGAATGAATTGACTTGAGAGGCCATGTTTGGATGATCACCCCATAAAATAGGTTTATAATGGGACATAAAGGAATTATTTTATGTTTTAGGTGGTCCTATACTTAAAATTTGTGGAATTTTTTCACAGTTTGGACCTCACATCTTCATGAACAAAGGTTAAGAGTGAAAACTACCAAACACCTTCCCAAAACCTTGTTTTGAACTAGTTTGAAATTTTTGAGTTGGAAACACCACAAAAACACATATTTTATTCATTAAACTACCATATGTTGTAGGGTACTCCTATAGGGTCATTAATTTTTTTTCTATACCTTCACTTGTATAGATTTGGGCAAAACCAATACTTTTTAAGCTTTTTGAGCTAAAATGAATGTTCCAAGGATCACCAAAAGATTAAAATCACTTTTAAGGAAATATCGAGACTTTTTTTACCTGATAAAACTATAAATATATAAAAATACATCCAAAATTTCCCAAACCGTTTCATTCTTTTGGGCAAGTCAGAAAATACCTTCAAAGGATAAGCCTTCCAAAGGCCATTTCATGGTTTTGGTACTTCCATGTAGTTATAGACCAAAAAAATTAACATAAATCATTTTGTGTTAATTTTAAAATTGAATCAAACACTTTTTTGAGGTTTCACACCTATATGATCTCCCAAAAGAAAAATTTCTCTTCTAGGGCTAAAAGGGCTAATTAGGCCCAATTTGACAAGCTAAATGGGCTAGAAAGCATATCAAAGCTTGGAGTTTGGCCATAAATTTTTTTATGGATATGTGGGAAGATAATGGGTACCTATAAAAAGTATTTTTTTTAAATCATCACTTCTATATTCTCCCAAACAAGGAGCTTTTTAGGAAAATAGGGTTACAAGGAATACATGGGAAATGCATGTTTTTGGTGTTGTTTCAGGTCTATGAGTGTTTTATGAATAAAATTTACTTGAAATAGGTATTTTATTCCATTTATAATCCTTAAATTGATGATATATTCTGGTTTAAATCAAACTTGAGGAAAAATCCACTTTATACCTTATATGCCTTAGTTAAAAATGAGCCTTTTGAGGGTCTTTGAAGGCTAAATAGGTGCATATAGCCAATTAAAATAACTTAAAACGTTTAATGAGGATATATAACACCATATTAAAGGTATTAATAATTTTTTAATGATTCACAATGAAATAAGGCTTTGGAAAATGTCTTCAACAAGTGCAAATAGGACTCTTTCTCTTCTAAAGCCTGTGTGCAAGACAAAGTCAATTTGTTGAAGGAGTCTTAGCACAAAATCTTAACAAGTGTTATATAATAATTAATGATATTATATAAGGGTTAAAATAAAATAATTTAAATTAATTAAAGACCTATATCCATGGAGGATACCCATTCATCAAGGGAGACAAGAAAGCTAAAATCTAGGGGTTGGTTCAAGAATATATGCACTCTCCAAGTGATCTAAGTTTGACCAAACATAATGATGAGTATCCTAAGACCCATAAACATTTTATAACTTATTTTATATAATAATTTATTAATTTCAAATATTTTAGAATCTAAAAATGCTATGTATCACTTTTTGAGGAGCCATTTGACCAAGTTTGAGGTCCCCTACTTTGGGGCTGCTTTATCTCCTGTCATTTCTTTGCTATATGTATTATTTTTTTCTAGAATGTAAGATAAATATTTGATATTTATATTTTTTCTAAATGATTCCAAAAAAATTATTCACCTTTTGAGAGAAATAATAAGGAAAATTCCTCTATTTTTAGGTCTTTTCTAGTGAATTGTATGTGTTTTCCATTGGTATAGCTTAGTGAAATACTTGTTTTCCTTGGTTATAGTCTAGTTTTGTACCTTCATGAGATATTTTTTACATTATACAGGTCATTATAAGTTTCCAAACCATCCTTAATTTCATGTATTATATTTTATTTTATTCCTTCTTTGCATGAGTTTAGTTTTTCAGGTCCTTATTGTGAAATATTGAGGTAGAGATCTTACTTAAGTGTAGTGAATGTGTGAGAAAGATTTTATATTTCATATAAGTTTCATTTAAAGAATTGGAGTTTAAAAAAAATTGGTGCATCACCTTCCATTTTAATTTTCATCCATTTTCATTATCTTTTGTACCCTTTTCCTTGTTAGAATCAGTAAGTAGTATTTTAAAAGTAAGTTTTAGTGAGAGCACCAAGGGAACCAACCCTCTCTGGAGATTCTCTCTCTTTTAAAGTCACTGACACTTTGGAGAGATTACATGTTCCAATAGGAGTGAGTAATTTCACACTTTATCATAAGGGCAAACTCCTAATTGATAACAATTAGTTCAAATGCAAATGTTGAAGCATGTTGGAGATATTCATAGAGACTAAAAAATTGAGGAATGTCATGACCATCATAGTGAAGCCATTGAGTAGCAAATAGACTCTAATCATATCCATAATTGGACAAAGTGAATTTTAGTTAATTTTTACCTTAATTCCCCAAAAAATAAGGCCTTATCCACATTTGGTGATATCATATAAAGATTGACATACTCAAAGGGCCTTAAAGATTGACTAGTTTGGTGAAGCTAAGTCATGTTTCTCCACACATGATTGACTTCATTAAATATATAATTGTCTAATAGGTGTCCAAGGTAATATCATGGTTAATTTTAGGTTTTAAGTCATATAAAATAACCTACAATAACTTTGATTTCTAAGAAGACAACACATAGTCATCTACATTTGATAGGGTCATAATATTTTAAGATGTTTTATCAAAACATCAATATATGACTGAAATTAGCATTCAATAAGGATTATTGATCCAAGTATAGATACGTCATAACCCTTAATGGACACTTATATACCACAATCAGGGTTCAAATCTACACCTAAAAGCTTGGATGGAAACACTCACCTACATCAGACATATGCTTATTATTGATAGGTTCTTGGACCCTTCTAAGCTTATGGAGGCTATTTATGGATCAAAGTCAAGACTGAAGATGATAATCTCAATATAGATTAAAATAATGATGTCTTTAGGGTTCAAATAGAGATAAAGAGGATACAATGGAGGCCTAATACATGCACCTATAATAATCTTTTGGTTTGGATAATGAGTTGGAGTTCAAGATGGGTTCAAATTTGTTTGGCAAGAGGGTAGAAGTCATTGAGACTAATTATCCAATGTGTACATAATGATAATATTTAAAACCAATAAAGTAATTGGTTTTCATCTATATGAGGACTATTTTAAATTTTTGGAAATGGTCAATGAAGGCAGGGTTATCTCCAATATAGGGGTTTCAAGCAAAATGATCAAGAGAGAGCTTCATGGTATGAAGGTTTTAAAGAAATATATAATGATATATTAAAGTAAATATTTATATCAAGAGAATTTAGAACATGAACACATTAAAATTCACCTAACCGCTACTTTTACACAATGATTACCCTATGTTTTCACACAAACCACAAATTGTTTGCCCTATCCAAGATCAAGAAAAGATGTAAGAGTATGAGAGGTTTCAATGGTATTGAGTTCATTAAATCCCATCATGTTTTTAAGAAGGATAAAGGTTATAGGAGTGACCAATATGAAGTTTTTACAATCTTAGTCATATCACAGTCCCATAAACCCCCTGTAGAGTCAAATAGAAGTACACAATCCTTTGTGTTTTGGTGATGAACAACATTGGCAAAGTGATGTAGGAGTTATAACCTTTTGGGGAGGTGTATGATGTTTAGAAAAACCTAGATATGGTCTTATAACCCTTGGAGATTATTTTAAACTCTAGAAAATGATTTTGAAAGCTCTCATCCCCTTGTAGGCCTGCACAAACCTAGGTTAGGGTTTCTAGAGAAAACCCTCATATCTCAAGTTTGAACCCTTGAAAATGGTCAAAACTTGGTAGTCTAGTGGATTGAGGCATATAAAAGGATTAAAGTGGTTTTAGGTTTGTAGAGCATTTATGGAGCATTTATAGTTGACTGTGTTGTAGTTAAGCTTGGAGACCTAATACAATGCAAGTGGGTATTGAAAAGGTGATGTTGCCCAAGAAGGTGAGAAGTGTAACTTATTAATAAGTTTTGAGGTGGAAAAGGGTGTCAAAAAATATGATTTTTTTGTGTGAAGGCTCTATGATTGGGTTAAATAAAGGAGATTTATCTAAAAGGAGGCCTTATTGGCAAGACCATTACAAGGGATAATGTACTTACATAGGGGATTGAGATGGGAATCTTCTTGAGCAGTGGTATAGAGATATAGGGTGGTCAAATAAGGTTTTAGTTATCAAAATAGGTATGTGGAATCCTCAAACCAAGAGAAAACATAATAAAAAAGGGTACAAACCTAGTTGTGTGGTTACAAAGATTCAAGGTGTGTAACAAATAATAGAGTAAACGAACTTTTTGACCAAGGTAAATATAATGATCTTATGAAAAACCAATAAATTAATTATTTTTCCATCTATAAGAGACATGTGCCAATTCAATAAAGGCCTAATTTGTAGTCTTAGGAATCTTATACATTATTGGAGATTAAAGGGATCACCACAATGCATAAATAGGAATGAAGGTGCTAACCTCAATATGAATCTCAAGAATAGTACAAAATCAAGGTCTTGAAGGGCTCAAGAAGCTTTAGAGACTCATATATAGTCACCCTATGCACAGTCATACCTACAGTTAAGTAGGTGAACAATGCAAAATGGAGGTTTCCAAGGTTTTAAGCCTTCAAGAGAGAATTTTGAGTTTTATAGATTATTATACTTGAATGAGATACTTTGTCTCATCTTGTTACTTGTTTCAAACTCTCCAAACTTTCTCAAGCTCACACTTCCTTCTCAACAAGGACCTGCAGGCATAAACATGATCAAGTAAATATAGAAAGCAATACTCTAGAGTAAGGACATGATGTAATGGATTGAAATAGAAATCTTCAAAGGATATGAAGGTAAATATTGGTATCAAGAGCATTCAAAGGAATATTCATGTGATTCATGCAAGCTATATATAGTCATACATACAAGAAGTCACCTACATTCCCCTAAATTCATGCCTTCTTTCAAGTAGGAAAGTAGTATGAGAATGTATTGATAAAGATAAGTTTCATTTTCCAAGAATATGATTTAGGATAACAAATGATATGGAATCATCAAGATAATAATGTGGGGGTGTCTAAACAAGGATATATAATCATTTTACCCTTAAGAGGCACACCTACAACAAGCTAGCAATTTTCTTCAAGTATGCATCCTAAAACATCAAGTAAAATATGAAATGGATTTTTATTATGTTTCTTAGTTATTGAAAAAAAATATATATGTTTTGGAATGATACATGAGGTTAAAATTGAGATCGCACATTCATAAACTTAAAAAACTACACCTACAACCTTCTCTAGAGTTCAATCAGGGTTTCAGTCAAGTTGGAGTTTCATGACCAAATGATGAGATTCATGTTCAATGAAAATGGTTCAAATAATAATTATGATGGAATGAGATAAAAATATCATGAATAATTACTTTAGATAATAAAATCCAAACTCAAACTAAATTGCTCACCTACAACACTATTTGAACATAGTCATTTATGAGGTTCTTGAAGAAACTTAAATCATACATAAGTTGAATGACTTTGTAGGTTGAGAAATGAAGGATTAAATAATTAAAGGGTTTTAGTGAGAATTTAAAATAATATTAACCTTTTTATATCACAAACAAAGGGAAAAGGGAGGAAAACTCAGTCTTGAAACTTCACCAGGCAAGCAGCTCAAGGTAACTTTTGGTAAAAGAGGTCTACAGGACAAAATATGCATGATCTAATCATGTTATTTGGTGGAGAGACTCATAATGACTTTATAAAAAAATATAAAATATTGGTTAAATAAAATTATTAGGGTAGATATTCACTATTTTAGCATAGTCAACCTCATGTCTAATCAAGATCAACATTGGAGCCTATCTTGGTGGAATTGGTCATTTTGGGGCATCTATAGGTCAAGACAAAACATGAAATTTGGTATGAATTGTATCCATTATATATTAAAAAATTAAATTACATAATAAAGGTCCTAAAAAGGTTCAAATACTAATTGTTCTTACACATACTTCTTGAAGTCAGTTGATAGCCATTGGAGGCCAAATAAATCTTTTGTAAGGATTGAGTGCTAATGAGTAGTTTAAGCCTTGGAGATGTATTAAAATCATGAAATATTATGTTTGAAACCTAATTTTATCTATTCAATTTATCATATTCAAGGTATCAATCCAAAATTTCCTTGAAGGCAAGTTTAGGCATGAAGGAAGCAAGCAAGTAGCTCTGGGTAAAGTTTGAGAAAATTTGTTTACAACCTAAAATATGCATCCTCAAATAATGAAACTTGGTAGGGTTGGTAATAATTACCTAATATAAATTTAAATAATATTTTTAAGGTCATGTGACAAGTGTAGGTGGCTTCTATTTTGACACAGTCCCCTCTATGTCTCATAACAGTCACCATTAGTTTAGGCATACTTCTTGGAGTTTTAAAATGTGTTTGAGAGTTTAAAATTATTTAGAGTGTTATAAAATAATAATTTTATTATGATTAATATATTAAACACCTTTAAAATGTCTTTACACTCAAAAATCCATCCAAGCACGCAAGCAAGCTAGAAACCCCATAGATAGTCTCAAAGGCATAAAGAGCAAAGTTGGATTTTTATCATTTAAAGAGGATAATACAATATGAATCATGTAATAAAAATTTATGAATTATTTTTTAACCACATATCATCATAAAATTTTTCAATAACTCCAATATTCATATTTGGCCAATTAGGCCTTAAAGCTTGTTTGGAGGCCTATAACACCAAAAGGCACTCTCAAACCTTTCAATACAAGGTGAATTAATGAAGAGGAATTATGATATGTTTAAGGTGAAATTAAGGTGATTTATAGAAAATAATATGAATGGGAAGGTCAAATTTATCCTTTGAAGGAATTCAAGCTTTTCAAGCCTAAGACACCCAATTTTAGCCCCTCTTTAGATGCTCATATCTTTCATACCATGAGGAGTTGGGACAAATGATTTTAGTTTGTTTTTATAACCCATATTTAATTTAACTTAATTATGGATTTAGGTTGAATAAGGTCTTTATTTTTATTAATAATCGCTAACAGCGTAAGCATGTCTAGAATGCTTGCAAACCCTACTAGAAATTATTTTTACGTATGTAACCTTTCATACCTTCCACATGGGAGCCAAATATTTTTATGTATTTTAAAGGGTTATATTTAATAAGGATAAATGTTAATAATTTTTGGAATGGGAGTCTAAATTTTATTAACAATCATCAAGAAGGTGAGTCTGTCTAGGCTACCAAAGGAGCTTTTTGACTAGTTTTGGGTTTTTAGACTCATAGGTCTATTGAATAGCCTATAATAATTTTTAAATCACTATAAAATGTAGAGGAATACCTTAATATTGTGAAAAAACTATTTTAAATAATAATTTAGCATGTTTGGGTGCGTAGGAGGCCCCAAATGGCTCAAAAATGCTTATTTTTGCAGGTCTTCAAAGAGAAAAATGGTCTAAATACATGGAAGAGGCATAATGGGACCTAAAACATAATTATATGTAAATTGGAGATATTAAAAACGTTTTTAAGGGTGATTAACTGAGATGAAGGGTGAAAAACCCAAGTTTCTTAACATTTTATAAAATGTTGCAGGTTTAATGGTTTTTTCTACCATTGTTGTAGGTCTTGAAGGTGGCCTAAACTTTGTTTTATTTTTAAAATTCATTCCATGGATGTATGTAAGTACTATATATATCCATGAGTGGTTCTCATGGTGCCAAATGATCTTAGGAGAAAGTTTTAGGATAGTTGGTTGAAGGTGGCTCAAGTTTGAGACCTTCATCAATGGAATCTATGAGAGTTGCATATTTCATGGAATTTTTTTCAGGTTTGAAGAGTAAAGAGGAGTTGAAAAAAAATGATATCCTCAAAAATTAAACATAAAAGATAACCTCCATGATCAGTTAAGCATCAAATGTCAGGTTCACTAACCATTTGCCAAACATCTTCTAAAAGTGCAAGTGGAGGGGGGTGTAGAAGTCCAAGAGGGAAAGTTTAGAGGTTGAGATAGCTCATAGAACATTAAATCTGTTTTCTAAGTATTTGGATACTTTTCCCTTATGATTATATCATTACACCATCATCCTCAAATGTTTCCATCTTCAATTGTCTTTTTAAGCCAATAAGAAGGCTTAAAGATTATTTTGACTAATGAGGGTTATTTTGTTGAGGAAGGATTAGTGTTAATTGATCCAAATGTGGTTAAAATTCCATGGAAGTTTGTTGTACCTCATTTATTGATTTATGAGTTCTTTCTTCTCCTCTCTCTCTTCCCTTTTCTCCTATATCTCCCACTCCTCTCCTATTTTGTAACGATATTCTCATTTGAAAAGGCAAAACCCTATGAATTTTTTTAAGAACTACATTTTGAAGCAATAATATTATTTTTCATCTATATCTTGCCTTTAACTTGTGTTTAGCAAGGTTTTGTGTGATGGCTTTGTGAAAAAGTGTTCTTCCATGTTCATTGTCCATCTTTCTTCTTTTTACATGCTTTTTAGTTATTTGTAGGTCTAAACTTAAGCTTTTTACACCATTAATAGATGCTTAGTGTGATTTTTAGAACCCTTCTTTGATTCATCTATTGATTAGTGAGCTTAGTTTAATAAATATTGATGCACATTATCTAGTTTATGAGATTGTGTGAGTAAAGATGGTATTTATGTTGAATTAGTGTTTGTTTCAAGCTTATTTAAATGTCATTTAATTTTTTGCATCACCCTTTTAGTGTCCTTAGTCATACCTTACCCCATACGTATCCATTTTATAATTATAAATATTATTTTAGGTTATATACCAAGAGGAAGTTGACCTTCTACAGAGGTTTAACCTCATTACAAGATGCCCATAGCATGTGGTTGTTCTAATATTATAACTGGAAGTGAGAGAGCATAACAGACTCTCCCACAAGGGTTAAATTTTATGATAAAATATTAACCCATTAAAATAATCTATTAATATTATCTCAAAGAGGTTTTGAACACCAACTAGTAACAGGGTCATAGTGTCTCTTCTCTAGGTCAATACAAGAAGATTGGTGAACCTACAGGTATGCAAGATCTCTAGGCCACCATTGGTACTAAAATTTGGTTCTAGAAAAAAATAGAATATTTTAAAACCCTAAGTTAATTTCAATATTTATGCCATCAAGTTCATCTAAGCACAGTGAGCACTTGTGAATCTTAGGTGTAATCTATTTTGCACTCTAAGGGATTGTGTAGATTGAGTTGAACTGTGTAGGTATAGATGGAAAGTAGGCTTGTTGTGAGGTTGGGTAGATGTCTAGGTGGCCCTAAAGTATAGTTGGAGGAATATTATAATGTTAATTTCTATTATATTTATCAAAAATTTGAGCATAAAGGGTGTTTATCTTGATAAAACTTAGTTAAAGAAGTCTTTAAGCTCATGTAGGTCTGTCATTAGCAAAATGAGAAAGGGATGCACTTTGCATTGAAATAGGGACGATAATTATCAAGGAGGATGTGATAATACATTATAGGGTTTTTCATGATGATAAGAGGCCTCATATGATAAAAAATGCAAAATCACCTCTCAAATGAGCACTTATAGTCAAGAAACTCTAAGTTGCCATTTATAGGCTTGATTATAAAAGAAGGGAAATTTAGGTAAAAGAGTCCATTTTAGGGTGAATTTAAATTTAATTAGGTGTAATAGGGTTTAAAAATTCCTATTCATATAAGGGATGAGATATGTTGTAAATGATAAGAGAGTTTTCATGAAGAGGAGACTGACCTTCTTACACATAGTCAAGATCCCAAACTACCTTCTATAGTCCAATCATGAGGAAATAGGGATGTGATTACAGAGTTGAAAAAACATTGATGGAATATGGTTTAAATAAGTTTCAGAAGGTTTGGGTAGGTAAAATAACCATATTCAATATGATTTTAATAATCAGAGGCCTTAAGATGTCAACCAAGATCAGGAGAAGGATGTCTACAACTACATCCCAAGTAAACCCATTAGGTCTCTATAGGAAGTGAAATTTTAAAAAGGAGATCCATCAGATGAGTGCAATAATTTTCTTAGTTTTTCCTATTTTTGGTTTAAATACTTTGAGATATGGAAGAGCTTAATGGCCTAATTTGGTCTATTAGGCCTAAATTAGAATGTATATGCCTAGACATGGAATCTGAAGACAATTGCATGTTTGTAAAGTTTTTTGGATACTAAAAGATTTAGGATAATGAGTAAAAACATTACCAAAAGGATCATGAAGTTTTTGGTCTCATGAAAATAGAATAAATCTTAGTTTGTATACTTTTAGGGTCAAACTAGCCTAGTGGTGCATGAACCCTAAGCATGAGCTAATAGGGTTGCAAAGGATATATGAAGGAGAGATGGAAAATAAAAACATGGTAATAGGTTAGGTGGGTTATAAAAAACCCATAAGATGTGTTAAAAGTCAAAACCAAACATGTTTTACTCTTTTTCACCCTTTTCCTCTCCATCAACCTTAGAGTTACAGGGTTTTGAGCTTGAAAGTCACTTTCTTCATGCTATAACACTAAGAAGCAAATGCATGGGGTCCTTAGATGCTAGAGGAAGTTGAAGGAGTTTATATACTTGATTTTTATGGCATTAGTTTTGTAGTTCAAACTCTTAAGGCTATAAATAATCAATTAAGAGTTTAAACCTCCCTAAACCTCTCTAAAACACTAATATAAGCTTGATGGGAAAGGTATTGAGAAATTTGCACTCATATGCATTAAATTGGATTGAGAGAAACCTAGAACACCTTGTTCACTCTAAAATATTCCTATTCCTAGCATTTATTTGTATATACAATTATATATAAGTCTCAAAACCCTATTTTTTTCAAGAGCTAGTGATAAATTCAAGGAACATAGCTAGATGTACAGTTGAAGATAATTAAATAAGATAGTATGAAGTGTATTCTAACTTCTTAGATCACAAAACACTCTCAAATCCTCTTATAAATGCTCCTATAGGTAGGACTAATGAGGTAGTCTAGAAGTGTTAGTGAGAGGTGACCTAGTCACCTAATGAGTAAGAGTTGTAGGTGTGCACTATTTGAAATAAATAACTCATGGTGTAATATGCCTGTTTAGATGTAAAACATACTCACTTACCCATTCTTAAGTTTATAGAAAAGTATCATGGCCATCCAAGTAACAAGCACCAAGTGATTAGGCCAAGTTGCCTAATAAGCCTATTTGGTCAACTAAGGGAGATGCCTATTAGCATAGAGGGTTGCTAAAAGATTAAATCTAGGGTCATAAACATCTTTGTAACTGCTTCATATAGGTGAGAAGGCACATTTCATTTTCATTATAGATAATGGGGTAGTTTTTCAAGCCTTATTGATATGCAAGAGAGAGGTAGGCTACTTAATGCTTCATGGAGGACAAGATAGACCACATTTATACCTTTTTAACTATCAAAAGGAGAGTTAGTTGACTAGGTTGGTGTGATCACACTTTTAATGAGGTCAACCATAATTAAAATAGCTTCTACTAGGTCATTTCCTACACCATACTCTCATTAAAGGTCATTAAGTAGTCAAAGCAATGCATGGAGAGATCATGGAGCTATTACTGATTCTTATAACTATTTATTGAGTGAATGAGGGTCATCATGACCTCTTCCTGACACTTACATGTTATATTATCCTTCCCTTCTCTTTTCTTAGGTATCCCTCAGTTGGGTATGAATAAACTCTACCCAAGTCATACCTTATAAACCTTTGAATGAATATAAGGACTGGCTCAAATTCTCTTACTAGCTTAGTGTTTTCTATACTTGTAGAATTATAGAAGTGGCTAAGTCATATTCCCCTTTGTAGGTCCTTGTTCTCACCTAAATTCTAGGAGATTATCCTATATAAGTCATATGATGTGTCAAATTATTGGTGATTATGCTTGGATTAGAATTTAATTAGTAGTTTCATGATAATAGACCTCCCATTCATCATCCTCAAGTTTCAACCATCTAACACAACATCCATGTGAAGAAGTAATGCTTAGGAGTCTCTTGAAGAGAGTGGTTTGGTCACTAGTCCTTGTCTTGTTCAAAAGAGTTATTGAATGGTCAAATAAAGGGGACATAATATGTTAGTGCATTACCTCCCTTAGTTTAGGTTATTTTTCATGCATCTCTTTATCCCTTTTCATCAACAATTTAATAGTTTCAGTGTTTGAGCCAATCGATGATTCATTAGGGGAGCTAGCTCCAAAACTAGAGGTTCACCTCATTAACTAGTATACCCACACCTAGAGGTGATCCCAATATATGAATTGGATGATGTAGGTCTGAAACACCTCTACCTCAAGAGTGTAATCCAGACTGATAATAGGTACATTAGACCCTATTTTTGAAATTTTTTCTTATCTAAGAGGTAGATTTTGACCTTTCTACTTGTAGGGGTGGTGGATTCTAAGGGTATTGAAAACACTACCATTAGGTTCTAATGGGTGTGATATAAACCCCATCAGGTTTTGACAGGTGTGTTACCAACTCCATTAAGTTATGATGAGTGTGTTGGTAACCACATCAGGTTCCACCCTATTTGCAATCACAACTATAATTCTCCATATTAAATTTAGTAGGTCAAGATGAAGTTTTTATACCAAGTGTTTATAGTCGAAATTCATCTCTTGAATATAGTCTTTGCATTGGGACAAAAATAAATAAATTTTAGAGAAGTTTTATTTTATCTCAAATTTCCACTTTAGTGCTAATAAGTTCAAATCAATTCTTGACTTCTAAATGAATTCTCAACTTCTCTCTTTTCTTCTTCCATCATGTAATTTTAATTTGACATCTGATGTGATCCAACCTCTTGTGTTGAAATCCTACACTACATTATCCTTGACAAATATGATTTTTTGAAAAGGAACAATAAAAAACATTTTTATGCAAAATTGCACTTGAAGTTGTGAGTGTGATAGGGTTGTCTGCATGGGTATCAAACTCCAAGGGTGTTGTTAACACTACCATTAAGTTTTTATATGTTTTTAATCATGCTTATCGAGTTCTGGGGGTCTACTAGTAAATGTGTTAGGATCTAGTAGGAATGTGAGCAAAGGAACTAGGATCTAATGAAGATGCTTGTAGATAGGTGGGGATTCAATGATGTTGGAAATAACATCAAATTTTGGTGGTTATGCTAGTAGTGTTTGTGGAATCTAGGTGTGTTTCTATCATGCCTATCAAGTTCCAATAATGGTGTGAGTAGGCTACTTGAATTCCATGATTTATGCTTGCACTAACATCAAGACTTAAAGAAATTTCAATCTTGTTTACATGTTTTCCATGATGATAGGAATATTGTTCTACCAAAAGAGAAATTACTGAGATATCCTCAATACCCCTTTTTTTGACTCAAAATTATCAAATTAGGGTTAACCAATATATTCTACTTAAATTCATTTCCATCTAAAATGCTACTCTAAAAACTACTCAATGTCTCACCATTTGGAAGCTTGAAAGATAGTGTAGATCTCAATAAGTGGCCTATGACTTATCGACTAGGTTATGGATTCTATGTACCATTATAAAAAAAATTACCATTCATGTCATTAAAAAACCTCTAATTACCTATGAGACTAAAATTTGGGGTGTTGTCACAAAATCTAAAATTTCACAAAAACATAGCTAAATCTAAGAAATAAGAAGCCAATAGAGTGTTGGGAGAACACCCTAGAGGGTTTAGGTAGAAGTTATAGGACTTTCATGAAAACCTACAAAGACTGGGGCATCAGCTAGTTTCCCTCATGGAGGAGTGGAACACTATAAATTCAGAATTTGACAAATTGAAGGAAATTTGGAGCAATCCCAAGATAGTTGAGGGAGGCATTACAAGGTCAGAAGCAATTCCAGGCAAAAACTCAAAGGAAATCATATGAATCACCTTGTAAAAAAACAAATTATCCCCTAATCATCAAAATCAATAAGTGAATAAGAAAAAAAAATTGATAAGGTCAAAGGGAGAATGGAACAAGAGGGAAATATGGTAAAAGCCCCCAGTGTTCAAACTAGAGGCAAGATCAACAACACTAAATAGAAGGATCATGGAGATTATAAGAATCTTTCTATATAGGTAGCCTACATGGAGTCCTTTGAGTAAATTTAGTGTTATTATGCTTGTTGGTTCTTAGTTCTTTTTGTTTTTCTCTTTACAAAAAATTGGTAAATTTTTTTGTTGGTTGTTTGGCCTATTTGGCCTATCTTTTATTGGACTCATTTAATTTATCTTGTGTATCTATTTAACTCTATAATTTTAGGATCCATATAAAACCTAAATTTCACCTTATTAAATAAAAATAAGGGTTTAGTTTCCTATCATGGATTATTTTTTTAATTTACAATTTAATTGGTATGATTTTTTGACTATAAATTAATAATTTGCCCTAATTCCTTATGTATTTTATTTAAAATTCATGCATTTTTTATAGACATAAAATGGGGAAAAAGATGTCCAAATCAGTTTTAGATAAAATTTTATAATTTTTTATGACCTATTTCAATTCATTTTTTGGCTTATGAGGATCCGTTGATTTTTTTCAAATTGGGTCCCTATAGGGTACTTAGTAGTTAAACAAACTCCTTAGAAGGGCATAAACCCCTTTGTGTAGGTTAGCCCAAAAATTAAAGCTAGTGGTCACCTATATGACCATGCAATGAGTTTTGTAGGCCCTAGGTAGCCAATGGAAATGACTCAAGTTGTGACCATTGTGGTTATTTATAACATCTTGGTGCAAAAGCGTGTGGTTTCTAGGCCACATAGTTACCACAATTGTAGTCATTACAAGTCAAGGGGTCATCAACAACTATTGATCACCACCTAATCACCAACTTTTTTTAAATTATTGTATGAATATTTTTAATATTATTGAGAAAACTTTAAGAAACTCTATATTTGAACCTATATTTTTTTAAACCCAAAACTTTATTCAAAGACTAGTACCAACTTTACACAATCATAAGAGGATAATGGAAGACCTGATGGAGGTATGACCTAAAAGTGACCCCTCTAAAATAATTCCTTCTTTTATATGGAAGAATTTTTAGGGCCTAAAATATAATTATTTTCAAGATATAGTTCACTTGGTCTATCAAATGTCTTTTTTTACCTTTTAACATGTGTGGCCTCTTGGAAGCCCTAAAAAGAGTTGACTCAAAATGGGAACCTCCTTAATTTCTTACCCTCTATCACATGAAAGAAAGACAATAATCTAAAAATTGAAATAAAAATTGGGTTCTTCTTAAACCTTTCTTATTATCCATTAATGGTTTTAGAAGAGATTGAAACTCCTAAAGGCCTTTTCAAAAACTGTGGGAGCCTAGAACTCCATGGAGACACTCTGAGAAGATTAACCCCCATAAAACCAACCCAATTATATGTTTGTCGAGGTAGATTTTCAAAATGAAATAAATAAATACATAAATCTTGGAGACTCTGTTAATGATAATCATTCAAGGTTGAGGAAGGTGAAGAAGGATGGTGAGAAGATCCTCTTGCAACAAATTAATGAAAATGCATGAAATAACATATTTATATAAATAGCAGAAACACCAAAGGGATTATTTTGATCACAAGCCACTTCAAGGGGGAAACCTCCTTTGAAGAAGATTAATATAATAAATTTGTGGATACCTACATTGGCCTCAACACTTACTTCTATACTATGTCTAATCTAAGAAACTACTACTTCCCATGAATGTGGGATAAAATAAAATTCTCTTAGGCTGAATTAAAAAGCATATGCATCCATATCAAATAATATAATAAAAAATTAAAGAGAAGGGGTAACATGGGTTCCTAATATCCCCTCCCTCTTAGAAAAATATTTACCCTCAAATATTCAGATGTAGGAATTGGTGCTAAATTTGAAATAGTGGTTCTCATGTTGTATCCTCTAGTTACATTCCATGCTTCTAAATTAATACCTCTATGATGGAGTGGGAGTGAATTTAGTGTGTAATTCTATCTAAGATTTCCTCTAGCTCAAAAAGGATAAATACTTCATTATCAAGTTTTACTAAAATAATTTGCAGTCTGATGTTTGTGCCAATAACTTTCTTCAGACAAAAGACATGAAATATTAGGTGAACTCAAGAAGAAGGTGGGAGATCCAAATTATAAGAAACCAACCCAATCTTATGGATAACCTTATATATCCCATAAAATTTTGGATCCAACTTATGATTCCCTTTGAATTCTAGGGATGATTATTTGTATGGCTATAGGTGAAGGAAAACCAAGTCACCTACATGAAAAGTGTGCTTGAAATGGTGTTGATTAGCCTATTTTTTCATTCTATCTTGTGGCATATGAAAATAATCCCACATGATGTTGAGGATCTAATCTCAAGTTCAGAGAATTGTGTTGATCACTTGAATTGGTGAACTACTAGGGGTGTACAAAAGGAGCACTAGTGATGTTTGACCATAGATTGCTTTATATGGAGTAATTTTAGTTGAAGTGTGGTAGGAGGTATTGTACCACCATTTAGAGAGAGAGAGCCACTTTTCCCACTAATATTGTTATTCTAAGGTGAAATAATGAAGGAAATTTTCCAAGCATTTGTTGATAATTTCAATCTAGCCATCCATTTTTGGATGATACCCATAACTCATCTTTAGTTGGATAATGGAAAAAATAATGCCATAGAGAAGTAAAATTTGGTCCAAGAAAATTTGTGTGACTATGGAGGTGGTGTAGGGATGGATAAGGACACAAAAATGATTATATTTGGAGAGGTAATCAACCACAACTAAGATCACTATTTTCCCTCTAGATTTAGGGAGCCCCTTAATGAAATCCATAGAAATATATATCCAAATCTTGGTAGGGATGTGAAAGGGTTTGAGAAACCCAAGAATGAGTGTTGTTTCACCCTTATTATATTGATAGGTATAAAATTCATCCACCATATATTTATTTCTTTTCATTCCCTTTCAAAATAAGTTACGTTATGCCCACTCATAAGTTTTGATAAACCCTGAGTTCCCTACGAATAGAGAAGCATGGAGTTCATAGAATACATCTTGATGAATATCTATGCTTTGGGAAAGTACCAAATGGCCCTTATATCATAAAGAAGCACCATCCCAAGAATAATGTGGTACTAAGGAAGGGTTAGTGACCAACTATTTAATGATTTAAGATAATGAGGTATCATTAACATACCCCTATTATACAACATCCAACGAATTCAGAATAAGCATAGAAATAGTTTAAAGGGAAGTTAGGTCTAAAAATGTGTGAGATAAAGCATCAACCAAAATATTGTCCTTACCCTTATTGTAAGTGATCTCATAGTCATAACCCATGATATCGTTGACCCATTTATATTGTAATAGGGTGGAGACCCATTATTATAATAAATATTTCATACTTTGGTAATCAATTTTGATGCAAAAATGATTCCCCAGTAGGTATGGTTTCCACTTCTATACTACATGTAAAATGGCCATCATTTCCTTCTCATAAGTAGAGAATACTAAATTATTTCCATAAATGGATTTATTAGTGAATGTAATGGGGAATCCTTCTTAGAGGAGAACAACACCAAGTCCATTGCCATAAGCATCACTCTTGATAGTGAAGGTCTTAGTAAAATCTGGCATAACTAGAATAGGTGTAGTACATATAGCTTATTTAAATTCTTCAAATTCATACTCAACAGATTGTGTCCATGTAAAATCATCCTTTTTAAAAATAGTTATCAATAGAACTATAATCTTCCTATAATCCTTGACAAACTTATGATAGTATCCAGTCAACCCCAAAAAACCATGGAGGCTCTTGAGTGTCTGAGGATGTGGCCAATTTATCATGGTATCTATTTTTTTAGGATCCATCTAAACCCCTTGGGATAAAATAATATGCCCAATATTATCCACTCCATCCTATCCAAAATCACATTTGGACTATTTTATATAGAGATGATGATCAGAGAAAAGCTGTAGTGACAGATCTAGATGTTGGAGATGCTTAGACCATGTTTTACTACAAATGAGGATACACTAAAAGAAGACAAGAATGAATTTCCATAGGTAGGTATAGAATATTTTATTCATAAATGCTTGGAATGTTAAATGAGCATTAATGATTCCAAAGGGCATGACTAGAAACTCATAGTGGCCATCATGTGTGTGGAAAGCTATCTTAGGGATATCATCCTTATGAAGCTAGATCTGGTGATATCAAGAGCAGAGATCTAACTTGGAGAAAAAATGAGTGCCATGAAGCTCATCAATAATAAGGATTAGGAACTTATCCTTGATTGTGATGTGATTAAGTACTTAGAAGTCAATGCAAAGGCACCATGACCCATTATTTTTACAAAAAAGAACTGGGGAGAAATATGAGCTAGTACTATGGTGAATAATATCTTGCTTTAGTAAGTCTCAAATGAGCATCTCGATCTATATATTTTGCTGAAATGGATAGTAGAAGGGCCTGATGTTAGGAGGAACACTTCTAGGAAGGACCTAAATATGGTGGTCCTCTGACCATAAAGGTGGCAATCGCACTTGATCAATAAAGACACATGCATACCTATATAGAATGTTTTATAGATTAGAAGGAATAGTGTAGATAGTTGATGGTTGTATTTAAATAGAATAGAGGTGGGTAATGATGTCATTTTAATCCTTCTTAAGAATATTTTCTATACGATGTGAAATTATGATGCTGAGAGACCTTGGGTGTAATCCTTTTAATGTGTGTTTTTGGCCATTATCTAAAAATTGCATCCAAGTTTTAATAAAATCCCATAAGATGGGTCCAAGTGTGCACAACCATTGGGCTCCCAAAATAACATCACATCCTCCTAAAATCAAGGTAAACATGTCAAAATACATCTTATAATATCCAATAAAGATATGCACATTATGACACTTCCCTTTGTAAATTAATGTGCCCCCATTGATAATCATGACTTCAAAGTTAGAGCAAGGATGGATAAAATAGTCAACATGTTTGGCAATCCAAGGGTCAATGAAGTTATGAGTGCAATCCAAGGGTCAATGAAGTTATGAGTGCTATAATATCCAATAAAGTTATGAGTATTATAAGAGTGATATTTTTGAAGTAACCCCTAACCTACATGGTTTGTGGGGTGGTGACTCTTACTAAGGCATGGGGAGAGATCTATGGTTGGTCTTCCTAAGAATCAGGTTCCATAATCGATTGAGCTTCTTCTTGATCATCTGTTGTATCCCAAGCATCTTTCCAAACTTTAATTTCAAGTAGATAATCCACATCTAGTAGGTATATATTTTGCTCAACACAACAATGCCCCCAAGTGAATTTATCATCACAATTATAACATAATCTTTTTTCTCTACGTGCCCATATCTTTGCTTTAGTCAATTGCTTGATAGGAGTGGTTTTGTGGGTAGGAATTGTATGAGATCATTATGGAATTTTATTTCTAAATGGAGAAAAATTAGATTTGGATCATTATTGAGCTTTGATTTTGTCCTCTACCAACTTAGCCAACCCTAAGGCTTCTATCATCATTATGGGCTAGAACATTTTGACCTTAGATCAAATTACATCCTTCAAAAAACTGACAAAGAAACTCTTGAATAATTCATTGGACAATCCCTCTATATGATTGGCCAATTTTTCAAATTCTATCTGATATTCTTTTATGGTTCATATTTGATGAAGTTTAGTGAGTGTTCCAGTGAAATCATCAAAAACACTAGGGCAAAGCCGTTGTAAAATGAGGGTGCCAAAATTAGTCCATATTAGCTCATCATGACCCTTGATATACCAATTGTACTATTGAAGGGTTTCATGTTCCAAGTGAAAGGATGCAAGTGGGACATTGTTGGAATCAAAGTTATTATGTAGACTCAAATATTATTCTACTTGATAGATCCATCCATTTGGATTTGCTTCATAAAATTGAGAAAAATTAAGCTTCAACCTACAAAAAATATTGGAAGAAGAAAACCCAGTGTCTGAAGAGGACTCTGGATGTCATATGTTGTTCAATGTAGTATGTTGAAGACTGAGTTCAAGAATTATTTCATCAAGATCTTTGATTTGGGTCTTGAGGGTGGTAATTTCATCCTCTATGTTTTTTTCTCTTGTTAGAGTTACTACCATGGCCAAAATAAGAGTTTTTTAATAGGAAAACTAGAGTTAAGACATGGCAAGGGAATATTTTAATTTGGGAAAATTTGGTAAGGGTAAAAATATTTTTACTAGTTTTTTTGCACTGTCTAAGTATGATTGATGAAGGTGAGGGCAAATTTGGAAGTAGAATGGAAAAACTAGAAAAATTTTATAAGGGAAAAAGGAGTATAAAATGGGAATGAACATTGTCAAATTTTTTTGAGGCAAACAGACAAAAACTAAAGTTGTGGCAAAACCTAAAAAAATGAAAAATTAAGAGTTATGGGAATTATAAGTGGAAATGGGGCATGGGACATCAATGAATAAAATGTGTAGAATGAAATTTCAGGTGTCTTGGTAAATTTTGAGAATCGACAGAGTCATGGGTGGTAGATATGACAAAAACACACACACACACACACACACACACACACACACACACACACACACACACACACACACACACACATATATAAAGTTTTTTGATAGGTTGTTGGGAATATTCTAAAACTAGTATGACAAGTCTTTTGATACTCTACTTGTAATATGTGTAGATCTGATATGGTAATTTTTTTGATACTCTATTGAAATATGTTGAAACTGGTACTCTAAGTCTTCTGATACTCTACTGGTAATATGTGAAGATTTTATATGGCAAGTTTTATGATACTCCACTATTAACATTCTAAAACTAATAGAAATGGGCCCCAAGTTTCAATGACTAACTAATGGTTTAAAGATATCTCTTTGGCCACTAATTTTTTTTTAATGAGCTCTGCTCTCTAGAAAAGTTTTGGCCACAAATTTCCCACTAAATGATAACTCTTGGTTTTCCTCATGAGTGGGAACTAGTCAATCAAGATGTGGTCATTTCCCTTTTCACTAGCAAGTCCTCATAATAGGCTAGCTACTTTTGGGTTCCTATGGTACTTCTCACATTGAGTTTTAGGTCTTATGTATAAACACTTTCCATAGTTATGTAGACATGTATTTACCCTGATCCAAAATAGATTATAGTATCTGAAGTATAAAAAACATAATGCAGTGGAATAGAAAAACACTTTCTAAAAAAATGGCCCTAGAAAACACTTTGATACTAGATGAGAGGATCCCCCTATAAAAAATTAATTAAAATGCATGAAATAATATATTTATTTAAATATCATAAAGACAAAAGGGATTATATTAATCATAGGCCACTTTGAGGGGGCAATCTCCTTTGAGCAAGCTCAATACAATAAATTTTTGAATGCCTTCATTGGCCTCAACACTTACTTATATACTAAGTCTAATCTAGGAAACTACTACTTCCCATGAATGTGGGATAAAATAAAATGCTCATGGGATGACTTACAAAGCATATGTATCAATAACAACTAATATACTAACAAATTAAAGAGAAGGGGTAGCATGGGTTCATAACAGATGGATATGGACATGTCATCCTCAAAAGCCTCTTTCCTCTTCACCAAATATGAAATAGAAAATAGAAAATTAATTTTAAAACTTTATTTCCCTCCTTATGTATTTATAGGGTTTCCTCATCTTGACTAAATCTATGATCAAAATTGAAAACATCCAATGACTAAGATGCAGTGATCAATTTTTAAAGAGCTAAGCAAGAACACTTTAGACCCATTTTGAGGTCATATGACCTATATGAGTTCTTAATAATAAATTTTATTAGAAGATTAGTCAACTTAAAAATAGATTTAAGTTGTGACATATGGTACAAATTGAGCCTTGTGATTGGCTAAAATCATTTGGTTTTCCATCTTGAACCCCATTGAGAGTTAGGAAGAATCATTTGAGCTAGTGGTTTCTTGAACCCACATATTTTTATTGGAGTATCCATTTTATATATTTGGACCATATGGTTTACTAAATTATCTAAGATTTGTAGGATTTTTTGAGAGCTTGTAGGTTAATCAAAATAAGTGGGGCATGTAAGGTCACATATTGACTGTGTGGCCACTTCCTTCTATGTCATTTAGGCATGTGATTTTGTTTTAATTCGTTGTGCATACCATGTAATCAATATATCTATCCAATATGTAATGTATTTATATAGAATTTGCATAATACATTATTTTTAAAAAAAATATTTTTTGTGTGGTTTTAGTCATGTAAAATTTTGGGCATGACATTTTTATGTTAAGCATAGTTTAAACACCAAGAGCTCTAAGGATTAATGTTTAATATTACTCCTTCTACACAAAATCAATGCATGTATTTTTGGGGTGTTAGACTTGATTGAGGAGGTGGGCAAAATACACATAAAAAGGTCTTGAGACCATGGACTCGTTAAGGTAAGTACCAGATGCTTGGTTTCTTGAATTGGTCTTAGTGCCTTAAAGACCCATACCAAGATTTGTTAGGCATTTACCCATCTAGTTGGGAGTATGAAGTTTTATGAAGGATTATAACAAAGGTTACAATTAGGTGTTAGGAATTCAGATCATCGTAAGGGATAAAATATTGATAGTTCACAAGTAATCTATCTTGTGTTAGGTTGATGTGACTTCCCCATCACATTAGACATATGTAACTTACCTTGGATAACTGCATAGATAGGTTATTAGGATAAACTAATCTTGGTTCTTAATACCATGAGGTTTGATCATAGATAGATCTTAAAGTGTCTTGTGGACCTAGGGTTGATATGGGCCTTTTCTAGGTTTGAAGTGACCACCCCTTTTAAAAAAGAATCACCTTGCCACTTAAGTGATGTGTTCTAGAGAGTTGTTTGATGTTTTATCATTGTGAGCGATGAATTTTAGAATGAATTATAATGCATTTTAGTGAGGTCATCCCATTTTTCTTAGTTATCAACTTTTGAATTATGATTAGTTCTATGAATTTTTTTGGCATAGTCCTTTATTAGGCTAGACGGATCATCTAAGTATACCATATATGGTTATAGAGACCTTAGGAACATGTTTGGTCTTCAAAAGGGACCAATAGCCTCATTATGTTACACATGGGTTTATGATTAAAACTTATCCATGAACATATGATTATTTTCATATATTATATTCACCTTGGGAGATGGACCAGTGATACCACATGCATGGCCTTGTTTGGAAGCCTCATGTGGGTCACATTTTTTTCCACCTATCATTTTGGTGAATAATCCTTGTATCTTTTTGGTAGTGAATTATGCCTTGTTTGTAGCCACATGATGGATGGAATTTCCATTAGAGTTAGACATCGATGATGGTTAGAAAAGAACATCAGGCATTATGTGGCATCTTGGAACCAAGATGGTGTGATAATCAACTTTATCAAGTAATGAATATGTTAGAGTGGTATTCTTTCCTCTTATTACATTTTTTCTCAATACCCAATGCATACGGATATAGTTTGGATGTTGATATCCAAATTTTGTGGTAAAAAAACCCTATTAGGTTATGACCCCCATTTCTTTGAAGTATATAAATCAATAACACCCTTATGTTGAACAAACTATGGTTTTAAGTTGTTTTTATTGATAGGGACATTTGAGAGGAATATGATTATCTTCCATCATATAATTAATAAACTTTGAGTGTACTTTCCTACTTGTGGATCACCTTGAATTGATCAATGTATCCCTGATAGTTTGAGTTCTTTGATAATAGTGAGATAATTTCCTCATAGAAGAAGTTTTTTTCTCATGGTGATGGCATTATTTAAGTGGGTTACCTATGAATGGTTATAATATTCATGAAATACACATTTATTTTTAAGCGTAAGATAGCCTTTAAGCCTGAGTGGGTGTACTTTCTTATCTTTTAAACATGATCATTGTAATAGTATGTTTTTAATTTTATAGCTTGTATCCTCATTTTATAGAGCATGTAGTTTAGCAAGGATTATGACATCTAAGTAGTTTTGGGTGATAACCCTTTTAAGGTGACCCTTCTCTCTATGTTGACCATTTCATCCTTTTGATAGTGTACATTGTAAAAATTCATGCATAATCTAGTGGCATATAGTACTTTATTAGATGTTCATGTTGTTATTTTGGGTTTATAGTGATTAATTTACATAATTATACCACACCCTTATATATATATTATGAGTTTGGGTGCATACTTGTGTATGGATTGATAAAGAGTTCATTTATTTCCCATCCATGATTCCTAAGAATTTACTTTCCTTAAAGGATGTGAATTATATAGTGGTTTTATTTTTAAAATAAACTAAGAGTTTCACTAGTGCCTTGAATCCTTATATGATGTATTTTTCCCCTTGTTTACAAGGTTATCATCAATTATTGTATGGGTTTTCTAGAATTCCCATAGAAGTGTGATTTAAAATTTGATCTAGAAGGTCCCAGTTTCATGGTACTATAACAAATAAGACACATAAAACTTTATAAGTTGGGATGATATTGAGTACCCTTTTTGCGATGGGGTTTATTTTATGAGTGTGTGATATTGGGGGGGATTTGTAGATTTATTACATTTATTATTCATTCCCTTTTTTAATATTTTTTGAGTGCTTATGTGTATCTTTTTTAGGTAGTTTAATACCTAGTATATTTCATGAGTTTCATGAATAATAGGTCCTAAGGTTTCTCAATCACCTTAGATCATGCATCTTTGGTGATGATTAGACAACTTGCATTATACATAAATTACTAAAAACCACTTGTGTAATAAGTAGTAGGTGTTGTGTGAGTGTGGGATCTTGATTATCTAGGATAGTTTGTAACTATTTCTTGGAGATATTGTGCCTTATGCATGTTAAATTATGGGTGAGGGGATCTAGGAATTCCACTCATAAATTGATACCACCCTTTAATAGTTGGAATATTCCACGTAGTAGAGGGGTGTAGTATGTGATGTTAATGGTTTCCTAACATTTTAAGCCTTTTGTTAAGATGATTTATCTTATGTCTCTTAATACATCTAGTAAGAGGTTTTATTATAGTTATTACTTAGCTAGGCATCAAGATGAGTTTTACCATCTCACCATCAAGTGACATCATCATAAGTCCATTGAGTGGATTAATATCTTATATAATGTTAAGTAATCATTAATTTTGATCATGGTAATATACCATTAGTGTTGATTCACCTATATTCTTTGGCCTTTGCAAGATGGCATCATCTATTTCATGTTGGATATAAAAATTTTATAGATGGAATGGATTGATACCTCAATGTGTTGTAACCTTTTCTCCTATTTAGGGAAATGTGTTGTGAGACTTTAAAATTACATGTTGGTAAGTGTGTGTGGTCTTGTCAACATGTATTTTTGATGCATACTTCATACTTTGTGAGGGTATTGAAAATTTTTATTTCTATTTTTTTTCATGTTGACTCTATACTTCCCACTTAATGGCTTTCTAGAGCCACACTATGTATTATTATTGTGATTGGAATTATAAAATTTCCCCACTTGATGCAGCATACTTGAAAATATTTTAGGTTTGATTGAGAGTGTTGAATTATTTTTGGAATCATCTTGTTATGTTTTTTCCTTGATATGGATTTTGACTTGCTTTAGCCATTTATTATTTTGATCTTTCTTTGAAATTTGGAACTCATACCTTTCTTATGTATCTTTAGTTTTGGATTGAATTGGGTTATTTAGCCATTTTCACCTTAATTATTCTTTGGATTATATTGGATTTTTTACCCTTTTCATTTTTTATCCTTTATGAATTGATCTTGGATATTTATCCAATTTGACTTTACTCCTTACTTGGATTAGTAAATTTTTAATTTATTAAAATGTGTCATTCTATTGTGCCACTTTTTGGTACCTTTCACCTTTTTCAAGTGTGGTATTAGTACGTGAGAAGTATGTTGTTAGCATTAGTATATAATTATAGATTAAGTCATGTTGAAGAACTTATGAATAAGTTAGGAGACATTTTTTCCTTTTTTGCTTCTCCAAAGGTGATAGAATTATGTGAGCCTTAAACTTATAGATATATTGATATTAACATATTTTTCCTCTTAACTCTAAGAGTGATAGAGATGGTTTATGTTATGATGTTTGAAACACCTTGGTGTGTTTTATTAGATTTGGGGTTTGGGCATCAAGCCAAAGGTCTAAATTCCTACCAGTGTGTTGTGTGATTTGGATTTGGGCATTAAAGTGAGTGTCCAAATTCATCCTATTGATTTTTTGTGATTGGGGTTTGGGCAATGATAACTAATGGACTAAGGTATTAGGGTTTACCATCAGGACTAATGTCCAAAATCATCATAATTGGATCCTTGATTAGGGTTTGGGCATTAGAATTATCTATAAAGTCTTCCCAATGGATTATGTAAATAGGGTTTGGACAAAGGTGATATTATAGTTCTAATATCTCATATTATATATAAGTGAAGGGCTTGTGCAACATGTTAGATCACTCCAATATATTCAAACATCACAGATTGCATGAAAACTCTAAGAGTATGTGAGAGCAATGAAAATCAAAGTGAGTTTCATATTATTACTATCTTCACATAGGAATTTATTCATCCTTGTAAAGGATAAATTATATAATGCTTGAGAGATGTTAATTCATGAAATGAGAATTATAAAACCCCCAACTTAAATCTATTTCTTAAAATTTTAACCTTGATTGAGGTGATCAAAATTTGTCATCAACCTAAGAACTTGAAACAAAGACTCTTTCACTTTCATTAAATCAAACAATTTTTAGTGTTTTTTCACTATGTTTAACTTGATTAAAACTCATTTGGGATCAGATAAAAATAAATATATAAACTATGAATGTATTTAAATTAAGACTGAAAACTAATTTTATTAGATTGTAGAATATACAAACAATATTTAGACAATTTTTAATTTATTAGTTTCTTCTAAATTAAAATATTTGTAAGTCTCAAATGCATTAATTATAGCTTAGGGAATAGGCTCTAATACTTAAAAAATTTATATATATATATTTTATAGATTAAAATAAGAGTGTTTTCATAAATAGTTATCCAACTTGGATTTGATGTGTTTTATGTCATTTAGGAACTTTTTTGGTTGTGTAAGTGTGTAATTATCAAAATTAAATTATCCATTCACTATCATATATTATTTTAGACCATGATATAAACTGAATATTAGGCCCTAGTCACACTTTGTTTGGTAAAATGGGGTCCTTCTAGTAAGTTAATTATAGCAAACGTTTGGTGTAAGGATTATTTTTATTGTTTGAACCAAGAATTTCAAACACACATACTTTCCATATGTTTGGATTCCCTTGTAACTCTTGGTATTTCCTAATTAAATTTGGGCCAATTAGGGTTTTTGGTATTACCAACGATGGGTAACTATGCTAGTCTAGTCATGAGTCAAATAGATGAAGGTTATGTGCCTTTAATGTTTCACTAACAATCATTTAGGAATAGGTGATCTATAGCTAGACCTTATTTTTCATGTGAAGATATCATCGTATATATGTGTGCATATTATGAGTGGTCATGGGCATAGAGAACTAACCCTTAGTACACTATCCTAGAGTGAGTGTTATGACTAATTAACTTTGGCTATTCTTGTAACATATGGTTAAATAAATAACCCTTAGATCACTTACATTAGTGCAAATTATTGATGATTCTTCCTTATGTATGTGCATCCTTATAGTTATAGTAGTGTGGTATGCTCAGATGTGTATTTTTTTATGGGTGGTCACCCTCATTATTGAATTTTCAAGTGAGTTTATATTCTTTTGTCATGACCTTTGTTATTGATAGAAAGAGTCTTAGGATACAAAAATTATCCAAGCAATGTAAACCAATTTTTATAAGAATTTGGTCTCATTGGACCAATGAAACATAGGTTCATAGTAAAATTTCACTCTTGTTTGTGTTATCACATAAGAGTGATTTGGGTAAGCACATGCATCATATGATTTTAAGGTGTTTTATGATAAGTGACCCTTGAATGTGTCATTTCATTTTGAGTAGATGTTTAGAGTCTTATGAGCTTTCTTGAGTTATGTATTAAATCCCTTGTTGGCTTACAGTATCAACCTAGTTTTGGTGATAATGTATCATGGAAGATTCTATCACAAATTCAAGGAGAACTACATCAGACCCTGATTCCATGGAGTGGATATGTAGGATACCCAAGTTATGGTGGGGGAATTAGGTGTGGGTCATATGCTAGGTTAGATTTACCTTATCACCATTCTTCATTTAGGATTTAACATTATTTTTTAGATTAAATGTATGAATAATATTAATTATAAAAATTTGAGATTAACTTATATTTTATTATGGTTAATCCCTGTATATATTAAGCTTGTTTTGATTCGATGTTAGCTACCTTAAGATGAGCAAATATTTGTAGCCCATTCTTGTAATGTGTGTCTTAGGAGTAGTATTTGTATGTTTATTAGTATGGACTCTCCATTAATGAACCTTAAGGTGGTAACCCTTTTATAAAGTATTATTTCCTTAGTTTATTTTTTCCCTTTGTTTTTATTGACTAGAGATAAATGTTAAATGTTATTATGATCTATAAAATCAATAATTTATAATTAAATTATACTACATATTTATGACATCATATTTATGTGATTTATCCCTCTCCCTTGATAAGGACAGTAATTAAATGGTATTAGCGACTAATTTTGATTTTAATATCACTCTAACATGTTTGTATATTACTTATTATGGAAGGATTTTGGTGGAAAGTAAATTAATTAAATAATCACATAATAATTATGTGTGTTACACTTCAGTTAATCATTGAATGAATCATAATAGTTAAACCACTAAGAAACTATAGTTAATAAGTAAGCATCATTGAATTAAGTTAAATTTTAAAAAATTAATGGGTTTTGGGATAAATTATTTGGGCATGATAGGAACTATAAACAATAAGATGACAAGAATAAGAAAATAAAGACACAATTCTAAATAAAAGAGTGGTCAAATAGTGGTTGGATTGATTCCTGAATAGAAAAGAGTTGTTTGTTGATTAAATGAATTATCCTCTCAAAAATTTTGTAGAGTGACATGAATATGGTCACAAATTGAATGAAATATTTTCCAAAACTTAAATTAGGAAGGATAGGTCTCTATAAAAAATTAATCTCTAATGCAAATCTTTGATCCAAAAACCTGAGGAAGGTGAGATACTTACAGAAGAAAGTAGGTTTCATGTGGAAGTTATCTAAAGCTTGACTATGAGTTTTGTAAAGTTACCCTGAAAAATATTGATAAAATAAGATCAAGGCTAAGTTGGACCACCTAGAAAGTGCAAACAAGAGAGAAAAAATAGAAAAGGTAATTAAAATCATGTAAAACACATGAAAACTAAAGTCTGAAATGCTAATTTTAAAAATGGACAAATGATGATGAAACCATAACCTTATGCAAGTGGTGAATATAAAATCACCACATATTATGATAAAATTGTCACCCATCGTAATTAAACTATCATAATAATTAATTCAATCATCACATTGAAAATATTTTCATCGCAATGGTTTATAAAACTATTACAATGAGAACACTATGAAAGTGGTGGCTTTGTCATGAAGATTGGTTGAAATTTTTAAGGTTTATAAAAATATAGAAAATTTATTAAAGATAAAATTATAGAGAGAACTAGGTTTGAGACTATTAATGTAGAGTTCCTTGCATTATCATTAGATTTTTCAAGAAATATTGCACCGTGTAAGTTTTGGGTGAGTACGTATTTCCCATTGAAGAAATGCCTCATAATGAATTTATGAAGATGATTTTCCCAAGTAGTATCATACTTATAGGAAAATGAGGATTAGGAAGCTTACCTTACCTATGCGATATATTGAAGCCAACTAAGATACCCATGTGACCTGTAAGCAAAAAAAAGGGAATCAAATATAGTTTTACAAGAAAGTAAAAAATATGATAGATAATCAAATCATGGAAAAGTATAATTAGTGTGTAAGAATGGTTGAGGAAACTACCTAAACCATCCCTTTGAGGTACTGAGCTCAAGGTTGAGTGATGTGAACCTACAAAACTAAGACAAAAAAAACTACCTTGCAATAGTGCTAAGGAAAATAAAATGTTATAATCATTATCATTTGACATTTTTTTGTAAATTAGGTAATTAATACCTCTTAACACACTATAAAAATATGTTTTAAAATAAAATAACTAAAAATGGAAAGGTTTTAAAACATTATGGCTAGTAAACTAGGTTATATATTTAAAAACATTCTTAAAATGGAGTTCATTTATGCATTTTCAATTTGTGAAATATGAGCTTTGGATTTGTTGTAATGGATTTGAATGAGAGAGAAGATGAATCTATGAATATATTGAGATCATGGTGAACATACCAATTATAAGATGAGTGAGTCAGCACATGTCAGTTTTGTTTACTTTTATATTTTCCACCTAATTTTGGAAAATTATTTGAAAACTCATGTAGGTATGTTGAATTTAAGAATAAATTGCATATATGGGGTTTTGGGGTTGGGTATGTTTTTAAATATTTAATAATTTCATGTTTGGGTTTATTTTTGGGCTTTTCAAATGGTTTTTGGGTAGTCATATTCAATTGGTGAAGCTACCAATTTTCATAAACAAGTAGTTATATTTTTTATATAGTGATTTACACAATCATTAGATAGAATAGGGAGGTAGTTACATAACAATAAACATATTTTGATGGTTTTCTAACTGATGTAGGTGAATCACACAATCTTTCCTATAGAAGTTGGTAGTTTTATCCCAAAGCCTAAACAGAGTAGTTTATAGTAAAATTTGAGGCCAAAAAGGTGATTAAGGATGTTTGAATTATCTTTTGTAGGTCATATATATAATGGAGTTGAGCGAGGGAAGATGTATTTTGAGAGTTCTAGGACAATTGACGATCAATGAGTTGGTTGTGTTAGATAGGGTAGGGATTATCCAGATCAGATAGGTGAAAATTATTGCCCTATCAAGTTGGTTTTCATGTGACCTATTCACCTATTGGGATGTATATCATAACACTTTCTAGTTTTCATAGACCCTGGGAGAGTACATGATCATTTTTAATGATGTCTATAGGATTCTAGGTTTCTTAGCAATAGGTTATCTTGAAACTTTGGGAAAGGCCACTCATAGGGGAGAAAATATGAGTTTGAAGGAGCTCTTTGATGATATAGGTGCACCTAATATAGGTGTCATATATGGGGTTATATTGGTAGGAGTAAAGGAGTTAGTGATACTGACCCTTTTTAAGGTGATTATAGGGATCCTTACCTCCTAATTAATTGGAGATAAAGGAAATAATCACCTATTGTATAATTAGTTTCCTATATAAATGTGATTGAGTGGGGGAGATGATTTTCATGGGCTCAAGAGGTTTTATAAATGACCTATAGGGATTTATACCAGATTTCTAGGTTGGGATCTCTTTCCATTAACCACCCCATACTTGTCATGTACTACATATATGATCGGATGCTACCTTACTATCAAATATTTATGGTGGATATTAGAGCCTTGATATGGACAAGGATGGGATAATTTAGGACCTTTCCCAAAGTATTTTTTACACTGATAACATTAGATATAATGGCTCAACCATATTAGGGTATGATAGGATTATGGGCAAATGAGCTAGTCACTCTCGGAACCTATGAGAGTGTGAAATAGGTTATATGTTAACACTTACATATCAATTTATACTCTATATATAAGAAACCCAAGAATTATGAGCTATGATATGAAACCAATATTTTTGTGTTATAATTAGCACTAAGAGGTAGCAGGGAGAGTAGGGATGTTAGACTTGGGATGTTTAGGTTTAATCCTCTTATTATATAGACTCACATCACATCATGAAGGAGGAGGATAAGAGGGAAGTAGGCTATAATGTCACCCATGATGGGAGGAGGATGTGGTATAATAGTAGAGATAATTATTTCTATACTAGTTATATTGTCATTTGGAGGTCAACAGCATCAGACAACACCATAGTAGGACCTATTGTACTCAATGTACACCGAATCTCAATTTATTTTCAAATAAGGATCCATTACAATCTAAGAGCCCAATTCTAATTTTAAAATCCTTTTAATTGACATTTATGTGTATACTTGGTAGGTTTAAAATATTTAAATTTAATATTCTTCATGGTCATAATTCTTGTTAAGCATGTGTATTTTATGTTGATGCACTTGGATCTTTTATTCTAAACACTAGGTTTTTGTTGTGTTTTATTTGGACTAACCTATTGTGAAATTCAAAAATTTTGTGTGATTTATTATTTTATGGGGAAATTAGTGTTTAATTCTTAAATAATAAAAGGGTTTGAGTAGGATAAATTAGTAAATAATTTTCCAAATTAAAGCTACTAATTTATGAAATTTAATTACAATTTGACCTTTTCTAAAAATAGTAGTGAGAGAGAGAAAATTAAACTTATCTTATTATGTGTTGATCTAACTGAGACATGGTCTATAAATTTGTGTATAGGCTTGGGACACTATCATAAATAAGATTATAAACTTCATCCCTTGATTGGACAAGATCATTGAAATTGGACACACTAGAATTTGAGACTATAATCCTTCCTCAATGCTATTATCTTAAGGATATAATCTTTCTAGGTTTTTCTCACCTAGTTAGTGTGATCTTATTTACCAAATTTTAGATCCTCACTATCCACATAACTCCCTGTAGAGATTATTTTCTATATCTATGTCTTTTATGCACTTGAATAGAAACTTTGGCAATAGGGAAAAGGTGTTAGTGTGTGTAAGATGCACTAGACATAATTCACACCCCATGTATGGGCACACTACCTACATACCAATACTCCAAGGAGGTATCAATCCATATGTAGTTCTCCCTTTAAGAGAGCTTGGTGAAATAGTGAATGAAACTGTAAGAAAAACAAAAATTAGGTGTGCTTGAGATGACTAGGGGCTCATGTAAAGACCTGAATTGGATTGAAAGTGTATAGGTTGGTTGTATGCAAAGAATAGGGAAGATTTATTAAGTGGTATTTCTTGTATTCTTTCTTGCTTGAGTGATATTTGACAACCCTTGTAAATGATCTTTGAAAGGGATTTTATATGGATCTATCAGTCATGGGTTAGATGAAACTAAACTAGGCCAACATAATGAACAAGAGGAATTAGGGAAAATGGTAATCTGGGAGCAAATTGTGATTGGATAAGAGTGCTAGAAATGGGACACCCTAGGGTCCAATGCTATACTCCATGTTTGGTGCTATTGTCCTGAGCAAATGGGACCTAGGATGATGGATTAATCATGAAGAGAGGGTCCTAGCTTAGCTTGGATCAAGTCTAGAAGGCTATGGATGATTATGAATTAATCAAAACAAGCCTAAGAGGGTTATGAGAGCAATCAAGAAGGATCTAAGGATTGGGTTTCATTATCCATGCTCAAGTTGTCAATTTTTGCATTTTATATGACTACATTTGCCCCCACCTTTATTCTATTGATGTAGCAAAGTGAAATACCAGGATAAAGGAAAATAATTTTGGATAGTGTATAAAGAGCACATTGTGCAAGTGTGAATCTCTTCTAATGCTAAGTAAGGTTGAGTAGTGTTGGATGTGTTAGATGATGTTGTACCAAAAGTTATATCACAAATAGAGTTGAGTTCTCAATTCCCCAAAAAGTGGTTCAAGAATGCAAAGGTTGGCCCTTTGGCTCCATCATTGCTTACTAAGTGAAGTTAGATGATCATGTGTATGCTAATAAATGTTTGGATTATGTGTCTAATCCCTCTGAATAGGTGGCTCAAGAATACAAAGGTTGGCCCTTTGGCTCTATTGTTCCCTCTTGAAGTGAAGTTATGAATTGATACCAATATGAATAAGTATGTCATATGCTATGGCTTCTAAATCCCATGAATGCTCTAGAAATTTGATAATGTGGAATGGATAGCTAAATGTGTACCTAAAACTAGGCCAATGTTGGCCAATTTGAAAAAGATGGAGATTAGGCTTGTATGAAATCCACTCCAAAATTAAAAATTTGGCTTATGTGGAAACCACTCAAGAACTCAAGAACATAGGAATGTGGAGTTTATGCTTGTATTAAAACCACTCTGAAATGATGCCAACCACCTATTGATGGAGTAATGCACACAACTACTGAGAATGCCTAAGTAATACTAAACTTGGAAAGAAAAGAAGCAAAATTATTGTGCAATATTCTCCCAATCACAGGTGTCTAAAACATGGATTCTAATCTATAAGTTATACCAACTACTATATTTTAAGTTAAAAGTGAGAACTAATCATGTTGTGTATGATGCCCCCTATGTCTAGATTCTTTGAGAAAATTATACTAAAAATTGCTGATTTTGAACTGGCATGATTGTGCAAAACTATAGTTGAACCTACTTTTTTGCCTACTTCTAGAAAATTTGTCTTTTCTATTTTTTATATAGGAGCATAAAAATATGACGCCTTGGTGTCTAATGCTATAGTCCAGCCTTGGTTCTATTGTCTTGGGTTGAAACTAATCACTATTATAGATTCTTGAATGTTTACCTAGTTTGTTCTGAGTTGTTTGATGACTAGTTATTGTTCTAGTTAATCTGAAACTAAATTTTTTGATTGATATGAGCTTTGATCTATATATCAAAACCCATGTTTATTTCCCCCTCTTTTGAGGGTAGGAAATATGTACCCTATAATGACTACCCTCAAAAGAAGAAGCCTTACCAGTCTGTTAAGCTAGAAATACACATGATATAGTATTGATAATAAACAAGATACCCCAAGATATAACATGGTTTGAATTTAGATATTATTATATCAATAGGGGTATGCCTAGATAGATATAACAATGTAATAACATGTTAAATGTACTAGAATTAAATTAAAACTAGAAATGTTAGTTGTTAGTTTGTTAGTTGTTAGTTGTCATAGAGGGATGGAGCATGATGTTCATGGTATCCAATAAGTAAGATAATGCATGATTTGGATCATGGAATTGAAAACAATCAAAAGAAATCAAGAAATAAGCATATAAATAAAGAAGCAAGAAGCATACAAGGGTGGCCAAGGGACCATACAAACAAGGGACATGGGAACATGTCTCTCAAACTAGAAATCAAGCACAAAAAACATGTTTAAGTGCCACATACACATACAAGTGGAGAAATCAAAGTTGGCACAAAGACCATAGGCACATATAAGAGTACAATCAAAGGAAATTGGAAAATTTCCTAAGGCACCTATAGGGGACAAGCAAGAAATAGAAATACAATCACATCAAGCTACGCTAAGCAGGAAGATAAAGAATGTAAATATTAGAAAGATACAATCACATCTATCTAATCAAAATAATAGGGAAAGTATGCAAGCAAGACTAGGTATATGCTAAGAAATACACAAGTGCTAGATACTGATGATATGTCAATAAAGTAATCTATGTAAGCTAGTAGATAATGCACATCAACATGATAAATTAGAGTATGGAGTATAGTAATGACATAACTTGGATGGTGTAGTCATTTAGAATATGCCCCTAGTTGGTATGTATATTGATGTATATCTTGAATGTATAAGTAGGAATGACCTCTCAATGGGTAGAGTGAAGTAATAAAGTAGTTGGATTTCACTGCACACACTCAAAAAAGATCAAGTGAAGCATGGTATTGTATATGAATTGACATAATATAACATGGAATAGCAAATGCAAGTACTAAAATAGTAGTAGTAATGTAAAGCATGGATGATTCATACATTCAAAATATTTTTGTTGTTTTTGACATATTTGAATGTTTTTGGATTTTTTGAAATGTTATATTGTTTATGTATTTTGTAATTATTTGAGCTATGTACAATTAATTTTGAGTAGAAATGATAGTAACTGATGAGTCTCATGTGAGACTCCCTATCATGGTGTATTATGCATGATGGTGAAGCATGATGAAAAACTGAGACTATGGCTCTAAAAGCTATATATGTTGTAGATGCTCTAAAATATCTAAATTAAAAACTAACTATGGGGTCCCTTTGTAACTCTAAGAAGTGGATGTAATTATAGGGCTCTTAAGGACCCATCTAGAAGTAGGATAAGCTCTCTAAACATTTGCTCTATGTCTAGATGCATGAGATATCAATGAGACTACCCTGAGTGTGAATACTATAGCTAGAAGCTATCTAGAATCATGAAGTAGTGTAGGTGTATGAACCCTCTATACTGGAAGTGGATGCCTCAACTATGTTTGGATTTGAACTAGAGTAGGAACTATAACTAGAGGAGAAATTGAAACTGGTGGTAAAACTAAAACTGGTGGTGAAACTAAAACTAGTGGAAAAATTGAAACTGGTGATTGAAAAGTAGATAATGGCTCTAAAGTGGGGAGTGGTAACTCATATGGAAATCCTCAACTATAATAACTTGATTATCATGAATGAATTTCATGCATCTGTGAACTATAGAAGGTATTACTATGAGTTTTTTAATCCATAGTTGACCAAGTAAAATATAAAAAACTCCTACACTAGGAACTATAGTGAATGGTGTGGCCACATGTGTAGGACTAACCTGTAGAGGAAGTACTATCTCACCCAATGAACAATGTATATGCCCACTAAAACCACTAAAAATTGTGTTTATCAGGATAATATCCTACTATGAATATCCCAAATGTTATAGTAATGTCAAAGTGCACATGTTTATGATGGATCCATTATCAATAAGAACACTATGAATAGGATGATTATGAATGTAAGATCTGATAAAGAGTGCATGATAATCTGAATCATCTTTGATGATCTTCTACTCTGAGAAGGAGATGGAAGGTCTATCTATAACTTTGGAATTGTATATACCAACCATCTTGCTCAAAAGATGTAACTCAATGGTGAACCCTTTATTTATCCCCTTATTCTTGTTTGGAATGTTGTGGAAACAAATTTGAGAAAGTTTTCAATTCTTTATCCTATGTTTGATTTACTAGTGTAGGCTCAATCAAACTACCAAGATAAATAGTGTTTAAATAATAGAGGTCTTATATCTTGTCATTTAAACTAATGCATCTATTTGTCATATGGCCTAGTGCCCTATGGTAGTCACAAAATGCATGTTGATCATATCGTTTTGGAAAAGGATTTATTGGATCAACTTCTTGAATAGGAAGGAGAGATATGATATTATGAACTGGAAGGTGTGAAAAAGTATGTTGAGGGGGTGCTGATAAAATTATTAATTGAGGAGGCTCGAAAGTCACATTGAGTGTAGCTTGATTCTATCCTTTAGTATCATTGAACTTGACCTTATATGGGACTTTTTATTTACTCTTATTAGTTATGTTTGATGTATTAGTGTATTTTAGTTTTCCCATTGAAATTAATTTAAATTCTCTTTACTTTAATTTGTGACACAATACAGTGGAGGAAGAGAATATTTTGAACATAATTGATTCATGAAGTGTTGGTAGAAGACTCTATTTGAAGAGGTCCTATAACTCCTGATTTGCGATGGGGCTAGTCATCTTAGCCAAGATGGTCTTATATCAAAGAACATAATCTATGAGATGCTCATTGGACCTTTGTTTCTATTGTGAAACTTGAACATATGAAACCTTGTCACCAATGTTGATACTGAAGTATGCTAGGAACATATCAATTGAAGGATTGAATGCATTGATCGACTGATTTGATAGACTATAGAACCATTGTAAAGCATAATCCTTTAGGATCTATTGAAATAACTTGGTAAGTAGCTAGTCATTTGGTACATAGTCTAAGCATGCCACATGAAATACTCTTAAATGTGTCTCTGGATCACCCTTGCCATCATAAAGAGTAAGCTTGGGTTGAAAAAATCCTTGTGTCAAGGGTGTAGAAGCAATGTGATGTAGCAATGGTGTATGCAGTAAAGCAAAAAAACCCAAATCCTATGTAGGTCTAGAGGTACCTTTCTCAAGATGTTGCATCTTGGATTGAAGAGATCTTATCTCTTACATAAGGGTTGCCACATCAAGATACAAATATGTACTAAGTGTAGATTGTGGCACAAAACAAGGTTCGGCTAATATAGGGGTTGTTGAGACATAGTTGCTCCTATAGTGTTATTTACAACTAGTGACTATATGGTTTGAGAAGATTCAACTTGTTTAAACTTTTTGATTTACATGATAGATTGTAAAATAAGAGTAAGATATCGAGGCTAGTCCCAAAATCTTTCCCAAAAACTTTTTAGGATCAAATGTTTGTTGAATAAATCTTCATTATTAACAACAGGTGGAAGTTGATCAAGAGTGTGATGTGGTGGAGAATGAACATTTGTATTTGTATCATCATTGTTATTCTCATATTGCTCATTTTCAAAATTATCCTCATTAAAATTGGTGTAATCTAGATGTGTAAAATCTATAACAGGAACCTGAGTTGGTTGTATATACATGGTATATGGTCGATTTGAAGGGATATGGGTGAATTCAAGAGGGTTGCCACTAATTCTTGCACTTCATCTTAAAAGAAGAGATGCAAGGAACTTAGGTGGCTTAAGGAAAACAACTTGGATAATAATAGAAAAGATTAAACTGATATAATCTAAACAAGGAACTAGAATATGCATAGAAAGAATATAAAGCTCCCAAGTATGTAAGGTGATACCTCAAGATGTAAAATAGGAGCTAGAACATGAAACTAAGGTTTTGACAATAATATTTTTGCAAATACTATGAATTTTTGATATTGATATTGAATTTCTAAGTTAAGTATGCAAGTAAAATTTCAAAATTTTATGGCAAAGTGTTTGATTTAATGGGACCTAGTAGATACACCTAGGGTTTTGAGGAAAATATATTTTTAAAAAAAATTACTACAAATTTTTGAAATTTGAATTGATTTTATGATTTTAATATGCAACTAAAAATTTATAAAATGATTGGAAAATTACTAAAAAATTACTAGGAACTAGTTGATGCAACTAGAGTTTGAAATAAAATTATTTTTAAAATTACTTTTGAATTTGAATCAATTTTTTTATTTAGATATGCAAGCAAAAAATTAGGAAATTATTGGATTAATATTGGAAAATTACTAGGAGCTAGTTGATGCAACTAGGGTTTGAAATAAAATTATTTTAAATTTTACTACAAAATTTTAAATGAATTTATAATTTAAATATTCAAAAAAAAAGGAAAAATTAGCTAGGAATTTACCCTAGGGTTTCTAGGATTTTTATGCATAATTCAAAGTAAGTCAGGTTCACCAAATGATTTATTATTTTTTGGGAAAATTAGTGTTTAATTATTAAATAATAAAAGGGTCTGAGTATGAGAAAATCAATAAATAATATTCCAAATTAAATCTATTGATTTGTGAAATTTAATTACAATTTGACCTTATCTAAAAAAAGTAGTGAGAGAGAGAAAATTAAACTTATCTTATTTTATGTTGATTCAACTGAGACAGGGTCTAGAAATTTATGTGTAGGCTTGGGACACTATTATAAATATGATTCTAAACTTTATTTATTGATTGGATAGGAGCATTGAAACTAGACACCCTTTCTCTGACACTATAGTCCTTCCTTGGCACTATTGTCTTGAGGATCTAAGCTTTCTAGGTTTTGTTTGCCTAGTTAGTGTGAGCTTGTGTACCAAATTTCAAAGCCTTTCTATTAACATAACTCCCTATATATTTGATTTTCTATGTTTATGTCTTCTATGCACTTGAATAGAAAATTTGGCAATAGGGAAAAATGCATTAGTGTGTGTAAGATGTACTAGATGTATTTCACACCCCATGTGTGGGAATGCTACCTACATACCAAAACTCTGAGGAGGGATCAATCCATATGTAGTTCTCCCTTTAAGAGTTCTTGGTGAAATAGTAAATGAAACTAAAAAAAATGCAAAATTAGGATGTGATTGAGATGACTAGGGTTGGTGTAAGGACTTGAATTGATTTGAATGTGTATAGGCTAGTTGTATGCAGAGAATAGGGAAGATTGATTGAGTGGTCTTGCTTATATTCTTGGTTACTTGAGTGATATTTTCCAACCCTTTCCAAATGATATTTGAATGGGATTTTATATGGATCTATTAGTCATGGGTTAGATGAAATTGGACTAGGTTGACACAATTAACAAGAGCAATCAAGGAAAAATAGTAATCTAGGCTCAAAGTGTGATTGGATAGGAGCATTGGAAAGGGGACACCCTAGGGTCCAGCGCTATAGTATAAATTGGGTGTTATTGTCCTAAGTAGATGGGACCTAGGGGGATGGATTAGTCATGAGGAGAGGGTCATGGCTTAGCTAGGATCAAATTTGGAAGGCTAGGAATGACTAGGAATCAGTGAAAATAAGCTTGAGAGGGTTATGAGAGTAAGCAAGAGGGACCTAAGAATTGGGTTTCATTAGCCATGTTCAAGTTTCTAATTTTTTCATTTTATATGACTATAATGTGTATGAAAGTTTTTTAAAAGTACACAAGAATTATAAACATGAAATCCTATGTTTTACACTTTGCAATTTGTGCAAATCATGAACTTTTGGGTCTTTGTAACTTTTGTTCTTCACAACTTTTATTTATTATAAATTTTGGTCGTCAAAATTTTTTTCCATTACATATTTTTTTCATTATAAATTTTTTCTATTGCAAGATGTGTTTTTTAAAACTTTTATCTATCATAAGATGTCTAGGATAACAACGTGGCATTCCTTCGAAGGTATAGAAAGTTTATGTGGCATACCCACCAAAGAAAGTTATAAATTTTAAATCAAAAAAGAAAACCCTAGATTTATTGGACACTAATGGTGCATGAAATATAATTAAATTCCCCATACTTGAATATATATGATCTAACTCTAAATAAATGTCACTCACATTAATTTCCAAAGAGATCAAGTGAAATTACCTTCTATAGAGAAATTGAAACCCTAACTATCTATGTTTACTTTCAAACCACTTCCAAAAAGTGGTACACCATTTTAATTATCATGAGAAATATGTAAGTGAACTAGATAATATGGCTTCCTCATACAAGGTATTCAAAGGAGTTTTTTCACTATCAAATTTCTCCATCAAGGATTCTACGGAATACATGGACACTTTCTTTGATCCAAAAATGTTTAATGGTGAATTTTTAAATTATATAGTTCTATGGGATGTGATAGATAACATATAATCACATTCATGTGAATAAATTCTAACAGATGATAAAAAACAATTGGTATCTAACTTACTAAAATTAAAACATCAATAAAAACATTTTGTGGTAGCTAAGCTCGAAGTGATGCCCTGTATCGACCTACTTTGGGACCTATTCTTCAAAAGGAAGGTGTTTAATGGATTTTTACACCACATATAATATAAAATAATTATCACCTATATCTCAGGAGATGATTTCTAGAGATATCTAAGGATCCCCATCATAGATGCCATATACGATGGGCACAAAAGATGACTAGAATAGTCAAAAGTGCACTAAGAAAATGGATTGATCGAGGGGTAATAGTAACCCTCAAGGTTAGATAGCCTATGCCCATCACAAAATTTGGTATGGGAATTCATATTATATTTGCCCTACTAAATAGATTATATGGATGTGCTAGCATCCACTTCCTTTGACTAGAATGAGTGTTGTTGTTGGATTTATTGATGACTTCATGGTTAACTTTTGCCCTAGTAGAGATAATATGTGAAAATATCTAGGATTAAATGATAAATAAGGATAAAATACCAATGGTCATCCATTTCTTCATGATTTCTTACCTATTGGACATAGTCAATCCATTATATACATTCACAATAGACCACACTAGAGCCCAACCCCAAACTGTATCAAGAATAGGGTATGTGATTTGTTTAATTTCCTACACATTTATTGATATATGAGGAACATTTTCAAGATTTTCAAGAACATTTATCCTCAAGTATGGAAAGAAATTCATGATGAACCCTTGGCTTGAGTATCAAAAAACATCAAGAAAACCTTATGGCCAAGGGGGATTATTGGTTGTACCCAAAAAACATGGTAATCATGGTGATAAGAACCAAGGTTTCACCTTTAAGTCTCCCCAAGTATGTCCTAGAAAAAGTATTTGAATAATAAATAACTTCCCAATTATGGTTGAGTATTGATGAAGATATGAAGAAGAAACATAAGATCTTATTTCATGAGTCTTCTTTGATGATTGGTTGAATGTGTTATAAAAACAAGAGACACTTCAGTGAAATGGGAAAGATAAATGAATTATACTCATTTGTTTCCTTACAACATATGAATTGGGATCTCCAAGGCCTCATTCAAAATCATATCACATGCCTAGGTATCACTTACCAACATGAGCCATATGAGCATGATTTTATTTTCTTAAATGCAAATGATGATGTTGAGGTCTTGTTGTCTCCAAATCTTTCACCCTAGAAGAGGGTGTTCAATACTCTTCCATATTTAGGAAACATTGGACTACTTTCAAGTGTGTGGGGCACCTATAGTGGAAGTAGACCTCTAATATTTAAAGGGATATCTTCCTAGATATGTATTGATGTACTTGTCACCTAATCTAATACTTGCTTATGTGAAAAGAGATAGGAATTGCATGAAAGAAAATTATTAGATGGGGGTGATACACCATGAATATCTACACAATATTATAATACAAATACACTAAGATACAAGACTCAAAAAATCAACTTCTACCTCTTAGAGCACTCTAACATTAGCATTTCAAACATGAAGGTAAAATACATGAAAGACTACTCAAGGTGAGTTAACCAAAGATCAGTTTTAGAATCTAAGGATAATTTTAAACTTAAATAATAGACTCATACACTTAAAAACACTTCATGTGACCTGTTAGAATGAAAAAACTTACATCAGTCATGGAAGGATTGAGAGGAAGTAAGGATTGATATAAATCACTTGACTTTTCACTATACATATCTTCACACACTTAGACAATATAGTTTATAAGATAAAAACCAGATTACATATTTTATTACAAAGGAAAATTACAATATCAAACTATCAAGGCTTCACCATACCAGGTGTGTCACTTATAATGCCAAAAAGGCTAGAATTTATAGCAATTATGTGTGTGAGAGAGAAGAGGAAGTTAAAGAGTCACTTGCACATGTGTCAACTTGATAAAAGTAGTTGAAAATTAATTTGAGAGAGATATTTGGTTATCAATTCAATGTTAAGATCTAAAAATGTCATCTCCAATCATCTAAGCCTTGTAAAGTGGCCTAAAAAACTCCTTTCCTTACATAGAAAATTGCCCCTCATGATTTCCCTTAAAAACTACCTTATCACTATATATAGTTATATCTAATGATAAGTATGAGTTGGATGAGTTAATAAAATGTTCTCACATGCATTGGGGAGGTCCTAAACCACTCATGATCTTCTACTCATGCACAATAATCCATGATAGTCCCAAAATGGCCTCTCTCCAAGAACCTCTCACATTTATCACCCAAAACCTTCCCAAATATACCATCTAATATATAAAAAAGGATGGATGACATTTTTCCAATATTTCCATATCACTGGTTTCAAGAAAAAAGCCTTAGAATGCCTTCTAATTGAAGTTTCACTATTTTTTCCTAAGTGTTCACAATTTGCCCACTAGACTGGCTAAAATGAGAGAGTTGCTAGGCATAATTAGGAGTTGAAATAGTTGATAAAATGGACATGAGGACTTATAAAAATTCATAAAATATCTCCCAAAATTGATTTGGTCTCTTGAAATCTTTCCAAACCTACAAAACACATAATTTTTTCAAAATAATATTTATTTTGGCATTTCAAACATGAAGGTGGAATACATGAAATACTACTCAAGGTGAGTTAACCAAAGATCAGTTTTAGACACTAAGGATACTTTTAAAATTAAATAATATACTCATACACTTAACAACACTTCATGTGATCTGTAATAATGAAACAACTTGCATCAAGCATGGAAGGATTGAGAGGAAGCAAGGATTGATATCAATCACTTGACTTTTCACTATACATCTCTTCACACACTTAGACAAGATATTTTTTAGGATCAAAACCAGATTTAATATCTTATTTCAAAGTAAAATTATAGTATCAAACCAATAGGGCTTCACCATACTAGGTGTGTCACTTATAATGCCAAAAAGGCCAAAATTTATAAAAATTATGTGTGCAAGAGAGAAGAGGAAGTTAAAGAGTCACTTGCACATGTGTCAACTTGAGAAAATTAGTTAAAAAACATGTGATATATATATATATATATATATATATATATATGGTGATCCCTAAAATGTCAAGAGCTACAAGTGTCATCTCCAATCATCTAACCTTGCATAGTGGCCTAAAAATCTCCTTTCCTTATACAAAAAATTTCCCCTCGTGATTTGCCTTTCAAAACTACCTTATAACTACATATAGTCAGATTTGATGATTAGTATAAGTGTGAGGGGTTACTAAAATTTCCTCACATGCATTGGGGAGGTCCTAAACCACTCATGATCTTCTATTCATGCATAATCATCCATGACAGTCCCAAAATGGCCTCTCTCCAAGCACCTCTCACATTTTTCACCAAAAACCTTCCAAAATCTACCATCTAATCTATTCAGAAGGATGGATGACATGTTTCCAATATTTCCATATCATTGGTTTCAATAAAAAAGCCTTAGAAGGCCTTCTAATTGAAGTTGCACATGTGTCATAATTTTCCCATTGGACTAAAATGAGAGAGGTGGTAGGCATACTTAAGATTTGAAATAGTTGATCAAATGGACATGAGGACTTATAACAAGTCCTAAAATCTCTCCCAAAAGTGATTTGGTCTCTTGAAATCTTTCCAAACCTAAAAAACACATAATTTTGTCAAAATAATCTTTATTTTGGCATTTCAAACATGAAGGTGGAATACATGAAAGACTACTCAAGGTGAGTTAACTAAAGATTAGTTTTAGACACTAAGGCTACTTTTACACTTAAATAATATACTCATACACTTAACAATACTTCACATGACTTGTTATGATGAAATAACTTGCATCGAGCATGGAATGATTGAGAGGAAGCAAGGATTGATATCAATCACTTGAATTTTCACTATACATCTCTTCACACACTTAGAAAAGATATTTTTAAGGATCAAAACTAGATTGAATATCTTATTTCAAAATAAAATTACAATATCAAACCAACAGGGCTTCACCATACCAAGTGCATCACTTATAATGCCAAAAAGGCCAAAATTTATAATAATTATGTGTGTGTGAGAGAAGAAGAAGTTCAAGAGTCACTTGCACATGTGTCAACTTGAGAAACATAGTTAAAAATTCATGTTAGAAAGAGATAGGGTGATCCATGCAATGTTAATAGATACAAGTGTCATCTCCAATCATCCAAGCCTTGCATAGTGGCCTAAAAAACTCCTTTCCTTATACAAAAAATTTTACCACATGATTTGCCTTTCAAAACTACCTTATCACTACATATAGTTAGATTTTATGATGAGTCTAAGTGGGAGGGGTTACTAACATGTCCTCACATGCATTGGGGAGGTCCTAAACCACTCATGATCTTTTTTCATGCATATTCATCCATGACAGTCACAAAATGGCCTCTCTCTAAGGACCTCTCACACTTGAAACCCAAAACCTTCCCAAAACTACACTCTGATCTATGAAAAACGAGGGATGACATGTGTGCAAGGTGTCACTATCCTCAATTTCAAGAAAAAATCCTTAAAAGGCCTTCCAATTGAAGCGTCACTATTTTCTCCTAAGTGTTCACTATCTACCCATTGGACTGGCTAAAATGAGAGAGGTGGTATGCATATTTAAGAGTTTAAATAGTTTATAAAATGGACATGAGGACTTATAAAAAGTCCTAAACTCTCTCCCAAAGTGATTTGGTCTCTTGAAAGCTTTCCAAACCTACAAAGCACATAATATTGTCAAAATAATATTTTTCTACCATTTTTGTATAGATGTGGTGTAGCTCAATTGCATGGGGTGGAGACCTATAGATTCATATACATCATCCAATTTATTTCATGTAATTTTTCCTGCATCTAGATGCTTTATTTCCCTCCTTTTCCCAATCAGGTCCTTGTGGAGAGTTTGTAAGGGTTTTAGAGTCACCTAGACTATTAACATTTGTTCATAGCCATGGAACATTATAAATATCTATAATTTTCACTAAATTCTTCTTATAGTCCCTCCCTAACATCTCCAAATATGTTATGGTCCCATGCATAAGTTCATGAAGGTTTCAAGCACTCCAAGTTAGCATTTGAGCTCCTTTTTTGCATTATGTTAGGGTCTAAGCACACCTTAGGCTAGAAATGTATTATTGATTAATTACCCTACATAATTAGATTATATAAACCTCTGATATACTTCAAAAAAAAATTTAAAATTACTATAATATCTTACTAAGAGTTTAAAATGAAACTTGAACCCTACTTGGAATTAGACCTAGACCTTGCCAATAGGTCTGCCTGCAACTTGGTGGTTGAAAAGTAATTTTTATCCTTCTAAACCTAAGAGATATCTCCAAAAAATAATGTAAATCTCCATGAATTTTATCCAAAATATTTCAATTATTTTCAAAGGTTAAAAGTGAAAATGACCCCTCATGAAGGCTTCGGCTTATATCCTGCTTAGCTACCCTACCTGCAAACCTCCTTGTCTAGATTACCCTATTTGACTTAAAATATTATATCAAGGTCTATTAAGTTTACATGGATTTAATAAATCTTATAAAACCATAATTTTATCTCTCCTTGGCTTTTGGTCACCTACTTCATCACTTTCCATAGAGTTGTGGGGTCTATGTAATGGAAAAAGTGCCCCTATCTGAGACAAAACAGGGGGAACTTACCCTATTATCCTTCACAAATTGATAATTTTATGAGATTATTTAAATCATAATGGTAATCTTTAATAATTTTAAACCTTTATCTCCAATCATAAGACCTCTAAATTTACACATTTCCTAGGCAAACTTATGAACAAGGCAGATTATGAAGGTAGGTAGGGTATGAGACTATGTTTTGTGGAAAATGAAGGTTTTTGACATGACCTATGATAATTTATAAGAATAATATATTTTTAAACACCATATATTATTCCTCAAATTTCTCTCTCTAATAAATTTACCTCTTGAACCATCACTATGCTCTTACAACATAAGACTGTCTATAAAACCCTCACTGAGACAATTTCTCTTCTTCCCCTGTCTACTATAGGTTGTTATGGATGTATTAGGTATTGGAAATGGAATTTTAGGTTAATTTTTATTTAAAATAATTATTTTTCTTTCTATAACCCACTTATATTCTCCTAATACACCTCAACTTCAACAACTTTTCTTAGCAAGACTATGTTGACTACCTTAAAAAAAGACTGAGGCACTTTGTCCTACCTGTAGGTGCACTTGGGCCATTTGAAACTTGTTTGAAGATGATTTTATTATTATTTAATGTTATCAAATAAAAAAACAATATATTAACCTTTAATTATCAAAGTAATTTCCAAACTCAACATTCCACCTCACTATTTGAAACCCTTACTGTAGGTGTTCCTTATCAAGCCTATATATAGACAAGGGAGAGTGCTCAGGGGTCAAAATAAGGCACACCACCTTTTATCTGACATCTTGGATCATGAGTGTATTTAAAAAATATATATATTTTTCCCCATTTATTTCATAGTCTAAGACTCTCAATATGAAGTGGAAGGTCACTTTTCTATCAACATCCTGTAGGTTTCACTATCAAAATCTATTGGTTTCTTGGGCAACTTTGGACTCCAATTACTCATCCTTCACTCAAATTTTGACCCTAAAAATTAGCATGGTAATTTTATGTTTTAGGTAATACTACACTAAACAACCAATATTATTGTAAATTCCTTTTTTCATGGTGTATGTTATTCCAAAAAATCTTAAGGACCTATATTTTGGTCATTTTGGGACAGTGAGCCTAAGTTCAATCATTTGGATTTTATAATGGTTTGTATTTTAATTTACCACTCTACCTATGTAAAAATGGATTTAATGATCTAAAACATATGATATTACTTCAATAAAATTTCCAATTTATGTTTCAACACTTTAAAAATGTGATCACATCTCTTCAATTAAGGCACCTATAGGTAGTAATGGTTGTAAGCAGTGATGTCCTTTTATAATTTAAAATTAGTATTTTTTATCTTATTTATACTTTGGTAACATCAATATATTTTCACCTCACATGATACTTTCTTTGAATATCTATAGATGCATGTTATAATGGCTACCAAACTAAAAATGTTGCATATGACTATAATTCTCACTCTTATTATACTATATGGAGGATTGATCACCACTAAATGTTTATAAAGGATACATAAATATTTTAAAAAGTTAAAAACACCTTTATGTACATCCATATAACCTTCACAAATCATGACCAAAGCTGAAGAGTAGATGGGAGTTGACTGAGTATGGGAAACATAGTCATTTGAGTATGGGTTTGGCATTTCATGAATTCAAAGCTTGTTCCAACACATCTATATTCATTTTAATAGTTTTAAAATCCTTAATAAACTTCCCATTTCTCCATTATAACATTAAATCTTCCTTTATGGTGCTTGATATGGCTACAAGTGTGAAAAGACTAGTTTGGAAGCATATACAAGCCTAGAAGAGGTTTATTACATTCATGAGACTTCCAAAACAAAAAATGAGAATATATAACCTATGTATAGGTCATTATAAACATGTGAAAACATGAAACCCATCAAAACCAAACATGATAAATATAAATTAGCTCAAAAGGAAACCCCTCATGGTTGTAAATGCATAAAAAGCTGTGTGGAGTGTTGGAAATGGGTCATAAAGGAGAATATATTAAAATTAGAATTATTAACATAAAATTTAAGTATACTCAGATAAATTTCACCCACCTAGACCATTATTCCTAATTCCAATTTTAAAATCCACACCAATTGTTTAAATTTGACCCTTTTTGGCTTGTAAAGAGAAGATGAAAGAAAAAGAAGCTACAAATGAACTTTTTGAACTTATATTAGAACTCCAATTAAGGAAATAAATTTAGGGAGTTGAAGAGACACTCCACCCACGTTTTTAGCTACAAGTGAGATCATCCATTCTATACAAGTGCCCAAAAGTGCCTAAAAACAAGGAGAAACTCTCTAATTCAATACATAACTGACTCTTTAACTGACACTGACGACTTTATAGCTGATCCTAACCTATTTCATGTTGAGATTCACTTTGGTGACAAATATTATTACTCAAAAGTATGTACAAGTCATTAAATGGGTTTAAAATGTGGCCAAATTACCCTTTTTGCATATTAAACCTAGAAAGTGACCAATTTATGACTTGAAGACACCTTGAAACATATCAAATATCGTATTAGGACATATATAACACAATTTGGCACTTTGACTAGGTTTTACCAAGGTTGACTTTGGTTGATTAGCCTAGTATAAGGGGAAATGGGCTTCAACAAGGTCTAGGGGAAGGATAAGTGAGACATATAGTACAATATTAGACCCCATAGGAAACATGAAACCTAATTCAAAAGTTCAAAATAGTATGGGTTGACCAAATTTGACTAGAAGTCAAATTTAGATAACATTTTGGCAACTCCTAGGGGTGGCATGCTAGCTATGCCTAAGACCAATTACCTAGTCCTTCCATTAGGCATGGAGTCATGCATATGGGCACTTAACTTGACTTTAAAATACATTTGAATCAATAAAAACAAGTTGTTTGACCCACACACACAAAATTAAAGACACACACCAAATAAAGCAAAGGAAACACACTTGTGCTATGAATCACTTGGGAAAAATAAGACAAACTGAAACAAAAACACTCTAATATGTACAAACTAAGTAGAAATAAATTATCCTCCTAGATAAAAAGGAAAAAAAAAATACCATCTTCTTGAATTTAACTAGAAGGATGTGCAAGTTATAACTTAAGACTTATTATTGTTCATTCAATGCCTTTTTTACTTCCCATGGTGTTTGCATTGGTTTCATTTGGTTCTATAGTTAAGAACATTTATTCAATGAAAACATACTCCTCTTGATTGGTTTGAATGGAAACCATATAATTTGGCTCAATTTATTTTTCATTGATCCTAGACTCATTTTGACCCTCACGCTCAACCTTAATTTCTACTACAAGTGGCTTTCCATCATCAAGACTATACTCATTTTAAAAAGTAAGGTCTCCATCAAACTTTGGTGGTCCTAGCAGCTAAATTCATGGGAGAGGTTCTTGAAAACTTACTGCTTCTCTTGGTAGCTTGTATTCTTCATCTATCTTGTGCATTTAATTTTTTTGAGATGAACCATGCTTACCTTGCTCTTCAAACTCTTCAAACATGTGTAAATAGGACTACCATATGATCTTGTCTTTTTGTTGGGGTGATTTATGAATTTCAATAGGTATAGCTACAACATCTTCTTCAAAACTTTTTTTAAGATTTTCATGAAGTGAATATTCATCATTCAATCTCAAAAAAAAAATCTTAAGGTCATCCTAAAATTCCAACTCTTCTTGATTAATATAAAGGACTTGAATTTCATCAACATTCTTACCAATTTATTATGGAACATCATGTTGGCTAATGAGTACCTCTTCTTCATATTTTGTTTCAAGTTGATCATCATCATATTCCATGAAGCATGTAAATTCATCAATCCACTCAAGGTCTACTTCTTCTTGTCTTATAGTTGAAGTGTCTTCTTCTCCCAAAACCTCTGTTTGTTACTCCATGTCATCAATTCCTTCCTCAAGCTCAAAAACTGATCTAAAGGGGTGAAGAGGTGTGACACTAACAATATCTTCATTATATCTACTTGAGGTATCATCTTCAATATGTTCAAGGAACTCATCTATGGTAGCATCATCCTCCAACTCTTAAAAAGTCTTAGGAACAATTAACTGATTCACAAGTTGTGAAAGCAATATAGAAGTACTAGATGACAATCCTTTAAGTACCTTGTCAACCTTTGGTATGTCTTAAAATTTATGGTAAACTCTAACATGAAGGATAGATAGAGAATTATAATAACCTATAGGACCTTTTGAATTTCTCTCAAAATAATTCTCCTTCTTCATAATTTGCCTAGGCATATGACCTTCCTTCCTCTCAAGGTTAGGCATGACATAGTTTGGGTTCTTGGTCTAGTATGGACTATAATATGAATCTATGGAAAGATTTTGAGTAGGATTAGTAAGCTTGGGAGGATACTTAGGCATAGAAGAATGATAATGATCAATGTTTGGTTTTTTTGGAGGGAGGAGATGAAAATGAAACTTGTTACATGGATTTGACTCAATTTGGCCTTTCAAACTAGGATTAAACTTGAAGATAAATTGAGACATATCATTGGAAACTATTCCCCCAATATTAACAATGAAGTCATTATCTAAGAATAGAACAAATTATGGTTGAATATCTGTAACTATTATATCTTGTGGAATTGCAACATTAGGATAACAAGGAAAATCAAAAGACACAAATATGTTTCTCACAATGCCAAAAGTATTTGCAGCTCTTCTTTTTAATTGAAATTCAACTCTAGAATCAAAATCATACTGCAAGTTCAACTCATCAACTATTGCCTTAGAAATAAAAAATCACTTGTAGCAGTACCAAAAGTACAATTATGAATCAAGACATTACCAATGATCATGGTGGTAATGAAAGGAGAAGGAATAACCTCCTTGACTTGTTGAGGAACATGAGATTGATGTTCCATTTCTTTCTATTACTTGAAAAGTTATTTCAACTCCCTTAATTCACTTTTCAAACCCTCCAAATCAAGGTTCAACTCATTCTCATCTTACTCAAAATGATCATTAAGAATAATAGGTTGGTAATAGGAATGAGTTGATGTTGGAGGAGGGTTAAATGGTTGGTATGAACCTTCATGAAGTGGTCTATTGAGGGAATATTATGGAGAATCCATGAACACTAAAATTAGGATCATATTGATAGGGAGGTACATGTTGATTAGAAGATGAAGAATACATTTCAAAATTGATATTTTGAAGTACTAGGGCTGCTTACACCAGTTGAAATCATTAAAATTTTCCATTTTTGCTTTGATTGCCTTTAAAGGCTAATTATTTGAAGTATAAAACTAGTAATTCCTTCAATTTAATTCAATGGTCCCACCGAGTGTGCCAAAACTATTGTCTCCAAATCTTGCACCCTAGAAAAGGGTGTTCAAGCCTCTTCTAGATTTGGGCAAAATTTGACTTCTTTTAGGTGTGTAGGGAACCTATGGTGGAAGTAGACCTTTAGGATTTAAAAGGCTATCTCCATATATATGTCTTGATGTAATTATCACCTAATCTAATACTTTCTTGTGTGAAAAGAGATAAGAGTTGCATGAAAGTAAACTATTCTAGGGGGTGATACATTATGAACATCTCCATAGTATTATAATACAAATAGACTAAGAGACAAGACTCATAAAACAAACTTATACCTCTTAGAACACTCTAAAATTATCATTTCAAACATGAAGGTGGAATACATGAAATACTACTCAAGGTGAGTTAACCAAAGATTAGTTTTAGACATCAAGGCTACTTTTACACATAAATAATAGACTCATACATTTAACAACACTTCATGTGACATGTTAGAATGAAACAACTTGCATCAGACATGGAATGATTTAGATAAATTAAATATTTATATCAATCACTTGAATTTTCACTATACATCTCTTCACACACTTAGACAATATAGTTTATAGGATCAAACCCAGATTGTACATCTTATTAGTATTAGGCCTAGACCTTGCCAATAGGTCTACCTACAACTTGGTGGTTTAAAACTCTTTTTTAGCCTTGTTAACATATAATATAGATCCTAAAAATCATTTAAACCTCCATTAAGTTTATCCAAAACATTTAAATTCTTGGAAAAGGTTAAAATTGAAAATGACCCCTCATGAGGGCTTAGTCTCATATCCTGCTTAGCTACCCTGTCTAAAATCCTCCTTGTCCAAACTACCCTATTTGAATTCCAATATTATATAAAGTTTTATTAGGTTTAAATGGATGTTATATAGTTTATAAAACCATAATGTTATCTTTCCTTTCCTTTTGGTCACCTACTTCACCACTTTTCATAGAGTTGTGGGGTTTATACAAGGGAAAAAGTGCCCCTTATTTGAGACAAAATAGGGGGAACTTCCCCTATTATCCTTGATAAATTTATTATTTTAGGATATTATTTAAATCCTATGGGTAATTTTTACCAATTTTAAACCTTTAAATCCAAGCATAAGACGTCCAACTTTAAACATTTCCTAGTTAGACTTATGAACAAGGTAGACTGTGAGGGTAGGGAAGGTATGAGACTATGTTTTGTGGAATATGGATTTTATTTCCATGCCATATACTCATGTATAAGAATAATATAGGTTTAAAAACCATATATTATTCCTCCAATGTATCTCTCCAATAATTTTACCTCTTGAACCATCACTATGCTCTTACAACACAAGACTGTTTGCAAAACCCTGACTGAGATAATTTCTCTTCTTCCCCTATCTACTATAGGACGTTATGGATGTATTAGGTATTAGAAATGGAATTTTAGGTTATTTTTGAGTGAAAATAATTATTTTTCTTCCTATCACCCACTCATATTCTCCTCATACACCTCAAATTTCAAACAAATTTTCTTAGCAAGACTATGTTGATTGCCTTAAACAAGACTCTAGCACTTTATCCTACCTATAGGTGCACTTGGGCCATTTGAAACTTGTTTGAAGATTATTAAATTATTATTGAAGGTTATGAGATCAAAAAATAATATATTCACATTTAAATATAAAAAATAAGGTCCAAACTCAACCTTTCACCTCATTGTTTGAAACCCTTACTAGAGGTGTTCCTTCCCAAGCCTATGTATGAACAGGGGAGAGTGCTCAGGGGTTAAAATAAGGCACACCACATTTTATCTAAAATCTTGTCTCATGAGTGTCTTTTGAACCATTTTTTATTTTTCCCCCTTTATTACATAGTCTAATATTCTCAAAATGAATTAGAAGGTCACTTTTCTATCACCATCCTGTAGGTTTCACTATCAAAATCTAGTGGTTTCTTGGGTAACTTTGGACTCCAATTTTTCATCCTTTTCTCACCTTTTGAACCTAAAAATTATCATTGGAATTTTATTTGGTATATAATACTAAAAAAAATAACTAATATCATTGTAAATTCCTTTCATCATGTTGTATGTTATTCCAAAAAAGCTTAAGGACCTCTATTTTGGTCATTTTGGGATAGTAACTTGAGTTTAGTCAATTGGATTTTAGCATGGTTTGTATTTTCATTTTCCACTCTACATATTTAAAAATGGAATTAATGATCTAAAAAATATTATATGACTTCAATAAAATTTTCAATTCATGTTTCAACACTATCAAAATGGCATCACATCTCTTCAATTAAGGCACCTGTAGGTAGTAATGGTTGTAAGCAAGGCAGTGAGCAGAACATGAACCATATCCATGTTAGATAAACTCTTTAAAACATGATGTAATTTCACAAATTAAAATTAGTATGTTTTATCCTATGGATATTTGGGTAACATCAATATAGTTTCACCTTACATGATACTTTCTTTGAATATCTATAGATGCATGTTCCAATGGCTGCCAAACTAAAAAAGTTGCATATGATTTTAATTCTCACTCTTATTATACTATATGGAGGATTGATCACCAATACATGTTTATAAAGGATACATAAATGTTTAAAAACCTTCAAAAAACATTTATGTACATCCCCATACCTTCACAAATCATGACCAAAGCTAAAGAGTAGATGGGAGTTGATTGAGTATGGGAAACATAGTTATTTGAGCATTGGTTTGGAATTTCATGAATTAAAAACTTGTTCCAACACCTATATATGAATCCTCATAGGTTAAAACACATGAATAAACTTACCATTCCTCCATTCTAACTTGAAATATTCCTTCATGGTGCCTAAGATAATTGCAAGTGTGAAAAGACTAGTATGGAAGCATATACAAGCCTAGAAGAGGCTTATTGCATTTTTGAGACTTAAAAAACAAAAAAATATAATATGTAACCTATGTATAGGTCATTATAAACATGTGAAAACATCAAACCCATCAAAACCAAACACAATAAATAGAAACTAGCTCAAAAGGAGACCCTTCATGGTTGTAAATGCATTAAAAATTGCATGGAGTGTTAACAATGGTTCATAAAGGATAATATATTAATATAATAAATATTTCAATGGAAGTTAATTATAATTAGATACCTTTCACCCACCAAGACCATTATTCCCAATTCCAACTGTACGATCCACACTAAATTTTTAAATTTGACCCTTCTTGGCTTGCAAAGAGATGGAAGAAAATGAAGTTTAAAATGAAAATTTTAGAGTTATCTCAGCACTCTAAGCATGGAAATGAATATAGGGAGGTGAATAGACATGCCACCCACATTTTTAGTCCCAAGTGAGATCATCCATTCTATACAAGTGCCCAAAAGGGCCTAAAAACAAGGAGAAACTCCCCATTTCTACATATATAACTGACTCTTTAACTAAAAATAACCACTTTATAGCTGATCCTAACCTCTTCCATTTTGATATTTACTTTGGTGACAAATATTCTTACTCAAAATTTTGTATAGGTTATTAAATGGGTGAAAATTTTGGCCAACCCTTTTTGCATATGAAACCTAGCAAGTGACCAATTTATGACTTGAAGGCACCTTGAAACATATCAAAGATCATATTAGGACATATCCAACATAATTTGGCACTTTGACTAAGTTTGAATAGGTTTGACCAAGGTTGAATTTGGTTGACTAGCCTAGTACAAGGGGAATGGGCTTCAACAAGGATTAGGGGAATGACAAGTGAGACATATAGGACAATAAAAGACCCCATAGGACACATGAAACCTACTTAAAATTTTCAAAATAGTAGGGGTTTACCAAATTTGCCTAGAAGTCAAATTTAGTCAATATGTCTTAGATAGATCACAAGTGGTAGGAATGTCAAAGGTTGTCTTAAAAGTAATATAAAGGTAACTTTCTCTTACATTTATAGAGGTGCACACCAAGATACCACCTTCAAGTGGATGGGCTTGAATGGATTATTGGTCTTCTGGGCCTTCCCAATAGATTATGGACCATGGGGATCCATCCTAAGAATCACCACTAATTTTGATTATGGTTTTTAATCAAGTGTAATATGTGAAGGAGGCTCACATTGTTACCATTTCTTTGAGAGGAGCAGGGTAACCAATCAACATCAAATATTTTGACTCTGAGGAGATAGGCTTTCCTATTGTAAGTATAAATCCTGTAGTTATAAGTGTGGGTGTTTCACCTTCCATCACTCAACAAATTCCTCTCTAGGGTGAAAAGACAACACTTTATTACAAAAGGAAAAAAATAACTCCTAAGGATCCTATTTAATCAATGAAGTGTGCTATGAGTTCAACTATGGGGGGATCATCAGAAGAGAAGGTTGTGGACCAAGGATATATGGAAGCCTTGTAAGAACGACCAGCTCCTTTGATTGACCCACCTGTAGATGAAGATGAGGATGAATAAATAGAAAGGTATAAGGTCCTCAGTCTCCATAGAATCAAATGAAAAGAAAAAATGAAGGATGATAAATCAGGTGAGGTCACTATTACTATGGCCACTACTACTTCACTTCCTATTGGTTGTATTTTTCTTCAGTTATTGTGGCTACCTTAGTCCATGTTATCCCTGTTATTCCCATTATTCCTATTATTCTTCTTATTTATTTTATTCCCATTATTTCTATAGCCCTTATTATTTACTCGATTCCTATTGTCTCTAATTTTCATGTTGCTACTTTATTTACTATTGTTTATGTTGTTTTTAAGACTAAGAGGACCCATTTTAAGAAAACTATAGGAGCTCTTGCAAGTTATAAATTTCATGTTTCCTCTACTTGTTTGGGTTTGTCAATTCCTTTGTCTACTAATAATTAGTCTAATTCTATTATTTCATCCAAAATAACTAGTAGAAATAAGCTTACATATATTGTGCAACCCATGCCTCAGTTTGGTAATATGGAATGGAAAAAAATCATCTTTCTATCCTTGCCAAACCAAATACAAGTAGAGGCATTCATTCATTCTTCAAGGGATATTTTGACAAATACCACTATTGAGGACACTTATCTAGTTAATTCCAAATAATTGGTGATTCCATAGTGTGTTGCAGACTTGAAAGCCTAGGTTATATAAAGACCCAATTTGATAATAACAGAGTTGCCCACTATGAGCTCTATTTTTGATAGATTAGCAAGGATTTTCAAAAGAGTAAAGATGAGAAAAATAGAAGATGAATTTGGTAGGGGCATAATTTTAGATTAAATATGATGTTTTCTCTGTATCCAAGAGAAAGAATAGGATAATTAGACAGTCTCCCTATAATGAATATTGTATAGCCTATTTCCAAACTCATATAGAGGCTTTGCTTGAACTATATATAGGCACTAGGTAAGACAAGCAATAACTACAAAAAGAGATATATTATGTCTAATAACAATAACAAATTGTACATGTCCCTATGTAAATTGAGAATGATATCCTTAACGCTCATGCTATATAACATTTTGGACACCATTAATTTAATGAGGATAGAATTATCTCCCTATTTTGTCAAACTTTATAAGTTATTCAATTATTTGAAAGAGGATGGTAATAAACTAAATTTCCTTATATTGTACATAACCAATAAGTATTTTATCCACTTGAATCTGATGAAACCACTTAAATTATAAAATGCTATTAATTTTATGGTTATCAGGACACAAGAAGCATGGGATTGGGTGTTAAGTGCACAAACCTTGATCCTAAAGCTAGTAGAGCATGAGAAATAAGTTCTTAAAATTTTGGGAGAGTTAAATATATTTCAATCTAGAGACCCTTATGGGATATTAATGGATAAGGCCAATTTTTATAAATTACTCCAACAAGCATCTACTAATTTCAAGTAGAGTCTTCATGGGTGTATGTTGGAAGAAATTGAATAGAAACTGAGTTTTGCTAGCAAGAAGGTAACCAAAGTGGAAATCTTTCAGGTGGAGTTCAGAGCCATGAAGTCCAAGCATGTATGCCTTTGGAAAAAGTGACTACAGTACACATTCCATCACTTATAAACATGGATACAACTAAAATTTAGTATGTTATCAAGTAAAAGCATTATTAGGACTTGGATGCAAATAAATAGGCCATGTTTGTAGCATCAATCTCCACTCCATCAACTAGTATAGATACTATGACAACTTCAATACCTTTGACTACTTCAAGTGTCATGTAAGCCCCAACTTTGATTAAACCTTAATTTTCTTGAGTTAATGTTATATGTATTTTTCATGTAAATTAACAATAGTAGCTAGAGTTTATTCTTACTTCATAAATGCATGTAAGATTCAACTAAATAATATGGTAACATGCACACATTACATTGTTTTGTAATAATGAGTCTTATTCTAAGACATAGTTTTGGCCATCTTTAAATGTACATTTAGATTTTAAATCAAATTAGAACTCTCATTTTGAAAAATAACATGTAATTTAGCACTTTACATGGATTTGGAGGTTGAAGTGATGCCTCCCCAAATCTATTTATACTTGTAACTCTCTTATTTTAGAGGGGATCGAAAAATTTCATTTATATAGGAAGAAATATTTTTGGATTGTCATGTAAATTTTTTATGCATTCCTTCTCCAAATATATGTGATTAATGGTGTTTTACTTTCTTGGTTAGTTGATTTAGTAATCAAAGTGTGTAAGCGTTGCTTAGAATTCCCTGCTATTATTGATGGTGTATGTTGATATAAGATATATAGTGGTTATTGGATGATTGGAAAATATTTTTTATTTCATGCAATAGGGTTGATTGTTTCTTTTATATTATTGTGTATAAGTGACTCCCATGGTATGGATTTATAGGAGTGAGCAAAAATTACCTTAGATACCTCCCTGACCTAAGTTATAATCTTTCATTATAGGGGTGTAAAAATGCTACTCTAAATAAAAGCAATATTTAGCTAAAGTCTTGGAGTATACTACACCACCTATCCTTAGAATCCCTCACTATGTTTTTATGCATGTGAGTAATATCTACTTTATACAAACATCAATTTAAGATACTTGTCCATGAATGAGACCATTTTGGAATTAACCCTTTTGTGATCATATAAGCCTTATTTTATGCTCTACCCTTCCTCCTTTTTTGGAGTTTTTTTTATATATCTACCCATCCTAGAATAAGTTTCCATCCATATAAATCAAATATATTTCATTTTATTTTAGCTTTGAATCACACATACACATAATAAACTACATGCTCAACCAACTATTCCATCATCCAGTTTTTTAACCCCTATCTGTGACCCTTATCTTGGAGTGAAGTTTACCTCTATTTAGATCCAAAAACATTAGAGGTCACTTCATTTAAGGTTTGATATGCATGAAAACCAAATCACCATCACTTTTTTGGTGATAGGAGGGAAATATGTGTGTTTTTCCCTATAAAGAGTTGTCTTTTTAAATTTTAGTTTCACTAAAGACACCAAAGAGATTAACAAGTTCTAAGGCTCAATCTAGTCTTTTGATATCACCCTTGTCAATTTACCAAATGCCTATATCTACACTGGTTTTCTCCATGATACACCAAACCTGAACACCATATCTGGTAAGAGTGGCTCAACCTAGTAATTAACCTATGGCTCACTCATGTTTAGATGATTATATTATTTTTATTCTAGGTGACATGCATAATCTACCAAGGAATCTAGAGAAGTAATTTCCTTATTTCTCTCCCGTAGGAGGAAGAATAGTTGAAGAACATATCAAATATTTTAAGGATTCCTTAAGATCGATGAATGTTATTAATGAAGATGTTGCATACAATATTTTCCCATTCACATTGTAGGATGTTGCATATGTATAGTAACTCAACTTAAAATAATGTTCAATTACTTTATGGATGATTTCCAAAATACTTTTTTGACTCAATTTAGGTAGGTTACCAACCCAAGTCTTATATATCAACGCTTAACCAATATGAAGAGGGATCCCAATGAACCAATCCATGCTTTCAATCCTAGGTTACAAAAGATATACATGTGGGTGAATAATACATATAATCCATCAAAATATTTAGCACTAAATATGTACAAGAATGTTATGGATCTGATTAGTATAGTTTTTATATGAAGCATTACTATTGTTAACACATTAACTTTGGCTTATGAGGAGACTATCAACATTTATAGGTAGCTCAATCCTTAGGTACTGGGAGTTCTTAATCTTAATGTTGGATTTATATCCTTGAATTTAGTACCTTGTGTGAATCATAATTCTCTTATATATAATTAGAATTAGTTATATGCATTAGTTCCTCTAACATAGGTGACACCAAATCAAAATTATGGATTTTTGAACAACCATGCCTAGATGAGTAATCATCAATAGAATCAGCATTCAATCTTAGTCAATATAGTAGCCACTCAAAATGTAGATTCTACCTAGGTAGAATTGGTTTCTATACAAAGGATGGTTTATAAGTGTAGTAATGACTTCTTGAACATACAAAAGAAGATGGGTAATAATGTAGGATAAAATAATAACTTGAATTTTGGGTTTCCAAGATACAACATGCATTTCAATAAGCCTATGAACAATATGTAATAACATCAAGCTAATAGGTTAATATATATTGACATAATAGAGATAGCTTTGCCTAATTGGTGCAAGGTTCATAACACATCAAGCATGGTGAGCTTGATTGTGATGAGTTTTGTGCATCATTCAAAATATTTCAAAGAGAAATAGTGAGGCAAGATTTAATGAAGAATCCATCATAGTCACCCCATGCTCCCAGTTTAGAAGAATATTTATGGTCTTCAAAACTCAAAAGTTTATTTTTATACAAAAATATGACAAAGAACCAGAGGACAATTTAAATTAGGTACACACTTTCCAATAGTTCTAGAGAATTAATTTCATTTTTAAAGAACAAGTATCCATTCACCATGTTTACAACTATCCCCCCAAATATGAAGGATGATAATAATCCACTTCCTCTAAAATGGAATTATCAACATCTAAACATATAAACCTAGAAAAAATGAGGATACAACATCATGGAATTTATGAAGAAGATAAAGGTAGAAATAACCCTTCACGAGTTATCTCAATTTACTGAATATAAAGAGCTCTTGTGGAAGTTTATCATAGGGAAGTATATTATAGACAAGCTAAAGGTCACTCATATGAACATCATTTACAAGAGTAATTCAGAAGGTCATCCTTTTTTTCTAACTATTAAATCATTTGATAAGGATATACATAAATGCTTAGTTAATTTAGGAGCTTCAGCTATTGTGATGCCAATATCTATTTGTCAAAAGCTTAGGTTAACTCCAAACCCATCTAAGAGGATGGTTCCATAGTTAGATAAGACATTAGTGCCCATATTTAGGGAATTGACTACTATCTATATTCAGGTTGCATCTGAGCCACATGTGTATATGACTATTAACATACTTGTGGTGGACATCCTAGAATGATATGAATTACTATTAAGTAGAGACTAGTCAAAGACATTAAATAGGTATGTGGAGACAAACGTTTCCCACATATGGTTTCCATGGAGGGGCATTCCAAATCAAATTTTTATTGATAGGGATCCTAGGATGAAACATCCCATTATGTAATACAATGCTAATAATGAAGAGGTTAGTTATAAATCTTCTAATCTTGGGATTTACACCACAAAAATTTTTAAAGTATAGTAGATATAAATATCAAGTGTTAATAATATAGAATGCAGAGAAATATTAATGAAATAAAGATGGAAATAAAATTCAAAAAACTCAACACAAGAGAGATACATATTTAACATGGTTCACCCATTATAGGCTACGCCCACATAGAAACAACTAGTTCTCTTATTTAGTCCAAAAAATGAAGGGATAAACCTACAATACATCCATTTTAATCTCTTCTTCACTCACACACATTGTACACCCCCTGGATCCCCATGGAAACCATAGTGGTGGGGTAAGCCAACCCACCCCCTATCGATAACTATGCATTCTAATAATATTGGGCTCCACCATCTAAAAATCTCCCACTTGGAGACTGATTGCTAAAACTCCACCACTACAACTCTTCCTTGGAATTTTATTTGAACTTTTACCCTAACATGTTTCTCATCTTCTTTATTATCCCTGAAGACCTATTTAATATGAAAAACTCTCCACCTTCTCCTTTGTGACTAACTTTGTTAGCATATCTATAAGATTCTGACTCGTATGGATGTTTTACAACTTTAATTGACCATCCTCTAAAATTAAATAAATGAAGTGATACCTAAGTTGTATATGTTTATTTCTTGAGTAGAATGCTAAGTTATTTTCTAAATGAATCACACTTTGGTTATCACTATATAACCTACAATCTTCCTCCTTCTACCTCAACTCTTCAATGAACTATTACATTTATATCATATCCTTGCTTACTTTTGTAGTTGCAACATAATCTATTTTTTTAGTTGACAAAGTAACTATCTTCTATAATTTTGAAATCCAACTAACTATTACGTCATCAATAGTGAATACATAACCTATTGTGTTCTTCCTACCATCTAAATCTCTAGCCATGTACACATCAACATATCCTTGTAAGGTAACATTTGACCCTTCATACCATAACTATCTATTACTAGTCACTCTTAAGTACCTGAGAATCCACTTGACTACATCCTAGTGCTCATTTCTTGGATTATTTATAAACCTGTTGACAACTCCCACTACATGAGTAATGTCTAGTCTTGTGCACAACATAACATACATTAAACTTCCAAATTATGAAGCACAAGGCACTTTGGACATGTAATTTTTCCTTGATTAATTTGAATTTCCATCCCAAAGGTGTAATCACTAGTTTTGCATCTTTCATATTGAACCTTACTAACACCTTTTTGATGTACTATTCTTGAGACAATGTCAATTTTCTATTTTTCCTATCTATTGTTATTTTCATACCAAAGATTTGAATTGTAGCACCCAAATCATTCATTGCAAATGAATTTTCTAGTTTTCTTTTGATCTCATTTATAACTTACATGTTAGACCCTACAACAAGCATGCCATATACATACAATACCAAGATAATATAGATGCCATTATCTAATCTCTTAAAATAAACATAGTGGCCAGAAAGACATCTTTTATAACCATTTTCTATCATAAACATGTTAAATTTAAAATACCACCCTTGGAGCTTGATTTAGGCCATACACACTCTTTTTCAACCTGCACACCATTTTTTCCTTACCTTTGACTTCATATCCCTGTGGCTACTCCATATATATTTCTTCCTCTAATTCAACATGAAGGAAAGTAGTCTTCACATCTAACTATTCAAGGTGTAAATATTCTACTGCTACCAAACTTAAAATAGTTCTTATGAAAGTCATTTAATAACTGGAGAAAATATTTCATCAAAATATATACCTTTATTTTGTATAAAGCCTTTTACAACAAGTCTAGCATTGTACCTCTTTTTGACTCCATCTTCTTCCTTCAACCTATAAACCCTTTTATTTTGTAATTCTCTTTTACCTACAGACAATTGAACCAAATCCCAAGTTTTGTTATGTACCAAGGAGACCATCTCCTCTTTCATTCCTTATTACTAATTTCTAGTTTCTCCCTACATTGCTTCTTCATAGCTTTTTGGCTCAACACCATCAGTCAATAATAAATAATAAAGTGAAGGAGAGTATTGCTCAAGGAATCTACTTACTTTGGTAGATCTTCTAACTACACTTTCAAGAGTTTGAGGTACTTCTTATTATTGTTGTTATTACACATTCTAATTTTTTGGCACTTTTTAACTTTCATTTCCATTGATTTCATCAAGTACTGCATATTCTCTATTTGGCTTTTCTTTTTTCTTTCCTTACAAATGATCTCTGTACATGACCTTTTCATTAAAGATCACATCTCTACTCAGAATGATTTCATGAATTTCAAAATCCCATAAATGGTAATGGTTCACTAATTTGACCCAAAGTTAAATTAGTTTAACCCCCTATATAGTTAAGAGTTTCATAGGTTTTCTTAGGTTAGAAAATGTGCACCATGGTCTGAAATAGGGTCATATAAAATGTGTAGTCTTTATCATAGTTTTTTCACCTTGTCTTATGTCATCCTAGGCCACCTTTTAGGTCATTTAATAGATTTTCACATAATTTTCACAAAATACAAAGGTTTAAAGATTTATACTAATGTACAACATGTTAGATAATGTCAAGGATCTGTTTAAAACTAAAAATGTGATAGGTTCAATGTGGAAAGGAGATCAATGCAAAATAGGTAGTTTTATGTAGGTGTACAACATAAATGATACACTTGGAACATGGGATGACTTCAAGAGATTAATTTCAAATACCCATAGGTAATTTTCAGACTTAAGAAGCTTTAATAGGTCTAAAACTACCAAAAATCAACTTCTCTCCCTCATCACTCTCTTGGGTAGGTCTACAAGGTCAACTAGTTTTTAGTTAGTACAGATAGGAGGAGAATAGTTCAAGTGAATACATGTGGTGGGTGGTATTAATCAATTTTTGCTTCCATTACATGTCCATAGCTACAATATTTTTGGTATGTGCTTCATAAAGCATCACTAAGAATGTTAGTGAATCCAAACTGCTTGCATAACCCCAACACCTTAGTTTTTCTTATCTTTTGAATGAGTTTGTGTGAACTAGTTGGTGTATGTAAGTTGGAATAGAATTTCCATTATTTTCATGTTGGTATCAATTGTTTTTTAATTTTTTAATGTAAAATTATTATCAACACCATCCTCCTTATGCTTAGAGTAAACGCCATTAGTCTGTAGAACATTATTTCATCAATTGTAACATTTTGTTCTTCTATCAATGGATTCAAGTTCAAGATAGTACACCTATGTTTATCCCTTTATAGCATGGTCACATGTTTCTCCATTGGAATTATATATTCAAGAGTTCCATTGGTGGAGTGTTAAGCCTAAGACACAATCATAGTTAAGAAGTCTTGAAATAGTCACCTATAGGACTATGTGAGAATGTTCAAATAGTGGTTGTTAAAAGATGTGAACTTCATGTTAGAGCCTTAAAATGTTTGATGTTGGTTTGAAATCCTAGAAACATTAAAACATAGTCAACTCCACATTTAGACCCTTCATTGACATTCAGAGAGTTGCAGGGTTGGAAAAGTTGCTTGGTTGAGATGTTACCTTATCTTCTTTGAAATGATACTTTGCTCAACATAGTTGTATCTTTTGGTGAAGATATATGAGGTATAGATAGGCCTAATATTTTCCTTCTTATTTATTAGGCCTGGTAGTAGCACTTGAACACAAAGAAAAGGTGGTTGGTCAAGAGAGAGTGATTTTAAATGAACTTTAAAACAATCCAATATTATATTGAAGATATGTAGTGAAATACAATACAATTAAGACCAAATGGACCTATAAACTATAAGTAACACTTATGGTGTTGATGACAGGGAATGATACATGGTTCCAAGGCCTAGATGAGTCCATTCAAGTTGTGACATGGATTTAATGACCCCAATATGAATAAAAGGGATGGAAACACAATGCTCAAGGTAGGAATCTACACCTATAATAAATATTTAGTTTCTCTAAGTATGGATACCTATAGTTTAGGCTTAGAGCATAAACTAGTCTAAGACAATAAAGGATGCACTTTGGTTTATGAAAATAACTTTCAATGAAATGGTATTATTGATCTAAAATGGAACTAAAACATGGAAAAAAAATTCTCAGACACTAATACATACATGTAGGCATCCCTTGATGCACCTAATAGACATATACAGTTTAGCCCATACACATATCAGTCTCATGCTAATGGAAAATGTAAGTTTGGTTAATATCATGAGACATAAGTTGAATATTATCTCATATATTCCATCCTCAAATTGGTGTCATAATACATTCAGGCGATCCTCAAAGTCAAATAAGAATAGAGACAACCATAACTTGAAGTTCTTAGACTCAACCCAAAAACCTTGCACATAGTCACTATTTTAGGAAACTAGTATTAAGAGTTTGAGACATTTGAAGTCTCCATAGGTATGAACATATTTTTAAAATTGGTAAAAAATTTACTCATGACATAAACAAGATCATCACACCCTTATCTTAGCTAAACCAATAGGGGAAGTATCATCTACTTTGTCTTAGAAGAGGGTACGTTAGAACCATGTAGTCTATAGACCTAATGTGTGAATGAAGAAGAGATGAAGGGAAGAGATTTAAGTGATGGTTGGAAGATGTAAAAAGTTATAATGAATAAAAAAAAAGTTTCTATAAGAATTTACATTCAATTATAACACCTATAGGTGGTCATACACATAAGCACACATTCTAGGTCTATTAGGCCTAGAACTAGGCCTAAACCCTCAAGGTGATCTACCTATTTCACATGACCACATGATCTTTCAAAACCATTTGATTAACTTTAGGGGATATTAGAGAGTCTAAAATAACTATCAATTTGTATAGAAATACCTCAAATTGATCATTTTGGCTAGTTTGGTCTCAAGTCTACTCAAAATGCCTAAAAGGAACTTGAGAGCCATCTTCAATTGATCATATATATATGAATAGTTTACATGGTTCCTCAATAACTTAGGGGTATTTTAGGAAGGTCATGAACCCAATATTTATGGAATTTTTTTAAGGGTTAGATGTCTAACCTTTATGAATCATTGTTAAAAAAACTAAGAGACCTAAAACCCTTGCTTAAACTCGATGGAGAAAACATGAAAGGATATGCATCAAAAAAGAGTCAAATGGGATTGAAAGTGTTTTGGACCTCTTTTTAACTATCCCAAGATCCTCATCATCTATTTTTTCCATACCATCACTTGTATAGATAAGCCTAATTCAGTCTATTTTTAGGATTTGATGTGTTTCATAGGTGAAAAAAGGAATGGATAGATGAAAGTCACTATGGAATGTGTGTAGAGACATAGTCTAACCCAAAATACTCAAATATCACCATGGTTGTACATGAAAACATCTCTATTCAACCATTCATTTTAGGTGGTCTAAGTTAGCATAGTGACTACATACGAAAAAGATGATAAGTGTTGTATTGAAATCCATTTAAGTACATATGCTAGGCTTGAAGGAAAATAGGGTCTAATGAGATGCCTAACACCTTTTAAATGAACTTTATTTCATAAAATTCAAGTCAATTGAGTGAAAAACATGAAGACAGACCTAAAAAGGTAAGTGAGTAGCTACTAAAGAGTGAATAACAAATGTCCATGAGGAGTTCATAATTTTACGAGTATTTGATGACTATCACAATCATGTTTCCTCCTTCCTAAGATAGTGTATATGTGTTAAAAATTCCTAAGGTGATTTAGAATAGTCAAGTGAAATCATCACCAAAAGGTAGTTTCAAAGAACATGAAGAGTCTCTATGCCAACTTGAGGAAGAATGATGCATTTATGATGGACACTTGTCCATGACACCTTCTTGACCTTTTGTCCAATTCATTCTCTTGTTTTATAACTAGTCTCTAAGTCTTGAAACTTGTCCTTGTGACTCTTGATATTCTCTTCTTCTCTCTCCTCTCATATACTCTATATATGGAAGTCTTTTTGGCATTTTTATCTAATCCATGTCTAGTATGATGAAGTCCTGCTAGTTTGAATTTTGATGTTTACCATTGAATAAATATTTGAATTTGGTTTTTATTCTATAATTCCTTTTCTAAGTGTGTGAAGTAGTGCAAAGCTGAATGATAAGTGATAATCACCTATCCTTGCATTCATCTTACTCTCTCATGTTATCTACAAGTAATTCACTCTCTATTAGGTTACATCGAGTGTCATCAGTGTCCTTTTATATATATAAGTATAAGGATTAACATTAGTGTCTATTATTATTCATTCTATCCATTCACCTTGAGAAGTTTAGTACATATCACCTTCATGTTTGAAATACTTATGTTAGAGTAATTTAGAAGTTTGAAGCTAGTTTTATGAACAATCTTTCTTAGTGCAGGTCATAGTAGTCTAGTGGATATTAATTTGGTGTATCACCTTGTTAGAATAGGTTATTTTTATGTACCTTTATATCTCTTTTCATCCAAGAAAACAATTAGTGTAGGTGATCAGCTATCAAAGACTAATCTAGGGAGCTAGCCCTTAAACTTATAGGTTTACCTCTACTATAGGCAACCCATAGGCTTAGAGGTAATATAATATTTCATGCATATCTAGGGTGAAATATTGAGGGAAAACATTAACCAAAATAATTAATGCAATATCCAATAAAATTACATTTCTTGGATTTTACTTCAATCTTGGTTCTATTTTCTTTATCAATATGGACAAATGCTTTACAATCTGAAGTCTTTAAAAAAGAATAGTCTACCTTTTTCCCTATCTATACTTCCTATGGAATTCCACAATCCAAAGGACTTGAAGGCTCTCTAATTATTAATTAAAAAATAGTATCCATATCATCTACCCAAGACTATAAGGGAAACCTTGCATGTAATCTCATGCTCCTTGCACACTCCATGATTGTCTTATTTATCCTTTTTGACATACCATTTTGTTGTGGTATTCTTGTAATTGTCTTCTCTCTATGAATCCCATGATATGAATAGTAATTATCAAACTCCTTATTATTGTATTCACATCCATTATCTATCTAACACACTTCAACTTATTTCTTGTCTCATTCTCAACCAAAGATTTCCATTTCTTAAACGTATCAAAAACATTAGATATTTTCATATGCAATAAACCCAAGTTTATTCTATTTTAATCATCAATAAAAGTAACATAATAAAAAGAGCCACCAATTGATGATACATGATCCAATTCTCATACATCTTTATGCACAAGCTCTAACTTTTCATTTTTATTTGTCTTCCTAACTCTAACAAATATTACTCTCTTTTGTTTTCCATATACACAATGCTTACATAAATTCAAATCTACCTTCTTAATAATCTGGCAACAAATTATTTAAGTGGATAAGTTGCATCCCCTTATAACTCATGTGCCCAAGTCTGTGGTTCCATAATTTTGTATCCACTTCTATAGAAGCTAAATCAATAGAAGATTCAACATTACTAGTAGATAAATATAATGTACCTACCTTATCTCCTTTTGATATTACCAGTGATCTTTTAATGACCTTCCACAAATTTTATAAAAATATAACTATGCAACCCTCACTTCCCAACTACCCTAATGAAATTAGATTTCTTCTTAACTCAGGAACATGCCTCACCTCTTTTAGCAACCATTTGTTTCCATTCTATAATTTTATCTATAGATTACCCTTTCCAATAATTTTATAAGGTTCACCATCACCCAAATAAACCTATCCAAAATCGCCTTGAACATAGTCTTAAAACTATTTTCTATGGGGTATAACATGAAATGAATCCCTTCAATCTAACACCCAAGACTAATTAATATTATCTAATGAAAGGATTAAAGCATCTTGCAACACATCACCTACTACATTTAGTTACTGATTGTTTTTTTTACCCATCTCCTTGTTTTCCTTTTTGAAACCAACAATCTTTCTTTAGGTGTCCTTTCTTCCTGCAAATACAACACACCAATGTTCCTCTAGATTTGGATCTTCCCTTCATAAATTTCCTATGATTTCCTAGGCCCTTTCCTCTATCTTTTGGTATTTCCCTATTCTCCATAGTCAAATCATTACCTAATGTCTCACTTATGCTTTTCCATCACATTTTCTTACTAAAAATAACACCAATAACATCATCAAACTTTAAATTATTTAAACTAGAGATAGAATTATTCATAATGATGACCAAGCCATTTTAGCTTTCTATCAATGAGCATAAAATCAAAATATCCCTAATCTTATCATCAAACTTTACTCTTATAGAGATTAATTTATTTATGACCATGTTAAATTCATTTAAATGATCAACAATAGACCCACATTATGACATATCCATATTAAATAAATGCTTCATAAAAAATACCTTGTTGGAGGCTAAGGGTTTTTCATACACTTTATCTAATGCCTTTATCACATCCTCTATTTTCTTTTCTTTCAAAATATTGAAGGCCGCCAACATTTCCAAGCATAGTCATATTATTCTTAGTGCCTTTCTATCAAGAATCTCCCATTCTTCATCCTTCATAGTCACCAACTTCTTTGATATTTTGCCTAATGGTAGGAAAAGATACCTATGATATAAATAGTCCTCCATTTGCATCTATTATAGCTGGTAGTTTTGGTTATTGAATTTCTTGACCTTAAACTTGGCTTCTTCTACCATTACTCCCTCTCGAACTAGGAACACTCTTTTCTTGCAAGTTTATCTACCAAATAAACTTTTAGCTCTGATACCAATTGTTAGGAATATAGAATATAGAGAAATATTAATGAAATAAAGTGTAAAAAACACAATAAAATAGAGACACAAATTTAATTTGGTTCACCCAATATGGACTACATCCACACAGAATTAGCCAGTTCTCTTTTTCAATCCAACAAATGAAGGGATAAACCTACAATACATCAACTGCAATATCCTCTTCACTCACACATAGTGTGTCACCATGATTACAATGCCCTCATATCAAAATAGGATTACATATTATGGAAAAAATTCACCAACATAATTTTTACCATTAGATATGCAACCTAATAGTGAACGGTCTAGATTTATTATGAAAATACAATATTTTACAATGCATTTTTCACAAAAAATTTGGTTCGAGGGTGTTTCCCCCGAACCCCCAATAGGGGGATCCAAGTAGGTTACTACCCCTTAGACCCCCATGGAAACCATAGTGGGGGGAATCCCCTGACACCCCCCATTGAGATCTAAGCATTCTAATAATATTAGGCTCCACCATCCAACATCAAGTCCTTCTTAGTTATGGATTCTCCATGTTAATGGTGAAAGATCCAAGCAAGGATTAGGCATCAGTGTCAAAGTGGTCAACTCACAAGGTAATAAGTATATAGAAACATATAGGTTATAATTCTTTTGCATAAATAATAGAGCAGAATATGAAACACTCATTTTGGAGCTATAGTTCACTCTCAATCATAACATTAAGAAACTCCACATACATGGATATTCAAAACTAGTGATTAATCAGGTCATGAATAAGTACTAGTTCAATTTATCATATCCTAAGAGGTAAAAACATAAAACTTAGGATTTGATTGAATCATTTGAGGCATTTAATATAGTAGTTTTTCCTAGAGAATAAAACTAGGCTACTGATTCACTAGCTACTTCAGTTGCCAATTTAGAACCACTAAAAGAATCCAAAGTGTAGAGGTTTATATAGAACTCATACCTTGACCATCATTTCCTAATAATATAGAAAATTTATAGGTGTTTGATGATGACCAAAAGATTGTCCAATTTCTAACTAATTTAAGACATTTTGAATCCTAAATCATTAATTATAAATAGTTTAACTACTTATGCCAGGAGGAATTGGGAGATGAAGAAGTCATTCAACTCAATAAATATTGTCTTCATCTGAGAATAGTTTTTTTTGAGAGAATATTTGATATGGATCCACAAGCCCAAAAACAAAGGCATCCCAAAGTTAATGAATCTAAGTTCAATAAGGAAAACATAGGAGATGAGAGTGATTTATGCTTTATGAACATTGGTCTTAGCTACACCCCAAAATAAAAGTAAAAGCTGAGGGTTTGTTCATCTAGTATAAGGATGTGATTGTATGGACTTATAAAGAATTAAAAAATTTCAACCCAAGAGTTATCACCCATATTATCCCATTAAAATCAAAACATAATCCATTTAGGTAAAGACAAAGTCCAGTCAAACCCATTTTGGAACCCCTTATCTAGAAGGAAGTGCATAAAATATTGAGTATTAAGATAACATTCCCTATTAGACACTAAAGTTGGGTTGACCATTTAATTCTAATCAAAAAAAGAGTGGGGAAATCAGACTCTATGTTGATATTAGGAATCTTAACAAGGCTTCTAAAAAATTTAATTACCCCTACCTTCTCTAGATGAAGTAATCTAGATAGTGAGTGGTTCTAGAATTATGTCCTTAGATGTATTCTCAAGCTATAACCAGATGTTGGCCAAATATGAAGATAGGATAAAAACTACATTCACCATGAACTAGGGTACTTATGCATATAAAAGGATGCCTTTTGGCCTAATCAATGTAGGAGCTACCTTTTAACAAGATAAGGATCATGTATTTCAAGGGTTGATAGGTAAATGATTAATCATTTAAATGGATGACTTTACTATTTTCTAAAAGAATTGAACCGATCACATAAATCATTTACAGTCAATCTTTGAAAGATGAAAAATACTTAGCATCTCACTTAACCCTAGGAAGAACATATTTAATGTTATCGAGGGTAAATTATTGGGGCATATTATCACTAAGGAAGTCATTATTGATGTAGACAGGGTCAATGAAATTTCAAAGATTACATTCCTAAATAACAAGAAAAATATCAAGTCCTTCTTTGAAAAGATCAATTTTTTAAGGAAGTTTATCTCTAGTTTTGTATAAATTTTTAGTCCCATAAATACAATACCCAAGCCATATGGCAAAGTATAATGGTCACTAGAATCTTGGAAGTCTTTTTAATACATCAAAGATTCTATATCTCAGGCCCCAATGTTGATCAACCTTAACTTCAACAAATAATTCCTTTTATATTCATTTACTTCAGAACATAAAATTGATGTTTTAATTACCTAGAAGTAGGATGAAAGTGAATATCACATTTCATTTATGAGCACAAATCTAAAGGAAGTAGATCTCAAGTACTCCTCGATAGACAAGTACATATTTGCTTTGGTCAAAGTAGTTTAAATTTTGGCACTATATATTGAGTAAATAAGCTATTGTTATTGTATTGGATCCTTATATCAATCTCACTTAAGGATAGAATGAGTTAAGAGAGCATAAAGTTAAATGGATGGCAAAACTATAGGAGCTTGACATAGAAATCAATCTTTCTAAAACTTTTAGAGGACAAGGCATAATTTAGCTTATGATTGAGCCTAACCAATGTATCACCATTGAATAGGTCCTTAAGACCCAAGTATCTTCAATAGACTAGTATACAAATATCATTCAATATTTGTTCACATGTACCTACCCCCCAAAACTCAATAGAGAACAAAATAAAGCCTTGAGGCTTAAATATACTCACTACATGATCAAAATTGGGATCCTCTATAAAATAAATTATGAAGGCATCTACTTGAATTGCATATCCTAATAATAAGCTCAAGATATCCTTGAAAATTTGCACCAAAAGATAGGCAATGGTCATCCTTTTGGAAACACCACAACACATAAGATTCTCAGATTGGGATATTATTGGACAATAGTCTTTAAGGATGCACATACACATGTGAGAACATGCCACCAATGCTAGGTCTTGGCAAAGAGATAAGTGCACACAATAATTCCATTATAGCCTATAATTGAAGGAAGAGCATTTACTCAATGGGTCTTGGATTTCATCAGTGTCATCAACCTAAATTCCTTATTTGGCCACAATTTTGTGCTCATAACCATAGATTAATACACTAGGTGGATTGAATTATTGGAAACAAAGAATTATAGAGCACATAATATAATCAATTTTTTTTAAGAAAACATCACAAACATGTTTATTACCCCCATATCCTTAGTTTATGATAATGGGATAGCATTTTAGTCAGCTAATTTACTGAATGGGCCCATGATAACCAAATCACCATTAGGTCATCTTATAATCATTACCCTCAAGTAAATGGATTGGTTGAATCAATAAATAATAACATGATTTATGATATCAATAAGTTGGATTCAAACAAACCTAGAGAGTGGCATTATCTACTGAAGTATGCATTATGGGTGGATTAAATGAGATACAAGCAGGCCCTCAAGGCTTTGCCATACTTGATAGTATACATATGAAAACCAATATTCTTAATTATTCTCAAGATACAAACATATTATTTTATGTGGTAATATATGGAAGCCAATCAAAATGTAGAGTCTTGATTGTTAGATATAATAGATATAGAAGATTCAGGGATGGAAGCCTTGCATAAGTTCATTAAACATCATGACCTAGTCAATATATGGTTTGATATAAGAGGAAAGGTTTAAATAATTAGAATATCTAACTTATTTATTTTATGGCATAAGTCCCATGAGAAAAAAAGACAACATGAAAAATTTCCCCCTACGGATAGGGCCTTATCAGATATTATAGATCTTGGATAACAATGCTTTCCATTTGAGGGACCTCTAAGGTAATGAGCTAACATATCTAGTCAATGGGTAGTTTTTGAAGCACTAATTCATGGCTATGCCATCTAGAGGTGTCCTAGAGTAACAATTAATGGCATGGCAGAGATTGGAGTAGATTTAAATTACCACTTTCATAACTAGGTTTTATGTTTTCTATCATTTGATTTCATTAGAATAGTTTTCATTCTTTATATATTAGTGTTTCCTACTTTTAGAATTTTATTTTCCTTAGTATAGCTCCCTAATTTATATAATATATGTATTTTGTTTCATGCCAATCTAATCAACTTCTTATAGTATGACCAAACTAAATATAATTCACTAGATTCTTCATCCATGTTTGAGTTTACATAAATCCATTAGGGAGATTTTGAAAACAAGTGTGGGAAGAACATAAAATGGAGAATAGAAACTAGTTTGTTTTTAGGATTTACACCTTTGTATTTTAGATTTTTAGAAAGTAAGTATGCAATAAAAATTAACCTTGATTATATCATAATTGAATACTTCTATCAAGTATGTAAAAGCTACTCTCATTACTTCATACATATTTAGAATGTTTTCTCATTTCCTTAGAATAATGAACTTTTATGTTAATACTCTTTTAAGGTAATAACCATTGAAATGGATATATCTAATAGGGAGACTCTGGTAAAACAAGTGTTCACATACACTAGCTTATAGTTATTTCTACCCTCCTTTTCTTATTTGTATTCTAAAAAAAAGAGTACTAATGCATCCTAAATAATGATCAATAAACCCAAAAAAAATCTAAAGGTGATCAAAGACTCACATGATGAAATAAGATCAATGTATCATGCAGCATGAATTTTATGAAGGGATAAAATAGGAGAAATCAAAGGTATCTCTATCAGGGCTATAGACATCTAGCTAGCAATAGAGTGATACTCGAGCTTCACTAGTTTTATTATGATTCAAACAAACCAAAATGAAACCTATGGTTTATTTCAAATATTTGCTATAAATATTCACAACAATGGTGAAATATAAATCACTTCATCATACATGGATCCAAGGTATGAGTAAGGTTAGTATGTTGTATGAAGTGTCAAGATTTTTTTTCATGTTTATGGTTCAAATATTCTTTTGGGGAATGATTCATATTCAATTTATGGTTTCTAACCAAAGATTTTGTGTTCTTGAATACTTAGGTTTATTCCCCCTGTGAACCACCATTTATTGTAATCAACATGCCCCAACTCTTAAAACAATTCAAATAAGGACCCATTACAATCTAAGAGCCCACTTCTGATTCAAAAATCCTTTTCATTGACATTTATGTGTGTACTTAATAGGTTTAAAATCTTTAAAGTTTTTATCCATTATGGTCATAATTCTTGTTAAGCATGTTTATTTCATGTTAATGCACTTGGATCTTTTGTTCTAAACACCAAGTTTTCTCTATGGATTTTATTTGGACTAACCTATTGATAGATTTCAGACGTTTTGTGTGTATGTGAAATTTTGGAATTATGTGAGATTTGTAAATTGGAAATCCTAAATTTTTCAATTTGAAAGTTGTGCATATCATGAAATTTTGGGTCTTTGTAACTTTTATTTTTTGTGACTTTTTTCTTTGCAACTTTTATTTTTCAGAACTTTTGGTCCTCAGAACTTTTATCTATCATAACTTTTGTTCATCATAACTTTTATCCATTGTAATATGTATTCATCATAACTTTTATCTATCATAAGATGTGTTTATCATAATTTTTTTTAGCAATATGTGTTTATCACAACTTTTGTCTTCATAATTTTTGCCTTCACATTCCATGCATCTAGTCATGTGAAACTAGAGATAGTGTGACACTTGTCTGGGATAACATGGTGAAATTATTGTGATTGTATTGAAATTTTAAGTGGCATAACTACCAAATTAAGTTATAAAGTTTGAATTAAACCATTGAAACAAGCCTAGAGTTGTTGTAAATTAATGGCACTTAAACTAGAATTAAAGTCCCCATACTCAAAGTTATATGATTTAAATCTAAAGAGACATCATGCTTATTTATTTCCAAAGAGCTCAAGTGAAATTAGTTTCTACAAAGAAATTGAATCCATAGATATCTGTGTTTACTTACAAACTACTTCTAGTAAGAGATACTGATGATGCCTAAATATGTATCATAGGTGCCCAGAGTGTTTAAAAACACTTCTAATTTTAGAATTCTAGGAATTCAGTGCATGTGTTGTAGGTTTTGATAATCTTCTTATCTATTGATGAAATAGAGGCAAAGCAAGCGGACTATTTCACAATATTTATAATGTTTGTTAGTTGGGAGCCACTATGGAAAAATGGTTCATATATGCAAAATATGAAGTATGTTGTCTTAAAAATAGTGAATAATGATCAAAATATAATATAAATACTAATATAAGATGGATATTTATAATGATAATTAATCTAGAGTGATCTGATTAAAAAAGGATCAAAAATAAGGGTAGGGTAGAAAGAAGGTATTTGTAGACACCAAAATCGTGTCGACTCCCTTGGTCATCCCCCGTTTTATTCTCCCTCGCCTATTTAACCCCTGTCGTCCATTTTTCCCACTAGCCTTGACCCTGGCAGCTTGTCAAAATGAGCAAAAAGACTAAAGTTAGTCTCTGCCCCCATTTTACATCTGCCGACCATGGTCACCACCCGACCGACGTCGCCGACGTCGGTCACTTATCGGCCGACGTCGGCGGTCCTGCTGACGTTAGTTCTCCTTAGCACTGTGTTCTCAATCTGAATGCAGGAACCATTATTCCATTATCCGTTACCCATTCGGTTCCCAATCAATTTTCTGATCGGTTATCGAACCGTTCCTGGGCTTCATCCGTAACCTCTTCATTCGATCAACCAAGGTTTGATTCATTCACAAACTCTTGCAATCAATTCTGGCGATCAACCAACTCCAGCATTCAACTAATATGCATTGGCTTTGATCAAATTCTGGAAGTGCATCGATGACTTCAACCATGGCTTTTATCACGTCTTCTGACAGGTAAGTATTTCCTCTATTTTTTTTAATTTCTTTCTGGTTATTATTTGTTTGTTATTTCTATCACCCCGGATCTTCAGACTGTAGACCCGAGCCCTGAGTCCCTTCTTTACATCTCTGCCCACTATCCCAATCTATAACTCTATCTAGACTCAACCAAAACCCCCAGACCCTATCCAGACTCGACCTTACTTTGACTAGACCCTATCCAGACCTTGTCCCGACTCTACCAAACCCTGCCCCGATCCTGACCAAAACCCTATCCCAACTCTACCAGACTTTCTGCAACTCACCCAGACTCTGTCCAGAACTTGCCCCGACCGATGCCGATCACTACCCCAACCAACGCCGGCACTTTAACCGATGTCGGCACCTTCCCCTGACCGACGCCGGCACCATAGAGACCGACATCGGCGACTGTGCAGAACAGTTCACTACATATCAGGTATGCATTTGTGTTTTCATCTTTTATTTACTTTCATTCTGTCTTTCTATTATTTCCATTCCTGGCAAATATTTCTATTTTTAACTAGTGGGTTGATATCCTTCTAGGAAGTCTTTTGTACTTTCGAGATCAGGCGTTTACTTGACAGCCCACCGTCTCTCTATCTAATGTTTTTTCGTGTTTAGTCTATTTTTCTTTGCAGGTGTCATTCCTCCACAGCCAAAGAGGAGTACCTTCCAACGTCTAATTTTAGTGTGCATGACTATAATCAGGTATCTTCTAGCCTTGACCATTTCTTTTAGTTTCTTATTTCTTCTTTGAATGTAGAAAGCAATTTAGCATAGAAACATTCTGGCACGCTCAGTGGGACCCTAGGGCCTTCTTTGGGTTCTTTTCTTTCTTTCATTCATATAGGTGCATTAGGTTTCTTCCTTTTCACCTCCTTTCGTCTCTTCTTAAACAACATCATAAGTAGGACTAAAAAGAACTTTTCTTTTCTTTCTTGCACTTCTAGACTAGTCAAAACTCATATTCTTCAACTCTTTCTCCATTCGTCTTCATACGAACAAACATTTAGACTTGGGCATTAAAACACTTTGCATTCATTTATGTTTGCCTGCATCTCTAGGACCACACATAGTAATTAACAAATGCATATTGAATTAATCTAGATCACTTGATGTTACACGACCAAACCACTTGCACAAAACAAACATTTTAACTTACCTGAGACAAGGCCCAACTGGGATTTCATCCCCCAGCGGATACCTTACCTATCCCGGTGATCTTACTTGGATTTCATCACCAAGGAGAAAGCCCACTCTGTTCTCTGGCGAGAGCCTAATCTCTAGGGGAAGTATATTTTGGCTAAGCGAAACCAGCTAACCACTGGAATCGTGAAGTGAGGGGAGCTTGCTCCTTAGCACCAGGCCTTGTATGAAACCTAACACAGACTTCTTGAGCACCATAACAAAACCTGAAACCATCCATAGACTGCTTCTTCTAGGACCTAACTCGAAAGCCAATCTTCCTCTACACATATTCTAAGGCATAAGCCACTATAATCCTAATAATCTACTCCTAGGGTTTTAGGATCTACTTGTGTTCTTCATCCTTTTAGTTCTTATCTACTTATTTGAGCTTGTGAGGACGTTCTTTCCTTGCCTTGAATGGTTTTGACTCGTAGTCAAACCAAGGCTCTTCTTGACCATGCTAGACGTCAATCACTTTCACCTACCCCATCTATAACCAATCCTATAATGGAGTTCTACTCAGAGACTGAAAGAATTCCTATTAGGACTCATCCCTAACCCAGACGCCTATCATCCCAGGAGGGGACCAATATTTTTCATGATTCTTGGACCTCAATGTCACAGCCCTCCAAAACTATCTCGTGAGAAACCTAACGCGAGACCTTTCAGGTGACGTAGCGATGACATCAACACCATTCGCCACCCAACCTTTTACGACCCAGCCTTTCACCTCAACCGTTAACCCGACCATGGCCAATACGCAAAGTTTGGCCTCCTCGTCTATTTTTAGACCGACCTCCATCAGGGATTCATTACCCCCTCAACCACATGCAATTCAAACAAGTTCTACATCATACCAAAACTTGATTGTCTCGACCCCACACACTCTTGTGCCCATATATGCAGGAGTGCCTATCTCCTCTTTTGCCCATGCCACCACACAACCTCCTTTGGTGGTATCTGGTCAGCCTATGCCTTCTACCTTCATAACCCAATGACCCTTAGCCTCTACTTCTATCCCTTGCGACTATTCATCCATACGTTGCACCCTTACTGGGTACAACCGACTACGTCGTATGCCTCTTCTAGCCTCTTTCAAGTGCCTTACAACCTAGGGGGCACTCCGTCTGCCAATCCGTCAGTAGACATCATTAAGATGCTGATGGATAAAATGTCCAGTCTCGAAGCTTCTATCTCTGGTTCAAGTAATGTCTCTTCATATGACCATATTTGCAACGAGCCCATCCATCCTTCTGTCCCTATCCAACCATACCCCAACCATTGGGAGCTTCCTAAATTCACTCGCTTCTAGAGCAAGGAGGATTCTCAACAACATCTACGGGCATTCAGACATGCATGTTACCTTATCGCCCACGATGATGCATTGCTTCTACACACGTTTCCTATGTCTCTTTCTGGACCTTGCCCTTGACTGGTATAGCTCTCTTGCCAGACATTCTATCTTTTCATTCATTCAACTTGCCCAATTATTCGTTGACCATTTCTCAATCAATATCACTAAACAAGTCTCGATCATAGACCTTTACTCCATTAGGCAATTTGACGATGAATCAATAGTCAATTTTGTCGCCCATTGGAGAGGCTTGATTAACCAGCTCTCCTTCTCCTTGCCTCAACCCGAGCTCATTGAGCTCTTTTCCCGAGCATGTGCCAGTCACATCTCATCCACCTTGCGGGTTCAAACATTCCGCACTTTCAATGAAGCCTTCACCATGGCCCGAAAGCTTGAACTCCACGCCATTGAAGAAGATAAGGTCAAATTGCGTAACACCAACACAAGAACCAATGACCATTCTTCTTCCAGACCTTCTTCTACTCACTCTCAATCCAAGGGGTTGGCAAACACTATCATCTTTAGACCATCATCTTCAACAATAACCAAGTGACCATCATCTTCAACATTAGACTACATCAATAAACATTTTCAACGTCAATCCATATAGCGTCAATTCACTCCAATTGGGGAGTCATATGCCTCTGTCTTGGATAAACTCGTCAAACAGGGGGTCCTCAATCTCCCTTCAATCTAACCACATCAATTCGACCCCTCAACACCTATCCCTGCATGGTATAGGGAGAACCACTTTTGAAACTATCACCGTGTCAAAGGCCATGACACGGATCACTGTCAAACTTTCAAAAACATCGTTCAAGACATGCTAGACAAGGGGGATCTTATCTTGGATAACCCAAACACACCACCCAACCAAAACCTTGACATCTTCAAACAACTTTTTCCTAATCACCCGCCTACTCAAGACAATGTCCAAACCATGATCAATGACCCTCAAGACCATGATATACACACGGTTGACACTATCTTTTCTCTTATCCCTGACCAACCTCTTTCATAGGTGGAAGACCCTTCTTCCCCTATACCTCCTCCACATGGTGAAGAACTTTATTTTCCTACTTGTCCTCCATCGACTTCTCCCATATTGGAGGACGCTTTGACCACATCAACACCAGCTGCCTCGCCTTCATCCTTCTTATCATCCATAGATGATCATACCTTTTTAACTCCTCAACCACACATAGAAGCCATGACTAATCTGGAGCTCTTTCCACTTAAAGAGCCCACATTTTTAATCCCTTCTCCATTGAGAGAAGAACCATCCACATATAAGTCCAAACCCGCACAGGCATCCATCATGCCTAAAGAGATTAAACCTCTTGGTGTTTGCCCCACATCTAATCTCGCCTCTCGCAATAGTGGCCCTCAACTCAAACCAAAGAAGGCTACTAAACCACACCAGAGGCTTCCTCCCCCACCTTCGTCATTACCTTCAATCTTGGGCCCACATCCGTCTACTTTAATAGGGATGCTTCCTACTCCCATACTTCACAGAGGCGACTCGCCTCCATTACACTCTCAACCCATCAGACATATATCTCCTCCAAACCATCGACTAATGCCTCTGCCTCTCAAACCAAAGTCACCAACCCTCACTGCAACAAGACACTCAGACCCGTTAGCAGGTTCTTATGCCTTGCTGTTACAGCAATTGTTGCAGTCCTCTCGTATCTATCTCCCGCCTCTTAAACCATATCAATCTCTCAGACCAAAACCACCCCGGTTCGATGACACTCGCATTTTTGCATATCATCGCACACCTGGGCATGACACCGAGCATTGTTGTGCCATCAAAGTTGCCATTCGCCAATGTCTAGGGAATGACACCTTTCTTCTTGACCACATCATCAAGAAACCTTCAACACCACCCCACTCATCAACTCTCAGATCAAGGCCATCTTGGTTCGACAACTCTAAATTCTATCATTATCATCACACTCCAATACATGACACTAAGCATTGTTGCGCTCTTAAAGCTGTCATTCATCAACACTGGAAAAAGGATTCCCTTCTCATCAAGGATCCTCTTGACCACCTCTCTAACAAATCATCAACACCAACCCATGTTTCTCAAACCTCGTCACCTAAATCGAGATCTCCACACCAGACTAGGGTCCCTTCGCTGCCTTTAACCCCCTTATTCGACATCAACACAATCCATCTGACCACTAAACCTAAATCAACCTTAACCAATCCATCAAACATTCTCCCTAGCCGCTGGGGGAACTCAACCTTCATCCAAGCCTCGACCAACCTTTCAACCCAATCTCGATCAAATATCAATCATTCTTTTAATCCTAAACCTCGATCAAGTGTCCATCAACCCTACCCTCAACCAAACTTTCAACCCAAACATTTAACTCGACCTCAACCAAACATTCGACCCAACCAAAGACCAAATACCAACCAATCAACCCTCGACCAACCATTGACCAACTATCAAATGACCAAATCTCAACCAAACATTGACCAACCTTTTTATCAAAATATTCAACCAGTCTCAACCAATCAACAATCATATCAACCAACTTCACAATCAACACCTGACCAATCTGGAAAGAGGCAAATGGGGCAAGTTTGCTCCTAATTGGCTCGAACCTTTTATTATCACGCACAAGTATGGATCAGGGACTTATCATCTATCTTCTCTTGATGGACGACCAGAACCTGAGCCTCTTAATGCGTTGCATATGCAACCGTTCTACTGCTAGTCGAGTATTCATCCACTTGACACTTAACTTGAGCTCGTCCCTTGAGCAATCCCCGTCCTCTTAGTCCTATTTCCTTTCAACCTTATTCCTCTTAACAATTCCTATAACCCTTTTATGTTGTATGGATGCTTTGTCCTAATAAAAGGGAGCCCTTACCCTTCTATAATCTTGTCCATGACTCACATTTTTGTAAAAACAAATCAAGATGTAACAATATCCATGGTCACTATATCAATATCAAATCAAAAGGCAGACTGCTCCCTTGAAGGACAGCTGTACTATCATTGTTGTAATTAATAGACTGCTCCCTCGAAGGACAGCTATTCAAAAGCCCTTATATTAAACAAAAATCTAGACCACTCCCTCGAAGGATGGCTATGACTAATCTGGCAATAAATAGCACTATTTTAGAAGCTTCCCGCATTGATCAGCTTCACAACTGACCACCAAGCAAATGACATCTCTATGCAGGCTTCCTGTATTGATCAGTCTGCACCTCAAAAAAAAAAAAAAATGAGTCGTGGACTTGACTTGTAGTTGTCTCAGGGTCTCCTATAAAAAGGGGCAAAGTTATCTCTGCTCTTAAAACGGGTTACCCTTTTTCCTCCTCCTATCACCTGCTCAAGGGACTTCGAGCTCACTTTAATGTCAAAGTGATTTGATTACCGCTCTAACATAACTCTGGTTAACGACGTCACGCATGAATGGGGCTCTTGATTCTACTAACCCCTATCTATGCTATCCTTTTGATCCTTGTCAATGAAAGAGCAATGTGCCTTTCACTTCTTCTGTACTTTGGTCACATTCACCTTCATCACTTGTCAATCAACTCAACTCAACTCTCTTTTCAAACCACTCCCATCGCCTATTCACATTAGTTTCTATGGACACCAATACACATGGAAACTATCGACCAGCCGCAATTTATGTTAAGCATAAACCAATACCTGCTGAAGCATAAATAGACCTCAATTCATTTTTAGCATACATCCAACACGAATATGGAATATTGATAGAGATGAAAGACCTCTCAACCAATGTTGCAGAATACACCATCACACAATATGGAAAAGGTTGCAACATCATCTCTTCCCCTCATCATTTCATCATGACCAAGACCAATCTATCAACCATTTTAACTTCCTGTCTACTACTCGGACCTTTGTCTGAACTACATTGGTCTAAGGCCCTATCACCAAGGCTATGTAGGCAGCACTTAGATGACACGACTGTCTTATGGGGTTAGCTCAACCACCCTCATTTTTTCATCTCTCTGATGGACAAACCTTCTTTCCTCCTTTTAACCATAACCTTACCCTTGACCACGACCAATGCCATCCCTTTGACCCTTCCTCCCTTCTAGGGAGAACTACATTGGCCTGAGGCCATTCCACAGGGGCTATGTAGGCAGCACTCAGTTGATATGGGGTCTTCTGAGGTTAGCTCGGCCACATCCTTTCATCCATTCCTCCCCCTCGACCACTGACCATTGGAGATCATGCCTATCTCCTCCGACCTCAACCACTTCCAAGACAATGTTGCCTTGGTTGTTTTTGCATGTATGCTACCTCATGACTAGTTAGCAGAATTGTTCGCAGACCTTAATTTTGGACCCTCACAAGTATAGGATCGCAAACCGGTTGATCCACACTACTTGTGACATTTTCATGTCTCTAGGAGCACTTCCTGAGCTCTGGGATACCTAGAACGTGATGACCCATTTGGAGCTTCAGCTTCAATTGAATAACCCGATCAACAAATGACTAAATGCTAGGGCCTAGTTATTTCAATTTTGGCACTCCTTGACCCTTGACCTGTGACACTTTAACCTAACCATCTTATGCAGTGGTATGCGTGCAATTACAACTTTTGTAGCATTCACCCTCACCCCTTTTTCATCTACTCTTTGTCAAATCAGCACCTGATTCTCGGTTCCCTTCCCTCGACTCCTGCTTTGAGGGGGAATTCCTTATCCATAATCGGGGCAATCCGCTACCTATTTTTGTCTTGTAGTTCATTCGAACAACCAACAAGACAAAATCAACCTTATCCACACTTGGGGCAATCACTCCTATTTTTGTCTTGCAGTTCATCCAGAACAACCAACAAGACAAAAAGGGGAAAATGTAGACACCGAAATCGTGTTGACTCCCCTGGTCATCCCCCGTTTTATTCTCCCTCGCCTATTTAACCCCTATCGACCATTTTTCCCACTAGCCTTGACCCTAGCAGCTTGTCAAAATGAGCAAAAAGACTAAAGTTAGTCTCTACCCCCATTTTACATCTGCCGACCACGGTCGCCACCTGACCGACGTCGCCGACGTCGGTCACTTATCGGTCGATGTCGGTGGTCCTGCCAACGTCGATTCTCCTTAGCACTGTGTTCTCAATACGAATGTAGGAACGTTATTCCATTATCCATTACCCATTCGGTTCCCAATCGATTTTCTGATCGGTTATCGAACCGTTCTTGGGCTTCATCCGTAACCTCTTCATTCGATCAACCAAGGTATGATTCATTCATAGACTCTTGCAATCAATTCTGGTGATCAACCAACTCTGGCATTCAACTAATCTGCATTGGCTTCGATCAACTTCTGGCAGTGCATCGACGACTTCAACCATGGATTTTATCACGTCTTCTGACAGGTAAGTATTTCCTCTGTTTGTTTTTATTTCTTTCTGGTTATTATTTGTTTGTTATTTCTATCACCCTGGATCTTCAGACTGTAGACCTAAGCCCTGAGTCCCTTCTTTACATCTCTACCCACTATCCCAATCTATAACTCTGTCCAAACTCAACCAAAACCCCCAAACCCTGTCCAAACTCGACCTTACTTTGACTAGACCCTGTCCAGACCCTATCCCAACTCTACCAAACCCTACCTCGACCCTGACCAAAACCCTATCCCAACTCTACCAGACCTTCTGCAACTCACCCAGACTCTGTCCAGAACTTGCCCCGACCGATGCCGGTCACTACCCCAACCGATGCCGGCACTTTAACCGATGTCGGCACCTTCCCCTGACCGACGCTGACACCACATAGACCGACATCAGTGACTGTGCAGAATAGTTTGCTGCATATCAGGTACGCATTTGTGTTTTTGTCTTTTTATTTACTTTCATTCTGTCTTTCTATTATTTCTATTCCTGGCAAATATTTTTGTTTTTAACTAGTGGGTTGATATCCTTCTAGGAAGTCTTTTGTACTTTCGGGATCAGGCGTTTGCTTGACAGCCCACCGTCTCTCTATCTAACATTTTTTCGTGTTTAGTCTATTTTTCTTTGCAGGTGTCATTCCTCCACAGCCAAAGAGGAGTACCTTCCAACGTCTGATTTTGGTGCGCACGACTACAATCAGGTATCTTCTAGCCTTGACCATTTCTTTGAGTTTCTTATTTCTTCTTTGAATGTAGAAAGCGATTTAGCATAAAAATAGTATTGTTGATCTTCATTCCAAACATCATGACAAAGTTCAAATATCATCTAGGCATGTACTTAACCAATGTATGACATGAAGTAGGATAAGCTCAAATCCTATCACACATCAGGAAAACATCTAAGGAATGTGGAAAATAATGCAAATAAGAACCAAGTTCACTTTAAATATTTACCCCTACAAGAAAACAACATTAGCCCAAATTCAAGAAGAGTAAGAAAACAAAATGAACCTAAGAACTTTTAATTAACCTCACATTAGCACAAGCTAATAGTTATACATTCAAAAATGTACACACTAGGAATTCATAAGAATAATTTAAATCTAGAAATCAAAACAAACAAATCAGAGAGAAGGCAAGATAACAAAAGACACACGTAAATTTGGACAAACTTTTCAAAATTCCTTGCTTATTTTAATTGCTCAAAAGTTACAATTGGTTTTTGGCTCCAAGAACTCCCTCCCTTTTTTATAATTGGCAATGCCTCTTTATATAGACCTTTCATGAGATATGTCAATTAGTTGTGTCAAAATTTAAGGACAGTTGTCCTTTTAAAATCTTTTGAGAAACTTATAGACACTCTAAATGACTAACCTATAGGCAATGTGATTTACAAGTTGCACATGAATTTACAAAAAGAATATTCTCTTTTCACAAGTATACAAGATTAATTATAAAATAATACTCCTATCTTAACCAACTTGGAGACCCTTGTGTTGTCACATTCTTTTGCTTCCCTTGTAGGATCTTCTTTCTATAATTTTGTTCATTGCTAAGTTGGAGATAAATGATAGGTCTCATGAATAATTCCATTTTCTTGATCTTCTAGGCCCTTGAGATCCCTCTTAGTCCATTTTAAAGCTTGTTTGATGCCTTTGGCATTTCTTATCTTCTCCTCTGATGACAAAATCAGGCCCATGACCTTTTTTTTATCAGTCCCTATTTTCCCTTGTCCTTGTTTCCTTACTTCTTGCATGAATTAAGTATTTTTATGCTTGAACTCCTCATCATTTATTAGAAATAAAGGACTAAGTGTGGTAGGCACTTTAATCAAGCTATCCAATATGTGCAACATTTTATCTTCTTATTACTTGAGGTCCTTAGAAATGTCTTCCATCTGCTTAGACTAGCTACTTAGGGAATTGATCCTATAAATTGATATATCCATATCCATATTAAGGTGGGCTAGGTTGACTGTCCAAAATTAAGGGATTTCATTTTTAGTCAAGACCTTGATCAAATTCCTTACTTGTTAGTTCAAAGCTTGCCATTCACTAACTTGACATATGGCCTTATTACTTTATTTATATATTGCATCCTCCTTTGTCTTGATTGATTTTAAATAATTGAATAAATCAATAATGGTGTCCTCAAATTGTTTGATTCTATCTTCTTGGATTGACAGGATGGCTTGTTCTTTCAGATTCCTATTCTACTATAAGATGCCCTTGATTATTATTTTCAACTAATATATCTAAGCCTAAGCCATTTGAATAACATTTTCCTCAAATATTGGGTCTTCACTAAGATTTTTTCCCCCAACTAGAGTCAATTCAACAAAAGGTTCTACTTTTTGTAAAGTGAACTCTTCTCCACCAACCATGGCCTTATTCTTAGTTACTCTCTACAAACTAGAAGTGGTTGGGTCAAATTTGATGCCAACTGAATATTTTATCACTTTGAAAGTTGGGGTCTCCATTTATTCTCCACTTTATTCTCTTGTAACATCCATTATTTTCTCTTCCTCCTTTTACAATAAAACTATCTATGGTTTGACTTCCTCATGCATTGGAATATTGATTGCTTGCATCAATGGCCAAGCATGGTGCATGGTAGGTACCTTTTAAAATTTCCCATCAACGAATAATTCAAGAATGGTTAGACTCTAAATAAATTTTACCTCATTGAAGAGATTAAATTCACTTAAAGGATGAGTAAAGGTCACCTTAGGCTTCTTAGCCTTTACTAGAACAATGGCTAATTCATATTTTCTTTTGGGGATGTCTATAGGAACTAGGTCTAACAATTCCTTCCCATTTTCTTATTTATCTACCTCCATTTATTCATCCTCAGAATCATAGGCTAATTATATTAATTTTAGATCATCTTCAATTATTTCACCAGGGTCTAGTGCTACCATATGAACTTGTTCCACTAGTGATCCTTGATTATTTGCTTGAGTTGAAGAAGATGTAATTTCATTGGGCATTCTCTCCTATATCCTTTAATCAAATTGTGCCTCAATTTTGGATTCTATCTATAAATGAGATGGTGGAGGTCTAAAATATATACCACTCATCAAATGGTACTACATTGGCCCCAATTTCCATTTGTTATCATCCCCTTTTTGCTCTCTTTGCATTCTAGACTCTAGTTTGGTGTTGTGCTTTTTCAACCTAAAGGTGACCTCAGAGAATGAAGAGGCCTCTGTATATATAGGATCAAAATCACCAAGTTGATGATCATAGGGTACATTTATTCCCTTGGCTTTCAAGTGTTCCTTAACCCTTCCCTATGGATCTCATTGTCTTAGTTCATCAATTTAGAGATTGAAGGAGGTCATATGTTTGGAAGAAACCTCAATGTTGTCCCATTGTCCAAAATATTCATTCTAATGGTTAATGGGAAGCCATGAAGCAATCCTTTCCAATTTGTCTTGAAAAGACCATCAATTCCATTTCATAGTTGCTAATCCACCTATTGCTCAGCTAACTTGATAGGCACATAGACTGGTAACCTGAGAGGGGTGCATTGTGTTCCTTTAACCCTGATGATTATGCAATCTAGATACAACTAGTTGTCTCTCATGGCTTTAATTGAATTCTTTATCAAGGGGCTGAATCTTGACATTAGATTCCCAGTTATGGCCTTGGTTAGGGCTAGATAAGCATAGTCACATATGAATTGTATGTGGTCATAATATTTGAATATATTAAATTTTGAATAGTATTGGGAGACTATTTGTCCCATTAGGTGACCATTCTCAAAGGTTGGGGATATATTTTGTGGCAAAGAAGGCATCTATGAAGTATGACATCATGAAGAATTGGTTCCTAGTTTTCTTATTGACTATGAAGATTTGCCTACTTAAACAAGTGTTGACCACTTCACCAAGGGGAAGGGTGAGCTATTTCTCAACCATAAAATATACTAAGGGAACCCAAATTTTGTCCACATATGTGGTGGTTAAATTTACACATAACCTATTCATCATGGTCATGATCATTTTTATCTTAGGTTTAAATTGACTAATGGTAATATTTCTATTGAAATCTAAAAACACCTAGTTTTCAAAATATAACCATAAGGTAAGGATGGTCTTCAAGTCATTTTCCTTAGCCCTATTATTGATTTTTATTTGAACTATTTGGGGTTTAAGAATTTTGTAATAGTTTTCATATTCTATGGTAGAGATATAATCTATATTTATACAAGTATTCTCATTGATTAACATGACCTTATCAATTTTACCATATCTAAAAATAGGAGAGAGGATGTCTATACAATGCAATAAGTCAAGTTTTGTTGTGACATAATGGAGACCCATTATTTGAATGGTAACTATGTCATAGTAGAGTCTTCTTGCTGACACAATCTTCTCCTCTTCTCTCATGATGGGTTATTGGTTTTGAATGGTCTAAAAATAGCCTAGCTAATTATTTCCCCCATTATTTAAAGTTTTGGCATCAAATTATGTGTCTTTGAAAACTCTTTTTCTACATCCAAGGTCAAATAGAGTTATACATCTTTTCTAGAGACACTTTTATAGGCTACCATGGCTGTAAATTTCTATAAATTACTTGTTAGTGATATTTAATTGAATTATGGATCAAATTATCCTTGCATATATTTTAATCTAATCCTCCTTTACTTGATTATGATGATCACAAGGTCAAACTAGGGATTCTAAATGCACTAGGGTTTTTCTAAAGGTTTCTTATAGTGCTTTAATGACAGTAGATATTTAAACTTATGTAATATTCATGACATAGATTGTGTTTAGATCTCTAAATTTATACCTTTGCATTTCCTAATTCCATAAAATATCTAACTTGGCACATCAATCTTATGTGGATTCAATGTGGAATCACCGTAAGTGACCGTTGTCTTTTGAAAAGTCCACATTGATCTTACACATTTGGAATTATTTACATGGATCAATGTAGTTCATTGATCTTGATCTATAAGATCAAACTCTATTGGTCCTAACATTTTTTCAAATATCTACATTTATCTCACACCATTGATCTTGATTACATGGATCAATCATGCTCTATTGATCTTAATCTGCTCAGTTATGCCTCCTACTCCATAGATCATTGATATATATGTTTACGCTCATCCATATACCATTGATATTTAAAATATACTCAAGCTTTACTTTATGGCCTGTAGCTATGCCATGTGATACCTTTGCATTCATCTTAACTTTTATATGTTCATCACACACCATTCAATCATATTCATTTGAGCAAATTTGGACCATTGGATATAGATTTGCAAGGTTGAATACCATTAGCTACTTAGTGTTCTTTGGTTGTGAGTGTGATACTATTCACCTTCTCACTTATCCTAGGGCTTCGATAAATTATTGAGTTGATGTACATCATTAGATCAAACCTACCTGAGTGAACATGTATCATAGATGCTTAAAAGATGCTCAAGTTTTATTATGAACCGTGAGATTGACTTTTCAACTTCGATCTCACACCATTAAATCTTTCCATTCGATCAAATGCATGTCATATATTGAGATATAGGTAGTCGAACATGATTGGTTCCTATAGATAATAGGAAATATTAAAGTTAGAGCTTGGGAATAATATAAAACTTAAGCTAAAGTCTTAGACCAAGGTTTTGATTTGTATTAATAAATATGAATAAAGATTTAGGTTAAATTCTTAAGCTAAGTTTAAAACATATTAAAGTGGACCCAATAAAATAAAATACCTAGCATAAAGTCTTAGCATAAGGTTTTCATTTCACTAATAAATACGAAAAACATTAGGGTAAGGCTTTAGGCTAAGCTTTATAACAAAGGGACCATGCATTAGTTAGATCATGACAATAATAAAATAGACCAAGGGATCATGGGACATAGAGGGACCAAGCATAATATTTTTATACTAAGGTTTGGTCATGTTGAAAAACATGACTAAGCCTTAGGATAAAAATTAAACTAAGTCCATGGCATAATTAAAGTATTCTCACATAATTTGCTCCCACACAATTTTAAATTTACTTCAAAAGGACCTAGGTTTAAAATATTAGAATAGAGTTATAATATGACTAACAATAAATCCAATTAAACTTTGATAGATCAAAGGCTAAAAAAATATCAAAAATACATTGAAGCATAAAACCCTAAGCAGGTTCAGTCCCAAATTAGATTCTATCGAACCTGCAATATAGAAACACAAGCAATAATTTTTAACATCTGAATGGGTGAAATTATGATCATCTTACAACATGCCCATTAATCCAAATGAAATCTATGAATAATGTGAAAATGTGTTATATTATGATCAAGTAAATTTTCAATTTTAAGGTACAAATTTGCATAATTTGACACAAGGGTCCCCATTTATCAAATATGGGGGTATGTTGACCTTAACAAATGGAAAACTTTTGGGGAAGTATAGTAATATGTTATAATTAAGAGACTTTTGTTCATACTAATAATTAAGTTAGTTATTCCACTTGATTGAACACCATTATTTAGATAAATTCATGGTTGAAACAAGCCTTGCACATATAGAATTGGGATCAAACATCAAGACCTAGTCATGTAATGTATGTGTTGTGATTCCACTTACTATTTTCCATGGGATTTGGGGAAATAGCTTATAGATTTCATGGCTTTGATCATTAACATTGACTTTCACCATGTTTGGATATTTATTTAGAAATATGATTTAACTTAGTGACGGCTTGGGCATTTCTCTGCTACTAGTCAGGAATTCATAGCCTCAATAGAGATGCCTTTGGCTCCACTTAAGGCCTTTAATAATTCAAACTTTCACTTAACATGTGCAATCCTTATTAAAATCAAATTTAGATCAGAAGACATTTAAGATTTCAAGGAACAATTAACCAATCCATTAGTATTTTTTAGTTTCTCCAAATTATAACATCAAGATCACATTTTAACAATTCATGATCAACCAATGTTCAGAAGTCATACCTACATTTTTGAACTCTAAATTTCTTGAGTAATTGGGTGAACTTTGAGATAAGGGCTATCCAAAAGGAATTATTGAAAGCAAAGACCAAAGAAAATTTAATCAAACACACCAAATAATAAGGAAGAAAATATTTACAAACAAGGGACAAGAAGGAAAGAAATAGGAAAGAAACTAAACTAAGACTTACACTAAATTCATAAATAACTTACCTCATGATCAAATGAAAAGTTATTTAGTCTACCATAAAACCTTGAAGTATGATTGCTTGCATTCAGTGGCCTCTTCTCATGGATAGGATCACTTGTATGTTCATGTATTTTGTGTGATGTATCTTGATCCCTCACTTCCATTCTCTAGTACCTAGATTGAAGATATGGATCTAAAACCTAATCATCTTTTTCCCAAATCCTTTTATCTTGCATCAAGATTTTAAATTATTCTTCATTTATAGATTGATAGTGACTTATATCATCTTTATTCAATTATGGTAGCTCATTTAGCATTCTTAGACTAATGTCTTCATTAATCTTAGTTTGAGGTGGAGATGAACTACCAATATTTTCACCAAAACTTTCCAGGTCATCCCAAAAGGCTACTTCATCATTATCAACTAAAGGGCCATAAAATTCATTTACAACCTTACCATTAGAATTAGGTTGATCACATATTTCCAGCCCTTTGATGGGGTTATATGTAAATCCCTGATCTACTACACTTGCTTCATCTTCATGTTCTGTGAAGAATGACATCTCTTCCACCCAATTGAGTCTGACCTCATCTTGCTTTGGGATTTCTAGAATGAAATTTTTATCTTGGAATACCATACTTTATTCCAAAAATCTTGGTATAAATGTCTCCATTAATCAATTTATTTAGGGATATCCTAAATTTCAACAATGACCTCATATGAATTATCCTCACAGCTATCTTTTGAAGAGAGGTTAGCTTGTATCTAATCTTGTTCATGGGTCTACTCATAATAAAGGCTATTCCCTCCTATAGATCATCTTTAGGTTCATTTTCTTCTTCAGATGGAAAATCAAATCCCATACCATGAAGGATTTAGATGTCTTTTCAAATTCAGATGTTCGTGTAATATTATATTGATTAAACATAGATTCAAATGTATCTTTTTTCCTTTTGATATGCTTCAAAGACATTACAATGATTAGCTAAACCTATATCACAGAGGTTCCTTTCATATATGTTCTTAGAATGACCTATTATTGTTGTTATCATGAAACTTATTTGTAGGCCTATTGGACCTTTGAGAAGCATATTTTTTGTTAGATTTTTCCCCAATATTACCCACTTGATTTTGACACTAAAGGAAATCGATACTCAGATTTTGAACCATATTAAGTATAGATTTATCCTCATTATTTGGTGTTTTTGAGTTATTAACTTGAGTATTGCTAATGGCAGTAGGCATCAAAGTTTTCTAGTCTTAGGGATGGGATCCGTTGGTAGAGTTATTCAATAATCCCAAGTTTTGGCTAGGATGTGCATGGCTTAAAGGCAATTGATTCAGGACATGAAGTTTATTTAAGGTAGTAATATTTTGATTATCATTGGGATGACATTAAACATAGGTAAATTTGGATTGACATTAGGATTGAAATATTCCAATTATCTTTGGGGTTGCATCTAGCCATTAATGATGACAACCTTGGTATAAGCTAAAGTTAATGTGTTCATGGGCCCAATAAATATTTTTATAAACATAGAAGCTATCGGATCTAAGGCATCCTTATAGATTTTTAAATTTAAGGCCTCATTAGGTCTGTAAGGAGCTATGGTCGTACTAAATGTTTTTTTGGAATCTAGCATTAAAGGCTCTTATGGGCTCATTTGCATCTATTTTCACCATGGTGAATTGTTGGTATAGGACATAAGGACTAATGATTTACCAAATTGATCAATGAAAATCTTATGAAAATCATTCCAACTAGTGATATAGTTTTTTGAAAGATTGAGGAACCATTCATATGCAACATCTTTGCAAGTAAATGGAAATATTCTACATCCTACATATTCATGAACTATATTTAACAATCTCAAAGTACCTTTGAAATATTTAACATGTTCTCCAGTTGTGACAACATTATTGGGACTAAACAAAGGCAAATACCTTTCAATATTTCTTGGTAAGTCATGTACCTAGCCAGGAACATTGATAAAAGATCCACCTAACCATGCCATATCCTGATGAGGATCTTGCTTATGGTAGTTAAAACTTGTAAAATCTTTGAACCCCATTTGAAATATGATGTGTAAATATTATCATTACAAATAAAAGTGATTAGACTTGCACATTAAGCAAATTTTGCACAAATATGTATAAAGAACAACAAAAGACATCAATATTTAACTAAAATAGCTTGAAGATATGCCAAAATACATGAATATAAATGATATTTACATGTCCAAGTTCAAATAAACTCAAATTTGCAAAGGACCTATGAATATTTTAACAAAGCCACTACTATTAACCTCAAACACCTTGGATTCATAAATCTTAAGCTATCTTTACCAAAATTACACATGGATCTTACAGTAACATCAATCTTTGTCTAAAAGAAGCACAAATATTTGTGTAAGACCATAAATATTAATGATATTTACACAATTGTGCAAAGAATTACATAATTATGCAAATATTACACCAATCTTTGAACACAATTCACAAGAATGAGCAAAGATACTTTAAATCTACTAAGATATAACTAGCCCTCCTTCTAGCACCAACGAAGTGGGCCTATTAAATATTTGAAGCCCGCATTCTAGCACCATCGAATCCCCTCCTATTGAAGCCTTAATATGTATCATAGGTGCCCAGAGTGTTTAATAACACTTATCATTTTAGAATTCTAGGAATTTAGTGCATGAGTTGTAGGTTGTAATAATCCTATTATCTTTTGATGAAATAGAGGCAAAACAAGAGGACAGTTTCACAATATTTATAATGTTTCATGGTTGGGAGCCACCATGGCCAAATGGTTCATCTATGCAAAATAAAAAGTATGTTATGCTAAGAATAGTGAATAATGATCAAAACCTAATCTAAATACTAATCTAAGATGGATATTTACAATGATAATTAAGCTAGAGTGATCTTATTAAAAAAGGAACAAAATGAAGGGTAGGGCATAAAGAAGGTGTTACTAATATTCGTTCCAAACATCATGACAAAGTTCAAATATCATCCAAGCATGCACTTAACCAATATATGACATGAAGTAGAATAAGCATAAATCTTATCACACATCAGGAAAACATCTAAAGAATGTGGGAAATAATAAAAATAAGAACCAAGTTGACTTTAAATATTTACCCCTACAAGCAAATAATATTAGCCCAATTGCAAGAAGAGTAAGAAAATGAAATGAACCTAAGAAATTTCAATTAACCTAGCATTGGCACAAGTTAACATCTCTAAATTCAAATGTACACACAAAGAATTCATAAGAATAATTCAAATTTGGAAATCAAAACAAACAAATGAGAGAAAATCTATGATAACAAATGATGTAAGTAAATTTGGGCAAACTTTGTAGAGTTCCTTGCTTATATTAATTGCTCAAAAGTTACAATTGATTTTGGCTCTAATAACTCCTTTCTTTTTTTACAATGGGAAATACCTCTTTATATAGGCTTTTAATAAGATATGTTTGCTAGTCATTTCAAATTTTAAGCACAGTTCTCCTTTTTCAATCTTTTGAGAAAATTATAGACATTCTAAATTACTAACCTATAGGAAATGTAATTTATAAGTTTCACATGCCTTTACAAAATAATATTATCTTTTCATAAATATACAAGCTCAAGTATAAAATAATATTCCTATCTTAACTAACTTGGAGGCCCTTATGTTGTTATAGTCTTTTACTTCCCCTATAAGATCTTCATTCTATAATGTTATTCATTGATAAGCTAGAGATCAATGATATGTCTCATAAAAAATTCCATTTTCTTGATCTTCTAAGCCTTTGAGATCCCTCTCAACCCTTTCCAAATCTTGTTTAATGCCTCTGGCATTTCCTTACTTCTCCTCTAATGACAAAAGTAGGTCCATGACCTTCTTGCTATCAATCCCCATTTTCTCGTGTCCTTGATTCCTTACTTCTTACATTAATTGATTAGTTTTTTTCTTGAAATCCTCATCAATTATTAGACCCAAAGGACTAAGTTTGGTAGGCACTTTAATCAAGCTATCTAATATGTGAAACATTTTATCTTCTTATTGATTGAGGTCCTTATAAATTTCCTCTATCTACTTGGACCAACTACTCAAGGCCTTGATCTTGTCAATTACTATAGCCATAGCCATATTAAGGGTGGCTACGCTGACTATCCTAAATTCAGGGATTTGATTTTTAGTCTAGGCTTTGATCAAATCCTTTACTTTCTAGCTCAAATCCTACCATTAGCCAACATGGCCTGTAGCCTTATTGTTCTACTTATTTATTGCATCCTACCTAATCTTGATTGATTTTAAAGAATTGAATAAATCAATCATGGTGTCTTCAAAATCCCTAAATCTATTTTCTTGGATTGATAAGATGGCTTATTCTTTTAGATTATTTTTCTACTACAAAATGACCTTGATCATTATTTTCAACTGATCTATCTAAGCCTGGGCCATTTGAAGAATATTTTCCTCAAATATTGGGTCTTCACCAAGATTTTGGCTACCAATTAGAGTCAATCCAATAAAATGTTCCACTTTTTGGAAAGTTAACTCTTCTCCACCAACCATGGCCTTCTTCTTAGTTACTCTCTACAAACTGGTAGTGGTTGGGTCAAATTTGATGCCAACTATACATCTTATCACTTTTGGAGATGGGGTCTCCATTTTTTCTCAACTTGATTCTCCTAGAATAGCCATTATTTTCTCTTCCTCCTTTTTCAATGTAACTATCCATGGTTTGACTTCTTCATGCATTGGAATATTGATTGCTTGCATTAATTCCCAAGGATGGTGCATGGTAGGTACCTTTTTCAATTTTCCATTGATGAACCATTTAGGAATGGTTGGACCTTGAATCAAGTTTTCCTCACTGTAGAGATTAACTTCACTCAAAGGATGAGTGAAGGTCACATTAGGCTTCTTATCCTTCATTGGAACAATGGATAATTTATATTTTCTTTTGAGGATGTCTATAGGAACTAGTTCTAACTCTTCTTTTCCCTTTTCTTCTTTGACTACCTCCATTTCTTCATCCTCAGACTCATAAGTTAATGATAGTAATTTTAGATAATCTTCAATTGTTTCACTAAGGTCTAGTGTTACCATATGAACCTACTCCACTTGTGATGCTTACTACTCTTCTTAAGTTTAATAAGAATCAATTTCATTGGGCCTTCTCTCCTCTGGCCTTTGCTCAAGTTGTGCCTTAGGTCTAAATTTTGTCTATAACTAGGCTGGTGGAGGTTTAGAAGGTGTATCACTCAAAAAATGGTACTCCTTTGTCCTCAATTACCATTGTCATCAAACTTTTTTTGCTCTCTCTACATTATATACTTTGGTTTGATGTTGTTATTTTTTAACCTAAATGTGACCTTGAAGAATGAAGAGACCTTTATATATACAAGGTCAAAATCACCAAGTTGATGATCATAGGGTACATTTATTCCCTTGGCTTTCAAGCGTTCGTTAACCTTTCCTTATGTATCCCACTACCTTATTTCATCAATTTGGAGATTGAAAGAGGTCCTGCATTTGGAATCAACCTCAATATTTTCCCATTGTGAAATAGTAGTCCTTATAATGGTTAAGGGGAGGCCATGAAGCAGTCCCATCTTCTTGGTCTTGTAAAGACCATCAATTCCATTGCATATTTGGTAAGCCACCTCCTACTTAACTAAATTGATGGTCACATAGACTATTAACATGAAAGGGGTGCATCATGTTCCTTTAACCCTAATGATTGTGCAATTTGGATGTAACCAAATGTCTCCCAAGGCTTCAATTGACTTCTTGGTCAAGGGGATGACTCTTGAAATTGGATTCCTAGTTATGGCCTTGGTTAGGGCTTGATAAACATAGTCACATATAAATTGGCTATGGTCCTTGTATTTTAATATATGCAATTTTGAATAGTATTGGGAGATAGTGTATGTCCCATTAGGTGACCATTAATAAGGTGTTGGATATTTGTTGTGGAAATAAAGGCATCTAGGAGTTATGACATCATGAAGAATTATTTCCTAGTCTTCTTTTTGACTATGAAGATATGCCTACTTAAATAAGTGTTGACCACTTCACCAAGGGGAGGGGTGAGCTATTTCTCAACCATAAAATAAAGTAAAGCAACCTACATTTTATCCACATATGTGGTGGTTAAATTTCCACATAACCTATTCATCATGGTCATGATCATTCTTATCCCATAACTGAATTAATCAATGGGAATGTTGCCATTGAAATCTAAAAACACCTGGTTTCTAGAATATAACCATAGGACCAGGATCGCCTTCAAGTCATTTTCCTTGGCCCAATTATTGATCATGGTTTGGTTTGTTTGGATTTTAGGCATTTTTTAATAGTTTTCAAATGTTATGGCAGAGATATAATCTATATTTTTGCAAGTATGCTCATTGATTAACATGTCCTTATCAATTTTACCATCTCTAAAAATAGGAAAGAGGTTATCTATAGAATGCAATACCTTAGGTTTTGTTATGGCATAATGGAGACCCATCATTTGAATAACAACTATGTCACAGTAGATTCTTCTTACCGACACATTCTTATCCTCTCTCATGATTGGTTGCTAGTTTTCAATGCTCCAAAACAAGATCGACCAATTATTGTCCTCAGTATTTAAAGCTATGGCATCAAATTATGTGTCTTTAAAAACTCTTCCTTATGTGTCTGAGATCAAATAGAGTTAATATTCTCTAGAGACACTATTTTGGGTCACTATGGTTGTAAATTTCTCTAAATTATTTGCCAATGATCTATAATTCAATTTTGGATCAAATTATCCTTACAAAAATTTCAATCCAATCCTCATTGGCTTGATTATGATGATCACAGGGTTGAACTAGGGTTTTTGAATGTGATAGGGTTTTTATGAAGGTTCCTTATACTTATTTAATAGTGGTATCTATTTTAACTTATGCAAGCTTCGTGACTTAGATTATGTTTATATCTTTGCATTTATACCTTTATTTTTCTTATGTCCATGAAATCTCTAACTTGGCACATAAAGCTTATGTGGATCTGATGTGGCACCACCATCGAATTTTCATGACACTTTTCTCATTAATATTTAAAAAGTGATAATTGTATTTTGAAAATTCCACATATGTCCCATACCATTAGATTTATTTGCATGGATCAATGTGGTTCATGGTCTTGATCCACAATATCAAACGATATTGGTCATAAGCTTTATTGAAATGTTGATTTAAGTTTTTTGGGAATAATAGAGTTTTATTCCTATTTTAGTTAAGGGTTTGGAATAATAAATCAATAAATAATATTGTAATAATTATAGTCTTGATTTGTATAACTTATGTAACTTTTTTATCTTTCTAAAAATAGTAATAAATAAATAGAAAATATAACATATCTAGAAACAAGATAAGATGGTTGATACAGGGTCTAAAACTGGTTATGTAGGACTAAAATAATATCACAAATCATAATCTATATTTCATTTAGTGAAAGGATAAAACCACCAAAAATAAGACACTTTGGGGTCTAGTGTTATTGCCCACTCCTACCACTATTTTCTAAACTAGCCACATAGACCTAAAAATTTTGGGTTCTTTATGTTATTCTTGTGTGAGTTTATCTATGAAATCTTGAGTGTTGAATGTCAATAGATCTCACTATAGAGATGATTTAATATTCCAACCCTAACCCTCCATCATTCTTGATAAATGAGATTAAATCACTTGAAAAGGGGGGGTTAGTGTGTGTAAGATGCACTGAACATGTAATCCACACCCCTTATGTGAGCATGTTGTCTACATATCAATAGTTTGAAGAGGGATAAAACCATATGTAGTTCTCCCACCTAATGTGATTTGTGTAATAGTGTGATGCAAATGCAAAAATTTGAAATTAAGAGTGCTTAAGGTGGATAGGGATTAGTAATAGGGTTTGAATATGTTTGTAGCTATGTTAGGTGACTATATGAAAGGAATAGGAAAGTTTTCCTTATTAGTTTTCTTATATTCTTACTTGCTCTATAAGATTTTCACCTCCTTTGTAAATGAACATTGGATAGGATTTTATAGGGAACTATTGGTCATGGCTTAGATGTATTCATGTTAGGCTAACATAATGAAGGATAGGAATCAGATGAAAATAACTATTTGGGCTCAAAATTCAAATGGATAAGAGCATCAAAAATAATACACCTTAGATTCTAGTGTTATAGTCTAAGTATGACACTCTTGTCCTATAGGATTGGGACCTGGTGGATAGGATTGTCTTGGGAAAATCAATTTGGCTAAGGTGGAATGATTGTTCAAAAGTCTTTGGATGACTGGTAATAAGCGTGTCTAAAAGGGTCATAAGAGCATGTAAAAAAGAACTATGGATAGGGTGTCACAAGCCACACTCAAACTACCAATTTGGAAATTCTAAATGACTACATTCCTCCCCCCCCACTTTATTCTATTGATGAAGCAAAGTGAAATACTAGGATAAAGGAAAAGTAGAAAGTGTACCTAAAGTTACCTATAAGGGTAAAGCCCATGAAGATGTGTGATTTTGAGTGTGCATAAAGAGAGCACATCATGAAGTTTTAAACTAAAAGAGAAAATAAAGAGTAGATCAGTTCTTACTATACATGTTATATCTAAAATAAGAATGTACAAAAGCTAGGTAAAAGAGAGAGGAAGAGAAATGAATGAATAAACCTCACCGGGTACATGAACCAATACAAAACCTATTGTGATGTTGAGTGATATTGGGTATGTGCTTAACCAAGAGTAATATCATGAATAGAGCTAAGTGCTCAATTCTCTGAGGGTGGATCAAAAATATAAAGCATGATTCTTTGGCTCCATCATCACCCATTAAGTGAATATATTTTATCATGTGCATGCTAATCAATGTTTGGACTATGTGTCTAATCCCTTTGATTAGGTGGCTTAAGAGTACAAAGGCTAGCTAGTCTTTTGGCTCCATCATTGCCTTCAAAATGTGGAACTATGAACTAATACTAGTATTAATGTGTGTTATATGAAATGGATTTTTAATCCCATGAATTCTATATAATCTAGCAATGTGGCATGGCTATATGAATGTGTATTGAGAACTAAGACAATCTTGGCCACTCTAAAAGGTGGAGATTAGGCTTGTATGAAAACCACTCTGAAATTGGGAATTAGGCTTATATGAATACCACTCCAAAATTATGCCAACTACTTGTAGATGAAATAAAGCACATAAATACTAAGAATACCTAGGTCATGTAATGAACTGAAAATAAAAGAAGGAAAATGTGCCACGCACATTGCCCCCAATCACTAGTGTCTATAACATGGATTCTGATCTACAAGTTGTACCAACTACCCACTCTAAAATTGGAAGAGAGAGCCATCATGCTACACATTATGCCCCCATATATAGATTATTTAAGAAAAATTATACTAAATTTTTTTAATCTAAACTGAACTATACCTAACAAAACTATAATTGGTCTTACCTTTTTGTCAATTTCTAAGTTTTTTGCTATTTGGATAGAAGCACTAAAAATAAGACACTTTATTATTTGGCACTATAGTCTAAATATGGCACTCTTTGCTTTTATTATTTTTTATCACTGATCTGTATTCATCACTATTTTTTTGGTCTATTCTACTTGGTTTGGGTTCTGAATCTTGTTCAGGGTGTTCTAAAAACTAATTTTTTATCAGTAGAGGCTCTAATATCTATGACAAAACAATTGTTTATTTCCCCCTCTTTTGAGGGTAGGAATGAAGAACCTATAATGACTACCCTCATAAGAAATAACCTTACAAGTGTGTTGTGTTGTGAAATATGTGATATAACAATGATAATCAAAAAAGATGTCTCAAGATATAACATAATTTATATTGGAGATTGTTAGATCAATAGGTCTATGCCTATATAGATGTAACAATGTAATAGCATATACAATATATAAAATTAAAACAATAAATTTGGTTAGTTATTATTTTTTTGTTGTTAAGGAAGGATGGAGCATGATGTCCATGATGGCATATAATAAGGCAAGATAATTCATGATGTGGATCATGGCATTGCAAACAGTTGAGAAATAAACAAACACACAAGGCAAGAAGCAAGAAGCATACAAGAGTGGCCAAAGGGCCAAGAAAATAAGGGACATGGGCACATGCCACTAAAACTAGGAAAAACAAACATACAAGGCATGTTTAAATGCAACAAGAAATAGTGGGATGAGGGCCACAAGCACATAGAATAGTACAAGCAAAAGACATTGGAAAATGTCCTAAGGCACACACAAGAGACAAAATAGGAATTGAGAAATGAAATCACATCTATCTACTCAAAGAAATAAAGGAAGGAATATCAATGCTATAAATACAATCACATCTAACTAATCAAAGAAAGTGAAAGTATGCAAAACATGTAGTATAAGACTAGGTAGATGCTAAAAAATAATCGAGTGATAAATACTAGTGAGTGTCGAAAGAATAATCTAAGTAAGATAATAAGTAATGTACATCAACTTGATAACTAAAGTGTGTGGTGTAGGAATGACATAACCTAGATGGTGTAGTCATGTAGAAGATGCCCCCAGTGAGTAGATATGTCAATGTATATCTCAAATGTAGAAATAGGATGCCCCCTTAATATGTAGAGTGAAGCAATCAAGGATCTAGGTGTCACTGCACACTCAAAAAAGATCAAATGAAGAATGGTAATGTAGATAAATTGACAAAAAATAGCATAGAATAACAAAATATAATTCTAACATGGTAGTAGAAATGTAAAGAATGGATAATGCATACAACTAAAATATTTTTTGGTGTTTTTTATTTATTTGAATGTTTATGTATTTTGAGTTATTTGAATGCTTTTATATTTTTAAATTTTGTATTATTTTTGGTATTTTGAAATAAGATATGTACAATCAATCATAAAGAAACTATGTAAAATAAATTGAAAATAATCTATGTACTAGAAAGACTGAGATGAAATGATACTAATCGATGAGTCTCATGACAGACTCCCTATCATGGTGTCATGTATCAAGGAGAGGGATCATGAACATGAAGCATGATGGAAGGGCTGAGATTGTGACTCTAAAATTTGTGTATGTTGTAAATGCTCTAAAATATCTATAGTGGAAACTGACTATGGGGTCCCCCTATAACTCTAAGTAGTGAATATAACTATGGGGCTTGTAGGACCTATCTAGTAGTAAAAAAAGTTCTTTGAATATGTGCTCTATGCGTAGAGGCATGAGACCTCATTAATACTACCCTGGATGTGAACACTATAGCTAGAAACTATCTAGAATCCTTAAATTATGGTTTATCTAAAAGAGGCCTCCATGGAAGTATATGAACTCTCTAGGTAGGTGAGAGAGGCCTCGATAGTGTCTGAATCTAAACTGGAGGAAGAACTATAATTAGTGGAGGAGATGAAACTAATAGATATAAAGTATTTGATGGCTCTAAAGTGGAGAGTGGTAACTCATATAAAACTCCACCAACTTTAACAACTTGATTATCATTAATGAATCTCATGCATCTATGAACTATAGAAAGAACTACATGAAGTTTTTGAATCCATGGTTGACCAAGAAACATATCAAAGACTCTTGTACTAGGAATAATAGTAAATGGTGTGGCCACATGTGTTGGACCAACCTATAGAGCAAGGACAATCTCACCTAATTAACTTGGTATGTACCCACTGAATCCATTGATAACTATGTCCATCGAGGTAATATCCTACTTTGAATATCTCAAATGTTGTAGTAATGTCATAGTGCACATGTTCACACTAGATCTATTTTCTATGAGAACACTATGAATGGGATGATGATTAATGTAAGATCTGATAAAGAGTACATGGTAATTTGAATCATCCTCAACTATCCCCTACTTTGAGAAATAGATCAAAGGTTTAGCTAGAACACTAAAATTATACACACCAATCATGTTGCTCAAAGGATGTGACTCAACTGAAGGTGCTCAGTATGTAGATGGTGGAGGATGTGCATGATATGTATGGTAAACACTTGATGTGTCACTTGTCTCTTATTTATAATGTAATGGGAAAGGATTTGAGAAAATTTTCAAAGCTTTGTCCTATGTTTACTTTTCTTAAGGAGGCTCAACTAGAGTACCAAGATCAATAAGGTTGTCATATATCAAGTCCTATATCTTTTATTTCAAACTGATGCATCTATTTTTTGTGTGTCTAGGTGCCCTATGAAAATTACAAAATGCATTATGATCATATCGATGTGGAATATGCTTTGTTGGATCAACTTTTTGAATAAGAGGGAGAGATATGACATTGTATTCCAATAGTTATTGTAAGACTCTATCTGGAGATATTGATAGATTGGTAAAGACTCATAGAGGAGGTGTTAATAAAACCACTCACTAAGGGGGCTCTGAATTTGTATTAATTATAGGTTGATTTTGAATTTTGTTATCATTAACCTTTACTTTGTATGGGACTTTATTGTTACTCTTATTTATTATTTCTGATGTGCTTGTGTACTTGATTTTGCTAATTGAAATTAATTTGACTTCCCTTTCCTTTAGTGTATGACATAACTTAGTGAAGGAAGATAATTTTTTGAACATTATTGACTCATGTAAAGCTAGTAGGAGACTCTATTTGAAGAGATCCTATATTTCTTGATTAGCCATGGGGCTAGTCATTTTATCCAAGATAGTCTTATATCGAAGAACATAATCTATGAGATGATCATTTCACCTTTATTTCTATTGTGCAACTTGGGCATAAAAAACCTTGTCACATATGTTAATGCTGAAATGAGATAGGAACATGTCTGCTAAAGGATTGAATGCATTGACCGACTGATTTATTAGATTATAGAACCATTATAGAGCATAATCGTTTAAACTTCATGGAAATATCTTGGTTAATAACTAGTCATCTGGCACATAGTCCAAACATGTTGCATGAAAAGTTCTCAAGTGTGTCTCTAGATCACCCTTTCCATCATATAGGGTGATCTTGGGTTGAACCAAACCTGATGGCAAGGGTGTAGAAGCAATATGGCATGCCAATTATGTATGAAGTAGATCAAAAAAATCCAAAGCTTATGTTGGTCTAGAGGCAACTTTCTCAAGATTTAGCACCTTAGATTGAAGATATTTTATCTTTTGCACAAGGGAAGCCACATCAAGGGAAGCCATAATGGTTGGTTCCATATAAGAAGGTTGGGCTACTATATGGGTTGTTGAGACATAGCTTCCCCCATAGTGTCATTTGCAATTAGTTATTCTATGGTTTGAGAGGATTGACCATTGTTTAATTTTTTTTGTTCTTCTTATAGTATTTTAAGCATATCATATTATATATCAAGATGTTTAGTTAAAAGCTCTTGAAGTTCCCTCTTATTAGTTTCATCAAAACTGGTATATTAGGCCATTGTTAAACTAAAAAAACAAATAAAAAATGGATTGAATTTTTTGAAATAAATAATAAAAATATGATGGAAGGAAATTCCTAAATAAAGGAAATGTAAAATCCTAAAAATAGCCAACCAAAATATGCATAAAAAGGATACAAAGCTCACAAACATGTAAGGTGATACCTCAAGAAGCAAAAGGGACCTAATAAATTTAACTAGGGTATGAATGAAATAATTTTTAAAATTACTATGATAAATTTAAAAATTAAATGTGAAATTATGATTTAAATATTCAGGAAAAAATCAAAAAAATACTAGAAAAATCAGCAAGGAGTTTTCCCTAGGGTTTCTAGGGTTTTTGTGTGCAAATGAAGTAAGTTAGGTTCACCAAATGAATTAATGTTTTTGAGAATAATGGAGTTTTATTCATATTTTAGTTAAGGTTTTGGATTAATAAATTAGTAAATAATATTACAACAATTACAATTCTAATTTGTATAATTTATGTATCTTTTTTACCTTTCTAAAAATAGAAATAAATAAGGAGAAAATATAACTTATCTAGAAACAAGCTAAGATGGCCAACACAAGGTCTGAAACTTGTTGTGCAACATATAGTGTCACAAATCAGAATCTAGTTTTCATTTAGTGAAAGGATAAGACTACCAAAAATAAGATACTTAGGGTTTGATGTTGTTGTTCACTCCTACCACTGTTGTCCAAACTAGTCACAAAGACCTAAGCTTTTTGGGTTCTTTGCAATGTCCCTGTGTGAGCTTATTTATGAAATCTTAAGAATATAATATCGATGGAGCTCACTGTATAGATTATTTAATCTTCAAACCCTAACCCTCCATCATGCTTGATAAATGGGATTTGAATCACTTGAAAAGGGGGGTTAATGTGTGTAAGATGCTCTGAACATGTGATCTACACCCCTTTTGTGGGTATGCTACCTACATACCAATACTTTGAAGAGGGATCAAGCCATATGTAGTTATCCCACCTAATGTAATTTGTGAAATAATGTGACCACCAAAAATAGGACACTCTAGGGTCTGACGCTATTATCCATTCCTACAATTATTGTCCAAATTGGTCACATAGACCTAAACTTTTTGGGTTATTTGTGTTGTTCTTGTGTGAGTTTGCATATGAAATATTGAGTGTTGAATGTCAACAATGCTCACTATAGATAGTATTTAATATTCAAACCCTAACCCTCCATCATGCTTGATAAACATGATTTAAATCACTTAAAAATACGGTGTTAGTGTGTGTAAGATGAACTAAATGTGTAATCCACGCCCCTTATGTGGGCATAATACCTACATATTAATACTCTAAAGAGGGATCAAGCCATATGTAGTTCTCCCACCTAATGTGCTTTGTTTAATAGTGTGATGCAGATATAAAAATGCCAAATTGAGAGTGCTTGAGGTGTCTAGGGATGGATATGAAGGTTTGAATATGTTTGTAGCTATGTTGGGTGACTATATGCAAAGAATAGGAAAGTTTGCCTTAGTAGTTTACTTGTATTCTTGTTTGCTTTGTAATATTTGTCACCTCCTTTGTAAATGAACTTTATATAGGTATTTATAGGGAACTATTGGTCATGGGTTATATGTATTCATGATAGGCTAACATAATGAAGGATAGGAATTAGATGAAAATAATAATTTGGGATCAAAATGAAAATAGACAAGAGCAACAAAAATGGGACACCCTAGGGTCTAGTGCTATAGTCCAGGTATGGCACTCTTATCTTATAGGCTTGAGAATTGGGGGATAGGATTGTCCTAGGAAAATTAGCTTGGCTAAGGTATAATATCCATTCAGAAGTCTCTAGATGATTGGTAATGATTAAAAAGGTGTCTAGAAGGGTCATGAGAGCATGCAAAAAGGATTTATGGATAGGGTATCACAAGCCACACTCAAACTACTAATTTAGACATTTTATATGACTATAAATGTCTATGTTGATCTCACACCATTAATATTTATTTCAAGATCAATCACACCCCATTGATCTTGATCTACTTAGTTATGTCTCCTAATCTATGAACTGTTGTTCTAAACGTATACACTCATCTATGGACTATTGATCTTTAAAATATGCTATAGATTTATTTTTTGGCCCATAGCTATGACACATGTCACCTCTACATTCATCTTGACTTTTCAATGTTTATCATGCATCATTTAATAATATTCATTTGAGTAAATAGAGACCATTGGATCTAGATCCATAGGGTCACATGCCATTGGCTACTTAGTGTTCTTTGGTTGTGAGTGTGATACTTGTAACCTTATTGCTTGCCCTAGGGATTTATTGAGGTCTTGACTTGATACATATTGTTAGATCAAACCTACCTAAGAAAATGTGTGTCGTAGATGCTTGAGATCTATTATGAACCATGAGATTGACTTTTCAACATTGATCATGCACCGTTAGATCTTCCCATCTAATCTAATGCATGTTATAGATTGATATTCAGGCAATCAAATGTGATTAGTTCCTATAGATAATAGGAAATATTAAATTTTGAGACTGGGAATAATATAAAACATAAGCTAAAGTCTTGGACATAAGTTTCCATTTATATTAATAAATACAAATAAATCTTTAGGCTAAAGTCTTAAGATAAGTTTAAAACATATTAAAAGAGACCCCAAAAATAAAAGACCTAGCATAACATCTTATCATAAGGTTTTCATTACATTAATAAATATGATAAACCTTAGAGTAAGGCTTTAGGCTAAGCTTTATAAGAAAGGGACCATGCATTAGTTAGACCATGCTAATAATAAAATAGACCAAGGGGTCATGGGACATAAAGGGACCAAGCATAAAATTTTTAGACTAAAGTTTTGTCATGTTGAAAAACATGACTAAGCCTTAGGATAAAAATTAATCTAAGTCCATAGCATAATTAAAGTGTTCCTACGTAATTTATTCCCACACAATTTTTAATTTAGTTCAAAAGGACCTAGGTTTAAAATATTAGACTAAAGTTTTAATATGACTAAAAATAAACTCATTAATCTTTAATAGATCAAAGCCTAACAAAAGTATAATTTAACATTGAATCACAAAACCCTAAGCATGTTCAGTCCCAAATGAGATTCCACTAAACCCATAATATAGAAACACAAGAAATAATTTTTAGAAACATTAGAAGGGGTGAAAACATGATCATCTAACAACATGTCCATTAATCCAAATGAGAGCCATGAACAATGTGCAAATATGCTAGATATATTTTAATCAAGTGAGTTTTCAATTTTAAGGTACAAATTTTCACAATTTGATACAAGGGTCCCCATTTTTCAAAAATGGGGGTATGTTAACCTCAAAAAATACATTGGTTGAATTATCATAAGAACTATGTAAGTGAACTAGATAATATGAATTCCTCATCCAAGTTATTTAGAAGAGTGTTTCCATCATCAAAGTTCTCCATCAAGGATTCTATATAATAAATGGACACTATCTTCAACGTAATAGTGTTCAATGGTGTATTTGCTAATTACACAAATCTATGGGATGTGATAGAGAACATGAACACCTATTCATACAAAGAAAGTTTAACATTTGAGAAAAAATAATTGGTAGATGACTTGATACCATTCAAACATCAACAACTAAATTTTGTGATAATTAAGCCCAAAGTGATGCCCTACATCAACCTAATTAAGGACCTATTATTCACAATGAAGGTGTTTGATGGATTTTTACAAAACATGCAACATAAAATAGTTGTCACTTATATCTTGGGAGATGCTTTCCATAGATACCTAAGGCTCCCCATTATATATTCTAGTATAATAAGCATAGATTTAAAATATGGAAGAAGACTAGTACAATCAAAAGTGCACTGAGGAAATGGATTTCTCTAGGGGAAATAGTAACCCTCAAGGCCATAGACCTTGTGCCCATCACCAAATTTAGAATGGGAATCTATATTAGAATGGCCCTACTAAACAAATTATATGGCTATGCTAGCATCCACTTCCTTTGACTAAAATGGGTGTCATTGTTAGATTTATTAATAACTTCAAAGTTAAATTTTTCCCTAGGAGAGATAATTAGTGCCAAGCTCTAGGAGAAAATTTTCAAGAAGGACAAAAGACCAATGGGAAGTAATTTATTCATGATGTCTTACCTTTTAGATGTTTTCATCACCACTATCTATGTTCACAATAGATTAATCTAGAGCCCAGACCTAGACTAAATCAAGAATAGGGTATGTGACTTCTTTTCTTTCCTACACATCTATTTGTATATGATGAAAATTGTCAAGATTGCCAAGAATATTTATCCTTAAGTTTGGAAGGTAATTTATGAGGAACCCTTAGCCCAAGTATAAAAAACATCAATAAAACCTTATGGCCAAGAGGGTATTATTGGTTATACCCAAACTGCATGATAATCATGGCGATGGGAACCAAGGTTTCACCTTTATGTCTCCCCACCTGAAAAATTATCCAAACAAGAAATAGATTACCAATTATGGTGGAGTATTTATGAATATATGAAGAATAACATAAGATCATGTTTCACAGGTCTTCTTTGATGATTGGTCAAATGTGTTATATAAGAAAAAGACACTTCATTGAAGTTGGAAATATCAGAGAATTATACTCATTTGTGTCCTTACAACATAGGGATTGGGATCCCCAAGGCCTCATTCAAAATCATATCATAGGCCTAGGTATCCCTTACCAACATGATCCATATGAGTATGATTTTATTTTCTTAAATGAAAAGGATGATGTTGAGGTCTTGGATAGGTTGCAGTGGAAAGATTGACAAAATATGTCTTAAATGTAATACAAAGGGAACCCTCTCTTAAAATTTCAAAGGCACACACTAGGTTACTACCTCTAGGTGGATGGGCTTTAATATATTATTAGTCTTTTGGACCTTCCTAATAGACTGTAGACAAAGGGGGGCCATACCAAGCACCACCACCAATTGTGATGATATTTGTTAAGCAAGAGAAAGATATGGAGGAGGCCCTCGGTACTACTAATTATTTGGGAGGATTAGGGAAACCAATTAGTATTGAATCTTCTAAATCTAAGGAAATAGGCCTTCCTAATGTAAGTATAAATATTTTATATTCATGTGTGGGTGTTTCATCTTCCATCACTTAGTAGATTTCTCCTCGAGGTGAAAATACAACACTTTATTACAAAAAAAACAAGAGCTCACAAGGATCCTCTTAAATTATTGGAGTCCCCTATGAGTTGAAATATGAAGGCATCATCACAAGATAAGGTTGTTATAACATCCCCACTGAGATCTACCTAGAATAACATCATTTTTTTAATTTAATCAATGTATTCTTTAACTAGATTTCACCACAAGAATGTAATTAGTGATCTAGATAAAACACTCTGATTATATTAACTATAAAATAAGCATGTGACATCTATCTATCATTGATACCTATCATAATATGAAACACAACATAACTAAATATAAAAATTAATTACAAATTTCCAACCACAACTGGTACAAAAATGTAGCCACTACTATCATGGTATAATAATTAAATATTTACATATCATCATAATAATGACTCAATAACAATATAATGTATAAGATACAAGGTTCATAGAACATTAGTTCCTTGAACTCTAGTATCTATGGAAATATCAAGTGTTGTCTCCAAATAAGTACTTATGTGGGGAGGGAGAGCATCATCTAAGTGATTTTCCACACCAATCATGTACCATCAATCCCCACATAATCCCTCATCAAGGAATGGCCCTCCCTTCATAGAGGAGTATATAGTGACGGTGTGGGAATCTTGAGAGACAAGCTAGTACCCATGTCCTATATAATTTCTAATAATATGCATTGTACCATAAATAAATCTATTATAACATGATATTGAACAAACATGTACGTCATACATATGAAATGATAATGTTTAACTAAACATTACTTTGTCCAAAGTTTTCAATAGTTATTGATATCTAAGATCATTCAAATTCATACACATCACTTGATTAGATTGCTTTCATTTGGATTTGATGATATTATTAAGCTAGTTAAGTTCATCTCACTACTTACCTAGTACCAACAATATGAGATTTGGTTAACAAGAATATAACTAATAGATTCATATAGATTATTTTCTACTAGCAGGCATAAAACATGTTAAACACAAAAATAATCAAAATGCATATGTTTAATCCATCAAAAATATGGATGAATATCCACAATATTATTTGTCATATAAATAATAAACATACAAGAATAAATTAAACCAATTGGGTATATGTATATTAGACTACATATTCTAATTTCTGTAAGTAAACACAAATACAATATATTTAATGTCAAGCACTAATATCATATTCCATCATTTTTTATGTTCACACTACTCAATTTCAAATAGATAGTCATAATATTTTTAGAGAATCAGATAACTCATAAACCAATTTGTACCTTGTATGAACATAATACAAATAACTCATTACATTTCTCAGAGACTGTATTCATATGGTTATAGTTTCCTATCCCTCAGAATCCTATGACTTTTGTTAACAATACATTATACTATATATATAGGCATATGACCTAATACATCCATATATTTTATATATTTATATGAATACTTATGTCCATAAGTAGGTATATCTAGGTTCATATTAACTGTATTCATCCTATATATCACATACAAGCACTCAATAATATATAAACATTGAAAATGTCAATAATCATCTAAATTCTAATCAATGACTTTGTATAATTCCAACATAACTTCTTTATTCTCAAAATACGTTGATGATTTATTAAAAGATATTATCATTCTAGATATATATGAGTAACTAAATTCGAAAAATGGATCTACACCACTAGATACTTTGCTTACTATAATATACATAAGTTATAAAATGTTGTGTGTTAGTGATATCATCCAAAATAATAAACAATATAACACATTCTATCTTATTATACATTGTTATACTACTATGCTATGTCAACTTACTCTATATAGATCAATTATTATTCTATATATCTTTCAGATCCGTGATATGCTATAGTTATAATAACAATTTTTACAACAAATATACTTTACACCTAAGTGCTATACCGGTCATATGCCACATATATAGGTGTATGAGAATTCTATTTATTCTATTTCACAATTCAAATTTATAATAAATCTTCCACTCATACAGGTAATTTTTTAGATAATATGGTTAATTTAATCAGTATAGATATGACTATATTTCACTAATAAAAATGAATTATGTATATACTAGATCGCCACCTACACATATTACATCGCTTACCACATTATGATGTATATTAATTTATAGATGTGATCTACTTATCAATATAAACCATGATATATGATTCATAATATTAATTATGTATATCCTATCATGTAGATCTCATAACATGCCATTTATTAGATTTAATCGAGATTTAATTTTATTCGTTTATAAAATTAGAAATACAAGATCTAATAATTTTATATATTCACGTCATACTGGAAATAAATAAAAGGCATTAAATATATGATGAAAGTTATTCTAAGGCCTTTATATTAAAATTTCCTTCTTGTGTGGACTAAGACATAAATTTATCATGCTTTTGTATGAATTTAGGTAATCAAACCATAATCCTTGTTTCACAAATCGATCTAATCCACAAATATGGTAGAGTGTGGAGAGCATCAAATTTAAGGTCAAATACACTTTGTCTAAACCCATGATAAATGTGGAGATAATTTCCAACCTTATAAGTGTGTCGATTATCATTACACTGCCCCCATAATGGTATTACCAACCACTACATGAATTGAATCATTATTCTTTTATTATTATAACTAGATCACTATATAGTCTAGGTATAAAATGTAGATATAACTATGGATTTATGTATAGTCTATATTACATATATGATAGAGAGTAATAATGAGTATTTATACCACTATACATAATTACTGATTGAATTTTATAAAGAAATAATTTAATAATATTGTTTATATATATTGTAACTATACAAATAGACTTTCTTTTTGAAGATTGATAGCAAGATCATCTTTAAGAATTCCATCTATCACTGTAACTCCTCTTTCAAACTTCCCTCTAGGCTTAAACAACCCTTCTTCAATTTCTATCTAAATTAGTGATTTGTTAAGGTCTTCATGTTTTGAATCCTCATTAGGCACACTAAAGGTTAGTGTATCTTCACTTGGTTCATGTTGAGGACTATCAAATTAAGATAATACTGCAGTAACCACTTCAACTTTTTCCTCATCATCTTGAAATTTTTCTTTTTGTTGATGAAGCTTGGAAAGGTCAAAAACTAAGGTATCCTCAATCTACCCCATAACTGGTGTAAGCTCTTGGATAGATTTATACTCATTAAAAATCTTCCAATACTATTGTCATAAGCTTCCGTCATCTCCTTGATTAGTGTCCATGTGATCATGATCATGCTTTAGTGTTTTATTTACTAATGTGACCTCATGTTCATTAGCAATCTTCTCTTGGAAACATAGAATGAGTCCTTCAATTTCAATGAAACTAAGATTATAAACATTAACACATACCTCCTCTTGAAGTTTGTATCTTTATTCTAAAACTATTTCAAGTTAAAAAACTCCTCTTTGGCCAATTGTTATTCATTCTTATTGGATTTCAATTTTCTCTTAAATGTGTTGTTGGTCATAGAGATCATATTTTCTTGGATATTATTGAATTTCATCTTCTTTGGCATTATTCAAGGTTAACTTATGATCCTCTTCATTAAGAGGTGTCCCTGTAGCAATCTCTTCCTAAAATTCACTTGAATAACCTTCATTTTAGACCTTTTGAGGCATAGTTGTAGTTGCTACTAAATTTTTCTTGACATGAACTATCACTTAACCAAGTTTTCCTTCTTTCAAATATGGTTCCTCCACCTGAATGGCATAAAGATCAAGAATTTTTTAATTAGAACACTTGGTCTAAGAAGGCTACCATGTGTCCATGCCTTCATCACCTTTTTTTCCTTCCAAGTATTTCTCTTTATTTAGATTCTCCTCATCTACACTCCAAACCATAGGTCCTCCCTTAAATAGGGATATGGTGGGAGGGAAAGAATGTTCAAATAGTACATTTTGAACTTAAGGATTTATATTTTTCTCGTATGTGAGTTTAGGGGGTGAAGAGGTACTCTAGAATATTAAGAACTTCCTAGGCTTGTTACTCACAATCTATTTCTCTCTTTCCATACCCCAACATCCATGGATAATGTTGGGGATCAACCAACAATGATTACACTTGTGAAAGCAATAAATGCAGAAATAAATCAAATAGATAAGTAACTAGAATGATAAATAGCACAGAACAAGAGATACAAGAAAACACCCTGAAAACTTGTATTAAAACTCTTTACAAAAGGAATACAATTGAAGAAACTTCTTTCTTCCACACCTCTCTCAGATGCACACAAGATCTCTCTCTAGATCTCTATTCCTCAAGAGCTCTCTCTCTCTCAAGTACAATCAATTCCAACAACTTGGAATGATACAACTCTGTACTATCCTTCAAACATTCACAATGTTCTACTCATACAATTCAACTCACTAAGCTAAGAAGATCTTTCTTACATATAGAATTAGGAAACTTGAGCATGCACTTACAACCAACAGTTAAGCCTCTTGAACAAGGGCTCTAAAAACAATCTTGCCAATAATAGAAATGCGAACTTAAGACTAAGACTTAAACTCATCATGCAAACACTCGCTTCTGTCCTCGGAAATAACATTCTGGACGCACAGGTAACCGATGCCGGTTCCTGTCTGTTTGCCTGTGACTATCGTCGGTCGATCCTCTGTCGACACTGGCATTCCTTGAACTGCTCTTGACCGATGTCAGTCGCTCCTTACTGACGCCGGTGACTGTGTAAACCTGAAACTATTTTAGTATGCTCCTTGGTGAAGCTTTTAGCTCCACACCCTAACAATCTCCCACTTGGAGATAAACAACTGCACCAATACCTGTACAGCAACATCTTATAGCTCCTCCATCTTCAACTTAATCATGAAGACCAACAGAAGTTGAATGAAGATTCAACTTCTCCTTTGTAACTGGCTTAGTTAACATATCAGCAAGATTCCTATCTGTATGGATCTTCTCCAGCTTCAACTCACCATCTTCCAATACCTGCCATATGAAGTGGTACCTTAGCTTTATGTGCTTGGTTCTTGAATGAAAGGCTGAATTCTTAGCCAAATAGATTGCACTCTGACTGTCACTATACAATCTGTAACTCCCATGCTCCCTTCCAAGCTCTTCCATGAACCGTGTCATCCATATCATCTCTTTGCTAGCTTATGTGGCTGCAATATACTCTGCTTCTGTAGTTGACAAGGCAACAACCTTCTGCAACTTAGATATCCAGCTAACTGCCGTTCCACCTACAGTAAAAACATAACCTGTGGTGCTCCTTCTGCCATCCAAATCACCTGCCATATCTGAATCTACATAACCATGTAGAGAAGTATCTGAACCTCCATAGCACAAGTGTCTACTGTTGGTTCCTCTCAGATATCTAAGGATCCACTGAACTGCCTTCCAATGTTCCTTTCTTGGATTGGCCATATACTTACTTACTACTCCCACTGCTTGGGCAATATCCGGTCTAGTACACACCATTGCATACATCAAACTTCCTACTGCGGAAGAATATGGAACCTTACTCATGTACTCTACCTCATCATGTGAATTAGGACATTGTTTTTTACTCAACTTAAAATGTCCAGCCAAAGGTGTGCTTACCGGTTTAGCATCCTGCATATTGAACCATTTCAACACCTTGTCCACATAATCCTCTTGAGACAATATCAACCTATGATTTTTCCTGTCTCTCTTAATGCTCATGCCAAGGATTTTCTTAGCTACTCCCAAATCCTTCATAGCAAATGTTTGAGCTAATTTCACCTTAATCTCAGAGATATCCTGCATGTGTGATCATGTAACCAGCATGTCATCTACATACAACAATAGAATAATATATCTACCATTATCAAATCTCTTAAAATATACAAAATGGTCAGATTGACACCTACTGTAGCCATGCTCAGTCATAAACCTGTCAAATTTCAAATACCATTGTCTAGGAGCTTGCTTGAGGCCATACAAGCTTTTCTTCAACCTGCACACTAACTTCTCCTTACCCTTGACCTCAAATCCTTCTAGCTGTTCCATGTATATTTCCTCATCCAAATCTCCATGAAGAAACGTTGTCTTAACATCTAGCTGCTCAAGATGCAAATCCTCAAAAGCAACCAAAGACAATACAACATGTATAGAAGTCATCTTAACAATAGGATAAAAAATCTCACCAAAATCAATGGCTAGCTTTTGTGCAAATCCTTTCACAACCAATCTGGCCTTATATCTCATCTGTCCATTCTCACCTTCCTTCAACCTGTAGGTCCATCTATTCTTCAGTTTCCTCTTACCAGCTAGCAATTCAACCAAATCCCATGTTTGGTTCTCTCTTAAGGACTCCATCTCCTCAACCATGCCACGCTCCCACTAACTCTTGGACTCCACCTGTAATGCTTCTTCAAAACTCTCTAGTTCTCCACCATCGATTAGCAATAAATAGTATAAAAAAGGAGAATATCTAATCGGAGGCTTACTTACCCTTTCTGACCTCTTGATGGGTGTCTTGGACTCATTCTCAACACGCTATCCACCCAAATTCTCTGACAGTGACCGACCTTGGCCACCTGTAGACCTGTTATTGGCTGACACCGGTTCTTCCTGGCCGACATTGGTGCCTATTCTACTGATGTCGGTCTCTGTATGACCGACATCGGTTTCTATACTGCCGACGCCAGTTGCTAACCTACCGACGTCGGTCTCTGTGTTTTCCTTCAAGTGATTATTTCTTTTTCTCCCGAGCTCATTTTGGACCATTACTTCATCCAATTCACCATTGCTCTGCCCAGATTGATTCAACTTCCTCATCTGATCACTATACATCACTTTTTCATTGAAAACAACATCACGGCTCCTAATTACCTTGTTAGTTCCTAGATTCCAAAATTTGAAACCAAAATCATCTGAGCCATAGACAATAAATGTGCACCTCATAGACTTAGCATCAAGCTTCTTTCTATTTTCCTTATCTATGTGCACAAAAGCTTCACAACCAAAAACTTTGAGATATGAGAGATCTACCTTTTTACCTGTCCATGCCTCTTCTAGAATTCCACCATCCAGAGCTGTAGAGGGTCCTCTGTTAATCAGGTACACTGCGGTGTCAACAGCTTTTGCCCAAAACTCTAAGGGCAACCTAGCATGCAATCTCATACATCTTGCATGCTCCATGATTGTTCTGTTCATCCTTTTAGCAATTCCATTCTACTGAGGTGTCCTTGGAACCGTCCTTTGCCTTTGGATTCCATGTGTGTAGCAATACCAGTTAAACTTAAGACTGCAGAACTCATTGCCAATGTCAGATCTCAAGCACTTCAATCTTCTACCTGTTTCATTCTCAACCATAGCTTTCCAAATCTTAAAAGCCTCAAAAACATCAGATTTCTTTTTAATACAGTAGATCCATACCTTTCTTGTAGCATCATCTATGAACGTAACATAGTACCGTGATCCTCCAATAGAGGCTACCTGAGCCGGTCCCCACACGTCTGTGTGAACAAGCTGCAACTTATGCCTTTTCTTAGTAGACCCAGTCTTGAGAAAACTAACCCTTTTCTATTTTCCAAACACACAATGCTCACAAAATTCTAGATCCATACTTTTCAAATCTGAAAGCATACCTTTAGACTTAAGAATTGACATCCCCTTCTCACTCATGTGGCCAAGCCTTGAGTGCCACAATTTAGCATCCACATCTGAAGTAGATAATACAGAAGGAGATTTATTAGTAACACAATTACACAAATAGAGAGTACCTTCTCTCTTACCTCTGGCCATAACAAGTGCACCCTTAGTCACCTTCCAAGATTCTGCTATGAGAGTTACTGTACAACCCTCATCTCCTAACTTTCCTGTAGAAATCAAATTTCTCTTCAAGCTAGGAACATGCATCACATCTCTCAACACCCATGTGTTGCCATTCTGCATCTTCAGCTACACTTTACCTTTGCCAATAATCTTACAAGGCTCATCATCCCCTAAGTACACTATTCCAAAATCTCCATGGATATAGTCACTGAAATATTCTCTGTTAGGGGTAGCATGGAAAGATGCACCAGAATCTAATACCCAAGATTATATATTATTATGTAAAGAGAAAATTAGAGCATCTTGTGCAATACCTGCAACCTTTGCCTCTTCCTTTCCTTCGTGCTAATTGTCCTCTTTAGGCTTTGACCAGCAATCTCTGCTTATGTGCCCCAACTTTCCACAGTTCCAGCATTGTGGCCTTCTGCCATTCCTAGATTTGGATCTACCTCTTCTCTTAGACTTAGATCTTGATCTCCTCTTGCTCCTTTCTTTTTGCCTTCCCCTGCTCTCAAGATTTAAAGCATTCCTAGATGTCTCTTCTGTTCTTTTCCTGTGAATTTCCTCATTTAAGATAACACTAACAACATCCTCTACTTTTAAAATATTCGAAGCAGAAGCAGTATTAGAAACTGCCATTACCAAGCCATGCCAGCTTTCAGGCAAAGAACATAATATTAAAAGAGCTTTTATTTCATCATCAAATACAATATCGACTGAACTTAATTGATTAACAATTCCATGGAAATCATTCAAGTGATTAGATACAGATCCACCTTCTTGCATATGCAAATTAAATAACTGCTTCATAAGATATACCTTATTAGAAGCAGAGGGTTTTTCATACAAATTTGCTAACGTAGTCATTAACTCTACCATTGTTTTTTCCTGTGATAAATTGGATATCACAGTGGATGCTAGACTCAGTCTTATAGACCCCAGAGCCTTTCTGTCAAGAACTTCCCATTCTTCATCCTCCATGTCCTTGGGCTTCTTTGCAATCCCACCTAACGGTAAGTAAAGATCTTTCTGATACAGATATTCCTCTATCTGCATTCTCTAATGTTGATAGTTCTTGCCATTAAACTTCTCCATTCTCAATTTACTTTCTTTTGCCATTGCTTCTCCCACTCAAATAGAAATCCCTGCAGAAACCCCTGTGAGCAACTTGTAATCCAAACACACTACACAGATCTGAACCACCTGTTAGTGAACCTGAGCTTTGATACCACTTGTTGGGGATCAACCAACAATGATTACACTTGTGAAAGCAATAAATGCGGAAATAAATTAGATAGATAAGTAACTAGAATGATAAATAGCACAGAACAAGAGATACAAGAAAACACCCTGAAAACTTGTATTAAAACTCTTTACAAAAGGAATACAATTGAAGAAACTTCTTTCTTCCACACCTCTCTCAGATGCACACAAGATCTCTCTCTAGATCTCTATTCCTCAAGAGCTCTCTCTCTCAAGTACAATCAATTCCAACAACCTGGAATGATACAACTCTGTACTGTCCTTCAAACATTCACAATGTTCTACTCATACAATTCAACTCACTAAGCTAAGAAGATCTTTCCTACATATAGAATTAGGAAACTTGAGCATGCACTTACAACCAACAGTTAAGCCTCTTGAACAAGGGCTCTAAAAACAATATTGCCAATAATAGAAATGCGAACTTAAGACTAAGACTTAAACTCATCATGCAAACACTCCCTTCTGTCCTCAGAAATAGCATTCTGGACGCACAGGTAACCAACGCTAGTTCCTATCTGTTTACCTGTGACCGTCGTCGGCCTATCCTCTGCCGACGCCGGCGTTCCTCGAACTGCTCCTGACCGATGTCAGTTGCTCTTGACCGATGCCAGTGACTGTGTAAACCTGAAACTATTTTAGTATGCTCCTTGGTGAAGCTTTTAGCTCCACACCCTAATAGATAACTTCAATTTGAGGAAGAGGTGAGGGGATTTGGAAGCTTAGGGATGTCCTTGTTATAAATTATATAACCTCCTCTCTTCTTAGTTTGGGTTTAGCATGGGAGTAGTGATCCAAGGATATTGACATGAGACATAAAGAGATGGAGGCTCATGGGATTGGTTGGATTGATATTGATGCTCCTTTAAGGCCAATATCTCACTAGAAATTATTTGACTCATGCTTTTTAACTCCTCCAACTCATTAGAGAAACTAGGTGAAGCTTGAAAGGGTGGTTAGGGAGGGAAGGATGGATAGTACTCCTAATAAGAAAAATTCCAAGGAGGCTGATAGGAAAGTTGATCATGAAACTGATATAGTTCATAGGGAGGGTAATAAGGTTCATGAGGTTATTGAGATATGTGGTTAGGATACCAAGGGGGCTGATAAGGAGTACCATAGGACTGATGTGAGCCACCATGTTGTTAATAGGGGTCAATGTAAGATTGTTAAGGTTCATGGTGAGGCTAGTATAAGTCACAATAGGGATAATAAGTAATTTTAGGATATACACCTCCTCCATACACCCATTACACATCATGAGACAAAATAAGAGCAAAGTGAACTATCAATAGTATTTATAATTACCCTTAAGTGAATACATTATAATGACCTTAGCATGATATATTGAGTGTTAATCTGCTACTAGAATGCTTGCACCTTTTTGAGATCACCAAATGATGATAGTGTATGTTCCAACCTATTTGAACTTTGGTCCCACTAGGCATGCCAGAAACTATTATCAGTCTAGATTGTACCCTTTGAGGGAAGGGGTTTTAGGTATGCCTCGTCCAACTAGAATAATGGAGACACATCTAGGTGTGGTTAAGACTATTGGGGTGAGGTGAATCACTAATTTATGGGGATAACATCCTAGATGTATCACCTAAGGTTAACTCCTAAACCTACCTATTTTGATAGTGAAAAATGATATAAGGGAAACATGAAATGAAACTTATGTTATTGGAGGTGATGCACCAATATGTTATGTCCACTCTATTTTACCTTTCAACAACATTAATGAACAAGACAAGGACTAGTAACTAAACCACTCTCGCCTAAGGCTTCTAATCATGAGTGTTTCACATAAAGGTTATGCTAGATTATCATAACTTGAGGTTTATGAATAATGTTAGGAACTCATGCTACCCCTTCTCTTTACTTTATTAATAAATTAGTTTCTATGGATGTATATGCTTTGTAAGTCATCCCATGAGCATTTTTTTTATCCCACATTTATGGGAAGTAGTAGGTGCTTAGATTATACTTAGAATATAAATAAGTGTTTAGGCCAATGAAGGCATCCACAAATTTATTGTATTGAGCTTGCTCAAAAGAGGTTGGCCCCTCAAAGTGGTTTGTGATCAATATAATGCTTTTGGTGCTTATGCTAATTATAAAAATCTATTATTTCAAGCATTTTGATTAATTTTTTATAGGAAGATCCTCTCATCTAGTACTAGAGTGATTTTTAGGTCCAATTTTTATTTTATAAATTCTAAACTCTATTCCACTGCAGAATTCATTTAAGTATTTTTTTGAGAAAGTCTTAACTCTATTCTACTACATAATTCATTTAATTATTATTTTTGTATTAAACTAATATCTTTTGGATCAAGGTTAAATTTTTTTTACATAACTATGGGAAGTGTTTAGGTGAAATCCCTAAAACTCATTGTGAAGAGTACCATAGGAACCCCAAAGTATCCATCCCATTGAGAGGACCTACCAATGAAACAAGTAATGACCCCTTCTTGATTGAGTAGTTCCCACCCATGAGGAAAACCAAGAGCTATCTCTTAGGGGTAAATCCATGGCCAAATTTTTTTTGGAGAGTGTTACTCACTTAGACAACATTGGTATCTAGAGAGATATATTTGAAACCTTAGGAAACCATTGAAACTTGGGGCCCATTTCTATTAATTTTAGAATATTTCTAGTAGATTATAAAAAAATCAATTAGTAGAGTATCAAAAAACTCTCAGAGAACTTGCATTTAGATAGTTGATAGAAACTAGAAACTACAAAATATTCATCATATCAATTTTAGAAAACTATCAATAGAGCATTATAAGACTCTAAAAGGACTTACAACCAAACATTTGATATAAAAAAATAGAACCAAACCATAAATTAAAAAAATATCTTATTATGTTCATGGTAGTAACCTAAACATTATCAAAAAACATCGAGGATGAAATTTATTCCATCAAGACCCAAATCAAATATCTTGATGAAAAAATTATCATCCTCAATCTTCAACATACCACATTGAACAACAAATAAAATCTAGATTCCTCTTTAGACACTAGGTTTTCTTCTTCCGATAAATTTCATGGCTGAAGCTTGATTTTCCTTGATTTAATGGTGTAGATCTAACTAGATGGATTCATCATGTAGAACAATATTTTAGTCTACATAATACTTTTGATACCAATAAAGTCCTATTTTCATCCTTTTATTTGGAAAATGAAGCCCTTTAATGGAATCGTTGGTATACCAAGGCTCAAGATGAACTAATATTGATCATTTTTTGCACCCTCATTTTACAATGGTTTAGCTTGAGTGATTTTGATACCTTCACTAGAGCACTCACTAAAATTTGACAAATAGGAACCATAAGAGAATATCAAACAAAATTTGAAAAATTGGCCAATTGCATAGAGAGATTATTCAATGAATTCTTCAAGAGTTATTTTTTTAGTGGATTGAAGGATGTAATTCAATCTAAGATCAAAATGTTCCAGCCCAACATGATGATGGAAGCCCTAGAGTTGGCTAAGTTGGTAGAGGATAAGATCATAACTTAAAAAGGATTCAAATATAATTTTTATCCATTCATAAATATAACTCCATAACAATCTCAAATAATTCCAACCCATAGAACCACTCCTATAAAGCATTTGGCAAAAGTATAGATGTGAAAATGTAGAGAAAAGGACCATGATATAATTATGATGACAAATTCAATCAGTGGTATCAATGTGTTGATAAAAATATCTACCTACTAGATGTGGACTCTCCACATTAAACTAAAGTTTTGGAAGATACTCAAGATATAGTAGATGATCCATAAGAAGCTCTATCGATTATGAAAACTACTTCTCATAAAGACCAACTAGAGATCTCTCTCCATGCCTTATCAAGAGTTACAACCCCAAAAACCATGTGGGTCAGGGGTTACTTTAATAATATCCCTCTCATAACACTCAATGATTTAATTATCACTCATAACTTCATTGACCCTCAAATCACCAAAGAGGTTGATTATTTTTTCCATCCTTGCTCCAACTTTGAAGGCATGATTGCCAATGGGTGAAAATTACCTTACAAAGGGTAGTGTTGCAATGTGTGTATCTCTATTAGAGATTATAACTTACACTCTGATATGTTTTCCTTGCCCTTAGGTTCATGTGATGTTATATTGGGAGCCTAATGGTTATGCACACTTGGACACATCTTATGGGATTTTGCTAAGCTTTGGATACAATTTTCAAATAATGGGTAAAAACACACATTAAAAGTATTACACCTAAGATCTCTCAGCATAATAAGTTCACATCATATGTAAAATATTCTTAAGAATAATTATATAATTAAATTACTTAGATATTCACATAGAATGATTTTATATTTTATAGAATAAGAAAATATGAGAGATCACACAATGATAATTGACAATATAATAGAATAATGGATAATATAGCAAAGCCACTTTGAGGGGGAAACATCCACAATAATGCACTAATAGCAGAACACTTAACATAATGAATAAATACTAACCACTACCTCATATATATAGTCTAATTAGCCAAGGTTATTCCATAGGCTGACCTAACTAAGAACATAGAGAAATGTAATAAGTAAATAAAAGAGGTATGTAAGCCACAAGTCAACCACACATATCCCTAGACACATAATTGGTTAAGGTCATAATAATCCCCTCCCATTCAAAACAACATTATCCTCAACATTGTGACAACTCTGGATGTTACTTCACAAATGCTTCATCCTCCCAAGTGGCATCTTTACATGGCAAATTCATCCATTTGATAAGGTACTATATAATTTATCTAGAACATAGCTACTAGGTGTGCCTTTGAAGGATCACCTCAAGATCAATAACAACTCTACCTTCCTCATCCAATTTCGGTAATTCTATTTGAATGGCAAGTCTATGTCCAATGACTTTATTTAGGCATGATACATGAAATACTAGATGTATGCGAGTGGATGAATGAAACTCTAAATTGCAGGCCACATTGCCAATTTTCTACAAGATTTGATAAGGCCCATAATACTTAGGGGACATCTTGTTATCCTTTTTCTTTGCTTTAATGACATATATTTATATGTATGTAAGTGAATAAAGACCTAATCACCAATGTCAAACTGCCTCTCACTTTTGTGTTGATCTACCTATTGCTTCATGTAATTTTGGGCCATAGCTAAAAATTCATGCAAACTTGAAAGGACCTCTTGTTGATGGTGAATGTGTTATTCAAATGCATGAACCTTAGGATGGACCTTCAAGGTTTAAGTGATGGATGGAGAGTGGTATTCATATAGTGCCACAAAAGGAGACATTTTTGGAAGAATTATGAATAGAAGTATTATACCACCATTTAGTAAGTGGTAACCAATGAACCCATTTTCTTGTTTATCAAAAACAAAATAATAGAGATATCTTTCAAAAAATTTGTTGACTACCTTAGTTTGTCCATCAGATTGAGGATGATAGGATGAACTATGAGCCAATTGGGTGCCCAAACATGTAAATAACTCAATCCAAAAATTACTAGTAAAAGTGGGATCTCTATCACTAACAATGATCTTAGGGGTCCCATGTAGTTTCTGAATTATATTGAGAAAAGCAACAGCTACTATACTAGCAATAAATGGTTGGGATTGTTTCCACTCATTTTTTACTTTTTTACATTTAGAGGAAATAAGAAACTAAGATTAAATGGTCAGGGGTTTGTACATACCCAGATGAAGTTCTGTACCATATCTAGACGATTGAAGGAGCTCCTCTTTGGCTGTGGAGGATGACACCTATAGATAATAAAGACTCAAACACATAAAATGTTAGATAGATATATGGTGGACTACCAAGCAAAAGCTCAATCCCAGAAGTGCAAAGACTTACTTGAGGGATGACAGTCCACTAGTTGATGAAAGAGTGTTGCTAGAAAGAGAAATGGTGAAAGACTAAACAAAAGAAATAGAGATAATGCATACTTATATTCTACTGTCGGTTTGTCACAGTCACTGACGCTAGTTAGTCTACCATCATTGGTTAGTTAATGTTGCCGACATCAGTTAGTCTGTTGTCGTCGGTTGGTCAATATGCCAACGTCAGTTATGTTGACGACGTCGGTAGGGGCAATGGTCTTTTAGATAGATTTCAGGCTGTGTCTTTGGTCGACATAGTGGTCTGTGAGATTTAAAAGAGTTATGCAGGGGTGCGAGATAGTGGACAGAGTCTTAGGAAGGACAAGGTAGGGGGATAGGTTTTCAAAAAAGGGGTAAGGGTAGGAGGAAGGCCTCTCAGCCTCTCCAGGAAAAAAGTCAGGTTTGGTCTAGTTGATAACTAGGTCTAGTCTATAGTACTTAGAAGTAGCAAATGGAGACTGATTACCAAAGCATTTTGAAATATTGAAATGAAAAGACAGAAAAATACTTAGCTCTTGTTTGATAAATAATCAAAGGTGTGAATGGTTGTTGCTGATGCAGCTGATGTAGAAGACTTCCTGTAATGTTTCAATCAGGGGTGGAGTGACTGATGTAGAGTTCTTGTAGCCTGTGATGCTTGGTGTGCGTCTGGGAGAGAGAGAGAGGGAGAGAGGTCAAATTCCAAGAGCAAGAGAATTAGCATTCAGGCAAAATTTGCGCACAGAATTTAGTTTTAAGCAACTGACATCGGTGATCCCATCAGCGTCGGCCGATGGTTGATCGACGTCGGTGGCTAGAGGATGGGTAAAAAGGTTATTTTTAGCCTTTTCTCCATTCCTTCATCTACCGAGTTTAGTGGTCATGGTTAAACAGTCGAAGGTGGGTTTAATAGGCATGAGGATTAGTGGGAGAGTTGGAATGATTAGTCATAGGGTGATAAATGAGGGTATCCAAGGGTGAGGAATCCGAGGGTGATGTCAAGGGTGATGTGTCATGGGTGAGGTGTCAAGGGTGATGTTATTAATTTAAAATAGGTAATTATTTTAAATTAATAAGTGTGTGGGTTAGGAATGTTTAGAAGTGGACCAAGGGGGGAGTTGACCAAGGAGTAGACACAATTTTGGTGTCTACATTTGCCCCTTTTGTCTTGTTGGTTATTCTGACGAACTGCAAGACAAAGATAGGAGTAAGTTGCCCCAGGTATGGGATGAGGTCTTTTCTTGTCTTGTTGGTTGTTCTGATGAACTGCAAGACAAAAATAAGAGTTGATTGCCCTGATTATGGGATGAGGTATTCCCCCTCAAAGCGGGAGTCAAGGGAAGGGAACCTGATATTGGGTGCTAATTTGATAGATAGTGGATGGATATGGTGAAGTTTGACTGTGAACGCTACAAAAGTTGAGATTTCACATATACCACTTCATGAGATGGTTAGGTCAAATTATTGTAGTCAAAGGTCAAGGAGTGCTAAAATTAAAATAACTAGTCCCCAGCATTTAGTCGTAGCTGATTGGGTTATTTGATCCAAGCTGTAGATCCAATTGGTCATCGTGTTCCAAGTATCCTGGGCCTAGGAAGTCTTCCTAGAAAACACAAAAATGTCACAAGTAGTGGGGATCAACTTGCTCATGATCCAATACTTGTGAGGATCGTAATGTGATGTGCAGACAATTTGGCTAATTATTTGTGAGGTAGCATAGATACAATCAAAACAACTAAGGCAAAGTTGTCTCAAAAATGGTTGTGGTCTGAGGAGATAGTCGTGATCTCCAAGGTTGTTGGTCAAGTTGAGTTGAGATGTAAGTTATCTCAAGTGTGCCCCATGAGAAGTCAAATTCGACTTCTACAGTGTCAGGGCTGGTTGTTTGGTCATGATTTTGTGTTGGTAGAGATAGTTGGTCCATTAGATGGACGGACGAAGGAATGGTCGAGCTAACCTCAGAAGACCCCATGTCAATTGAGTGTTGCCTACATAGCCCCTATTTGAAGGGCCTTAAGCCAATGTAGTTCTCCCAAAAATGGAGGAAGAGGTTTGGTTATGGATGGGTTGGACTAGGTTAAGTCATGATTAAAGGTAAAATGGTTTGTCCATCAAGGAGACGAATAAATAGATGTGGTTGAGCTAACCCCAGAAGATGTCATGTCATCTGAGTGCTACCTACATAGCCCCTATTTGAAGGGCCTCAAGCCAATGTAGTTTAGAGGAAGATTCAAAGTGGTTGATAGGTGGTTTGGTCATGTTATAAATGATGAGTGTATGATGATGTTACAACCTTTTCCATATTGTGTGATGGTGTACTTTGTAACATTGGTTGAGTGGTCTCTCATACCTAACAATTTTCCATATTAGTAATGGTGTATGCTAAAAATGAATTGAGATTATTTATGCTTCAGAAAGTAATGGTTTATGCTTGACATAAATTATGTGTGGTTGATAGTTTCCATGTGTATTGTTTTCCATAAAAACTATGTGAAATGGACTATGTCATGTTAGTGGTCTGAGAATGTTTGGTTTGGTTTTGTTTGGTTGGGTAATGATTTGGTTGAATGTGACCAAAGCATGTAAAGGCACGTTGCTCTTTCATTGACAAGGACCATATTGATTGCATAGATAAGGTTTTTAGAAACAAAAGCCCCATTCATGCATTGCATCGTTGACTATTGGTTATGTTAGATAAGTACTCGAATCACTTGACGTTAAGTGAGCTCGAAATCCCTTGAGTATGTTGGGGTGATAGGTGTGATTATGTGATATGTGAGGGTAGGGTAACCCTTTTTAGTAGGGATAACTTTGCCCCTTCTAGAGGTAACCCTAAGAACGACTATAGACAAGTCTATGACTTTATAGTTCATCAGTCAATTTCTCTTTTTTTTCTTTTTTTTCTTTTTGGTAGACTGATCAATGAGGGAAGTCTATGTGGGGATGTTGTTTTGTTTTGTGGTCATATGTGAAGCTGATCAATGTGGAAAGCTTCTGAGATAGTGTTGTTGTATGTAGAAAAATTTTAGGCATAGCCATCCTTCGAGCGAGTGGTTTATATTCTACTTTGTATGTTGAATGTCTTTGAATAGCTGTCCTTCAAGGGAGCATTCTATTAATTATAGCAATTATGCAGCTGTCCTTCAAGGGAGCAGTCTACATTTATAATTTATGACCTTTGAATAGGCATCCTAGTTTTATATGCTTTTGTTTTGTTTTTGACTGAATTTTAGTCATGGACTTGACTATAAAGGTTTAAGGGTTTCCCTTTTATTAGGACAAAGCATTCATGCTTGACAAAAGGGTTTGACTAATGTTTGTAGGGTTAAGGGTCAAAATAAATAGGAATGACGATGATGGGGATTGCTCAAGGGATGAGCTCAAACTAAATGTCAAGTGAATGATTAATTGATTAACAATAGAACGGTCATAGATGCAAGGCATTAAGGGGCTCAGGTTCTGGCCGACCTTCAAGAGAAGACAGACGATAAGTCCCTGACCCATACTTGTGCATTATGATATAAGGTCTAAGCCAATTAGGATCAAACTTGCCTCATTTACTTCTCTCCATATTGGTCATGTGTTGGTTTTCTTTGAGGATGAGGTCTCTGATTTTGAAATCTCATTCTCTTAGATCTTTGTTATAGGCACATTTGATGTGATTTTGGTAGATATGGAGATGGTTAAGGGCAGCAAGATGATGTTCGTCAAGTAACTTGAGTTGAGCTAATCAATCTTGATGAAAGTCATCATTAAAAAGTATGTCATGCAAAGAGATACGTAGAGAAGGTATTTGTACTTCAAGAGGCAAGACAGCCTCATTTCCGTACACTAAAGAGAAAGGTGTAGCACTCGTAGGGGTTTGAATGCTAGTGCGATAGGCCCATAAAGTGAAGGGAACGTGAATGTGCCAATACCTTCTAGTGTCATTGACCACCTTCATTAGGATTTTAGTTAAGATTTTTTTGGAAGCCTTGGCCTACCCATTTGCTTGTGGGTAGTAAGGTGAGGAGAAGTTGAGCTTGATGCCAAATGAGTCACAAAGTTTTTGGACAATTTTGTTTTTGAATGATTTGCCGTTATCGGTGATGATTTTGTGAGGTACACTGAAATGATAGATGATATGAGTGTTGATTAAGTCAATGATTTTGTCAGCTTTAGTGGACATGAGGGGAATAACTTCCACCCATTTAGTGAAGTATTTGGTTGCAGTGATAATGGATTGATGTCAGAGAGATGAGTGAGGGTTAATCTCACTGATTAGGTCTAAGCCCCATTGTGAAAAAGGCCAAAAATCCTTAGTGACTTGTAGAGCATGGCTAAGGACGTGAAATAAGTTAGCGTGTTATTGGCATTTGATACAACACTGAATATAGTCGCTGCAGTCTTGATGAAGAGTGGGCCAATAATAGCCCAGACGAAGGATGCACTTTGCAACTGAGTTACCACTAAAGTGTCTACCATAAATCCCATCATGGACTTGTTTGATGGCATGAGATGCTTCAGTGGAAGTTAGACATCGAAGAAGGAGGCCATTGAAACCTCTTTTGTAGAGAAGACCTCTTAGCATGGTATATCGAGCGGTACTCTTGATAAAATCCCACCGTGGATTGCTAGAGAGGTTAGGAGGAATGGTAGAATAAGTTAAGTAGTCAACAAGTTGTTTATACCAAACATCCTATGGACTAGAGTCAATGGTGCTGATGAGGTTGATGTTAGTGGAGATATATGAATGTAATGCCAAACAGTGTACCATAACATAGATTTTTGATGAAGATGATGAGGATGGGATACGTGAGGTGAGAGAGGCCATGGTGTTGGCAAACTTATTCATAGATCGAAGAACAGTTTGCAAGAGGTAATGATCAAAAGATTCAAGTAAGGTGTCAACACGGTGTTTGTACCTTTGCAAAACTTCATTTTTACAAAGATATGAACCGTTGATTTGATTGATGACTAGTTGTGAGTCGCCAAAGATGTTGATTGTCTTGATGCCCAAGGAAAGGGTGGTCTGAATTCCCAAAATTAAGGACTTATATTCAGCCATATTATTGGTACATTCAAAGTCAAGTTTAAAAGATAGAGGCATGGGCTCACCATCATGAGGAATAAGAATAACCCCTGCACCCCCACTGAGTTGACATTTGGATCCGTCAAAGAACATTGTCATTTGATAGAATATGTCATCGGTGGATAATGCGGTGATAGATTCATCAGGGAATTTGCAGTAAGAGGGTTGATTGTTAGGTAGAGGGATGTCTGTTAGTTGATCAATGATTATTTTCCCCTTGATAGACTTTTTTTGGATGAATTCCAAGTCAAAATTAGTAAGAAGCATGATCTAACGAGCCATACGTTGATTTTGGTATGGCTTGGAATGCATGTATTTGAGAGGGTCGGTATGAGTGATGACATAAGTTTTGTGATTGAGAAGATAATGACAGAGTTTGGTGGTAGCAAAGACTAATGCTAAACAAAGTTTTTTGGTATGATAATACCGAGTTTCATAATTGTTCGACTTATATAATAAACTGCCTGCTCACGATGTTGTTCATCTCGGTGCACGATCATGGCACCTAAGGAATGATTTGTTGCTAAGATATAAAGATAGAAAGGTTGGCCATCTTTAGGTGAGATAAGGACTGGTGGAGAGACAAGATAACATTTAAGAGCCTCAAAATCCTCTTGGAAATTTTTATCCCAATTAAAGGAGATGTCCTTCTTGAGGAGGTGATGAAAGGGTTGACATCAGTCAGAAAGCTGCGAGATGAAGCAATGAATAGATTGAAGCTTCCCTTGCAGGCTGTGAAGTTTCTTTAGATTGGTAGGTGGTGGCATCTTGAGTATAGCTCAAATTTTAGTAGGGTCAATCTCGATGCCATGAAGAGAAACGATGAAACCCAAAAGCTTCCCTAAGAGAACCCCAAAGACACATTTCTTAGGGTTAAGTCAAACATTGTACAGGAAGAGGTGAGTGAAGATTATTTTAAAGATGGTTAAATGGTCACGACGAAGCTTAGATTTGCCTAGTAGGTCATCCACATAGTCCTCCATGATTTTTTGGAAGAGATCATGAAAGATGTAAGTCATGGCACGTTGATATGTGGTGCCTATGTTCTTTAGGCCAAAAGGCATGACCCTATAGCAAAAGGTCACCCATGGGGTGATGAAGGTAGTTTTGTGCTGACCTTCTAGGGCAATCAGGATTTGGTTATATCTTGAAAACCTATCCATGAGTGATAGCATCTCATGGCCAGCTGTAAGATCAACAAGTTGGTCAATGTTGGGTAGAGGAAAATCATCTTTTAGACAAGCCAAGTTAAGGTCACGATAGTTAGTACAGATTCGGATCCCCCCTGTTTCTTTGGTGATAGGGACAATGTTTGACACCCATTACGGATAACTAATGGGTTGGATAAAGGAGACGAAAAGAAGGCGTTAAAGCTCCTCTTTGACAAGGAGTGCAATGTGAGGATGCATTTTGTGAAGTTTTTTCTTGACAGGCTTAGCTTTTGGGTTTGTGACGATGTTATGGATGATGATGTTAGGGTCGATGCCAGGCATATTGCTGTAGGTCTAAGCAAAGGCTTTGCTATGGTTTAAAATGAATTTGGTATATTCAATTTGTTCCTGGGTGTCCAAAGATGGACCAATATTTAATACATGGGGAACATCAGAAGATGGAAGGTTAATGTCAATGGTTGATTCATTTAACATAACCTACATTTCTGGAGGAAGGGATCGTTAAATGAAAGAGTTATTTGCACCCATGTAGGTGAGAATGGCATCATCATCTATGCATTGGATAGTGTTGATGGTAGCAGATTCATCATCTATCATGTTTGGATAAATGAGAGGGAGAGACTTGGATACCCCACCTAGTTGATAGGTTAGGGGTTCCAAGCGAATGGCATTTATGGAAAAAAAAACTAGGAGGGATGGAAACCACCGACTCCATAGGTGAAGATGGGGGAATAGGCGAGTTCAGAGGTGATTGTTCTATGATAGGTTCAGGGTGAGAATTTTTAGAAGTTTTAGTAGGTTCTTCAAAACCCAGGCCATGTCGCTTCTTGACATTCTTTATGGCCTTGTCATTTGGTGGTTTGACGGGTTGGTGGGAGCCTTGTTCGTAGTGCCCAAAACCAAAGCCTTTCCATGCACACCTATAAAGGTAGGTATGAGCAAATTTTGGGTTGCCAAGAAAAGAGAAGTCAGACATAAATAGTTGAGGTGATGAAAGAGGATTCCCATCAGTGGGAGCTCGATCTAGCCCTCCATAGATGAGATTTGTTTGAAGATTGGGAGGACCATATGGGACGACCATTCTGATATGATGGTCATAGCTAGGATTGTGATGAAGTTTTCCATACTCTTGAGGAGTCTGGAACATGTCCAAGGTGAGTCAACGATAATCCCCAAGTGAAAGACATTGGAAGGTATCTTCCATAGGGTCTTTTGTTGTCACTTGAGGAGGTGGTGTAGGTATAACCGCCGTTTGCATACTTATTGAAGCTTCTGTGGGTGGAGATAGTGTCAGGGTAGATGTTTTCAAAGGAATGAGGACATCATTGGGTCGATAAGTCATGTTGCATGTCTTGAAAGGGGAGGGGTCTACGGGAATGACATGGACTTGACCATCGTGTTTAAATTTGACACAATGGTGTAATGTAGAAGGGACACAGGCCATGGCATGGATCCAAGGTCGTCCTAATAACATGTTGTATTGGAACTCTCCCTTAATGATGTAGAAGAGCTCTGAGATTTTTCATAGACCAACACAAATATGTAAGATGATGGTGCCAATGGTAGTGGTGGTGGTGTCATTAAAAGATCGAAGGATTGCATCAATCTTAGACACATAATTCTTTGGGAGGGCTAATTGGTCAAAGGCATGGGTGGAAATGATATTGATGTTGGCACCCCCATCAATCATAACTCACTTAATGCGAGTTTGATCAACGTAGGATGTGATGAAAAGGGTAGCATCTTGATCTTCCAAGTTGGAGGTAGGAATTTTAGAATCACTAAAGGTAATAGAGGCGATGGTGGGTAATGATTGGACTAAGGCAGCTAGTGGTTGGGGGTCCTCGGGTTGGACCTCTGCTGCCTATAAAGCTTTGATTAGAGCCTGACGATGTTGTGGAGAGCTTTGAATGAGGTCATATAAAGTCATCTTCATGGGAGTTTGGTGAAGTTGTTTCACCATAAAATCATGGATTGCCTCTGAAGAAGTTGGTTGGGATGCACCCAAGATAGAAATCTTGGGTTTGGGTGATTGAGCAAGTTTGACAAATGGGTAGGTCCAAGGAATAACAACTTTCTCTTTTGCTTTATCCTTTAAAGTTTGTGACCTAGTGGCCACATTGATGGTGTTAATCTTGAAAAGAGGAGACGAAGGAGGTAAAGGGACCATAGTCTGATGATGAGATCCCAATGAAGGTGGAGAGGTTAGAGAGACATTAGACGGTGCTAGAGATTCATTGAAAGTATCCTCAACAAGAAGGGAGTCTTTTTCCAGGTAGTGGTGAATGACAACTTTGAGGTCACAATAATTTTTAGTGTCATGTCTAGGTGTGCGATGATATAGGCAAATTTTGGTGTCATCGAACCATAATGGTTTTGGTCTGAGAGGTTGAAATGGTTTAATAGGTGGAAGAGTGATGATAGAGGTTTGCAAAAGTTGGTGTAGTATCAAAGCATATGAACCCACTAATGGGTATGTGCTTGTTGATGTGCTAGGTGTTGATGACTTTTGTTTAGGAGTTGTTGAGGGATATTTTTGTACCACCTTTTTGACTGGTGGTGCGGCCACTCATGTAGAAGACACTTTCTTTGTGAGGGGTGCCAAATTTTTTAGAGGAGGTATGTTTTTGGTTGGAAAAGGGAGTAATGGAGGCAACTTGTTGTTGATAGGTGTCGGAGTAGGGAGCACTCCTATTAAGGTAGAAGGATGAGGGCCCAGAATGGAGGGCAATGGTGATGGTGGAGGAGGAGTTCTCCAATGTGGTCTAGTGGCCTTCTGTAGTTTGGTTTGAGGACCACTATTGTGCAAGGTGAGATTTAAGTCTACCTTCACTTGTGGGTGAGTGAGGTTCGATATGGGGTGAACACCGAGGGATTTAACTGGTTTTGGTATGGTGGATGTTTGTGAGGGTTTAGGCTTAGATGTGGACGGTTGGGCTTCTAAAGATTTGGAAGTAGAAGCTTGGTCTTTGTTAGAGAATTTAGGAGATTTTGCTAAAGGAGAGTCGTCAGTGCGAGATGAGATGGGAAGTGAAAGATAAGGAGCTTTAAGTCACTCCCATAATGCCTCATGCTCTAAGTTCCTTGAATGGAGAAATCCTAAGTTCTCAGCCAATCGAGAGAATGGTTTTGAAGATGTTAGATGAGGCTTTAGTTTTTTAGAATATGTGGGTGGTTATGAGACTAGAAATGTGTTAGATGCAGCAATGTCGGGCCAAAGACGTCAGAGAGCCATTACTAGATCATCTTCGGTTGGGGTAGGTGAAGAGACAAGTTATTCTCTTGGTGGAGAAGGAATTGGAGAATGTGACTCCTCAAGAGGATAGAGGGTAGGGATGATCGTACCTTCTACTTGTGGTTGAAGAGCAAGAAATTTATGGTCCTCCATTGGTAGTAGGAAGGATGAAGTTGGGGCTAGTGGCGTTGGTATGGTTAAAGCGTCCTCCAATATAAGAGGGGTAGATGGAGGACTATTAGGAGAAGAAGGCTCTTCTTCCTGTGAAGGAGAAATAGGAGAAGAAGGTTCTTCTACCTATGGTGGACAAATAGGAGAAGAAGGCTCTTCTACCTGTGGTGGAGGGATAGGTTGACTAACTTCTTCGATTTGTGGAAGAGATTGGTTAAGGATAGAAAGCGAAACTATGTTGACTGTGCTTATATTACACTCTTGGGGGTCATCTGCCATGGTCTGAATGTTATTTTGACTAGGGGGATGGTTAGGGAAAGGTTATCTAAAGATTTTTATGTTTTGGTTAGATGGCGTGTTTAGGTTATCCAAGATAAGATCCCCCTTGTCTAACATGTCCTGGACAATGTTTTTGAAGGTTTTGCAGTTGTTTATGTCATGGCCTTTGACACGGTGATAATTGTAGAAGTCATTCTCCCTATACCATGCTAGGATGGCTTTTAAAGGACGAATTGAGGTGGTGGTCAAATTTGGGGGAGATTGAGGACTCCTTGTTTAACTAGTTTATCCAACACGGACCCGTATGATTCTCCTATTGGAGTATATTGACACTGTATGTATCATTGTTGGAATTTTCGTGTAATGCCTTGAGATGTGGAAGGTTTAGATTGATTAGTTGTGGTTGATGAAGATGATCTGAGTACCACAACATTTGCCAATCCCTTGGATTTGGAATTAGAAGAAGAAGATTTGGATGAAGGGTCATTTGATTTTGCGTTGGGGTTTTTACTACACAGTGTGACTTTATTTTCTTTAACAACACAGAGTTCAAGCTTCTTAGCCATGGTGAAAGCTTCGTCAAATGTGCATAATGTTTGGACCCACAAAGTAGATGAGATGTGTTTGGCACACACTTGTGAAAATAGCTCAATGAGCTCAGATTGAGGTAAAGAAAAGGAGAGTTGGTTGATTAAACTCCTCCATCGAGCAACAAAATCAGCTATTGATTCATCTTCAAATTGTCTGATAGAATATAGGTCTGTGATGGAGACCTTTTTAGTGATGTTAATTAAAAAGTGGTCAAGAAATAATTGAGCTAGTTGCGTGAAGGAAAAGATAGAATGACTGGTAAGGGAGCTATACTAATCGAGGGCGGGACTAGAAAGTGACATGGGAAATGTGCATAGTAATAATGCATCATCATGTGCTATAAGGTAACAAGCGTGTCTAAACGCTCATAGATGTTGTTATGGGTCTTCTTTACTCTAAAAGTGAGTAAACTTGGGAAGTTCCCACTGGCTAGGATATGGTTGGATTGGGACTGAAGGATGAATGGGTTCATTACAGATTTGTTCATATGAGAGAACATTTCTTGAACCAGAAATGGATGTCTCAAGATTAGACATCTTATCCATCAACATCTTGATTAGATCGGTTGATGGATTTGCAAGTGGGGTTCCCCCTAGGTTTTAAGGCATTTGGAAGGTGTTAGGAGGAGCATATGACGTAGTTGGTTGCGCTTTTATAGGCACAACATATTGGTAACTATTCATAGGGACTGATGTTGAAGTCAAGGGTGGTTGTGTCATAAAGCTAGAAGGCACAACCTGGCTTAATGTCACCATTGGTGGTTGATTGGTGGAAACACTAGCCAAAGGGTAGGGAGTTACTCTTGTGTTTATGGGTGTAAGAGTAGGTGGGATGGAGACGATTAAGTCTTGGAATGGTGTAGAACTTTGTTGAATGGTTTGTAGTTGAGGGGGTACAGAAACCCCAATGGAGGTAGGTCCAAAAACAGAAGGAGAGGTCCCACTTTGAAAATTGGTCATGGTCGGGTTGTTGGTTGAGGCAATGGCTTGGGTGACCATGGGTTGGGTTACAGAAGCTATTGATACGATTGTCATGTCAACTAAGGAAGTTGGCATCCCATAAACTGGGTTGCCTGAAGAGTCTCGCATTTGACTTCTTGTGAGATAGTGCTGAAGAGCCTTGACATTGAGGTTAAGGAATCTTTCAAAGTCTTGATACCCTTCAGGAATAATTGGATGTTGAGTTAGGGTTGGTCAGATAGGAGTACTCTCAGTTTCTGAATTATACTCCATTTGGGGACTTGATATAGATGGCAAAGGTGGGAGTGGTTGTTGCCTTCCATGGTCAACAAGAGTTTTCGTTTGACTACGTGTCAAAACCATTCAAGGCAAAAAAAGGTCAGGTTCTAGAAACTATGTTTTTTTTTTAGTTTCAAAAAATTAGAATGTGTTTTTGACAGCAAAAGAGTTGGGTTTTTAGCTTGTTGTTTGAGAAGAAAGATTTTTAACAGTGACCGACATTGGTAGAAAAACTGATGTCGGTGAAGAAGTTGCTGATGTCATCAGATAACCGATGTCGATGAAGAAGAGTTTTCAACGTCGATGGGAAAACCGATGTCAGTGATATAGTTGCTGATGTCAGTGGAAAAATTAATGTCAGTTACTGTGTGTTTCTAGAAACTCAAAAAATTGAAAGTTTTTAGAAGAAAGAAGAAAGTCTGAGTTGTTTTTAGATCTCAAAATGTGACCTCACCAGCTCAAAAAATTAGATACAGATAGAAAAAAGATGAAGACAAGCAGCCACTAAACGTTAATTCCTAAGAATAAATTTTAGAATTGTGTTGGCTTATGCCTTAGAAGAGTGTGTTTGGGAAGTTGGGCTTTTAGAATAGGTACTAAAATAAGTAGTCTAAGGTTGGTTTCAGGTTAGTTTTAGTGCTCAAAATCTATATTAGGTTTCGTATGTGGCCTAGTGCTAGGAGCTTGCTCCCCTCACTTCACGATCCTAGAGCCTAGCTGAGTCACTTAGCCAGTATATACTTCCCCTAGAGTTTATACTCTGTCAGAGAACAGAGTGGGTTCTCCCCTTGGTAGTGAAGTCCAAGTAGGATTACCAGGAAGGGTAAGGTATCCGCTAGGTGATGAAATCCTAGTCAGGCCTTGTCTCAGGTATGTTTAGATGTTTGATTTTGTGAATGTGATTAGGTTGTGTAACATATGTGGAGTATGCTTTATTCATAATGCATTTTTAAGTTACTAGATGAGTGGACTAAATATGCATTCTAACAAAAATGAGATGCAATAGATTTTAAGCCCAAATTGAATTTTTTTGTTCAGATGCAAACAAGTTGAGAAAAGGTTAAGAGTATGAATTCACTACTCTAAAATGCAAGAGGAAGGGTGATAAGAAAAATAAGAAAGTGGTTCTTTTTAACTTCCGCTTATGGTTTCGTTTATAAGAGAAAGAAAGAAGAGATGCAATGAGAGGATCTAATGCACCTATATGAATGTTTGCTTTTAGAAGAAATGAACCCAAGGAAACTCCAGGGTCTAACTAGGCATGCTAGAATGTTTCCACTCATTTTTTGCTTTTCTACATTTAGAGGAAATAAGAAACTAAGATTAAAAGGTCAGGGGTTTGTACGTACCTAGATGAAGTTGCACACCATATTCAGACGATTGAAGGAGCTCCTCTTTGGCTATGGAGGATGACACCTATAGATAATAAAGACTCAAACACAGAAAATTTTAGATAGATATATGGTGGACTACCAAGCAAAAGCTCGGTCCCAGAAGTGCAAAGACTTCCTTGAGGGATGACAATCCACTAGTTGATGAAAGAGTGTTGCTAGAAAGAGAAATGGTGAAAGACTAAACAAAAGAAATAGAGATAATGCATACCTATATTCTACTGTCAGTCTGTCACAATCATCGACATTGGTTAGTCTGTCATCGTCAGTTGGTTAATGTTGCTGACACTAGTTAGTCTACCATCGTTGGTTGGTCAATATGTTGACATCAATTATGTTGATGACGTCGGTAGGGGAAATGGTCTTTTAGATGGATTTTAGGCTATGTCTTTGGTCAACAAAGTGGTCTGTGAGATTTAAAAGAGTTGTGTAGGGGTGTGAGACAGTGGATAGAGTCTTAGGAAGGACAAGGTAGGGGACAGGTTGTCAAAAAAGGGGTAAGGGTAGGAGGAAGGCCTCTCAGCCTCTCTAGGAAGAAAGTCAGGTTTGGTCTGGTTGATAACCAAGTCTGGTCTATAGTACTTAGAAGTAGCAAATGGAGACTGATTACCAAAGCATTCTAAAATACTGAAATGAAAAGATAGAAGAATACTTAGCTCTTTCTTGTTGAAGAACCAGAGGTGTGAATGCTTGTTGCTGATGTAGCTGATGTAGAAGACTTCCTGTAATGTTTCAATCAGGGGTGGAGTGACTGATGCAGAGTTCCTATAGCCTGTGATGCTTGGTGTGCGTCTGGGAGAGAGAGAGAGGGAGAGAGGTCAAATTCCAAGAACAATAGAATTAGCATTTGGGAAAAATTTGGGTGTAGAATTTAGTTTTAAGCAATCGATGTCGGCGATCCTGCCAACATCGACTGACGGTTGACCAACGTCAGTGGCTAAAGGATAGGTAAAAAGGATATTTTTAGCCTTTTGTATGTTCCTCCATTTGTTGAGTTCAGTGGTCATGGTTAAACAGTCGAAGGTGGGTTTAATAAGCGTGAGGATTAGTGGGAGAGTTGGAATGATTAGTCATATGGTGATAAATGAGGGTATCCAAGGGTGAGGAATTTGAGGGTGATGTCAAGGGTGATGTTATTAATTTAAAATAGGTAATTATTTTAAATTAATAAGTGTGTGGGTTAAGAATGTTTAGAAGTGGACCAAGGGGACCAAGGGGGGAATCGACCAAGGAGTAGACACAATTTTGGTGTCTACAGGGATAATGAAAAAAAAATGATAATACTTATTGAGATGATCTACAACAACCATGATAACATTTTGACCCTCATAACTTGGTAACCCTATAATGAAATCCATAGTTAACTCTTCCTAATGTTGGCTAGGGATAGATAAAGGTTGCAAAAGACCTAGGGTTTTGATGGTTTTGCCTTTAGTTTGTTGATAGATCATACATTCAACCACATATTTTTGGACATCCCCCTTAATACCTTCCCAAAAAAAATCCTACTTGATTCTGTAATAGGCTTTCAAAAATCTTTAATGACCCCAAATTGGAGTTGCATAAATTTCTTAAAGTATTTTTTGTTTAAGAAGAGAATTTATACATAGGTACAATTTGTCTTTATACCATATGCATTACCTTTCCATGTAATTTTTTCAAATCCACCTAAACCTTGTTGAATATTCTGAATCAAATCATGGGTAGTATAATCATTGTCCAATTCTAATCATGCTTCCTCTAGCCATTCTATCTATAAAATGGTTATGGCACATAGCAATGCCTCTACTGATTCATCTTTTCTAGATAGTGCATCTACCACCACATTGTCCTTGCCTTTTTGTAGACTATTTCAAAATTATAATTTAACATATTAGTTACCCATTTTTTGTTCTTAATATGACAACCTTTGTTCTAAAAAATATTTGAGACTATCATGATTAATCTTTAACTGAAAGTGATGAACCATCAAATAAGGTCTCCATTGTTTGACTGCATGCAAAATGGCCATCATTTCCTTCTCATAGATGGGCTTGTACTGATTTTTACGCTTTAGTTTATGACTTTTAAATGTAAGTGGTCTACCTTCTTGTATTATTACAGCACCCATACCATACTTAGATGCATCAAATTCAACCACAAAAGTTTTAGAAAAATTAGGATTGGCCAATACTGGAGTAGTGCACATAGCCAATTTTAATTGTTCAAATGCTCAGGTAGCTACATCAGTCCACTAAAAGGAGTCTTTCTTTAACAAAGAGGTGAGTGGGGTTGTAATACTACCATAATTTTTGACAAACCTATGTTAGTAACCAGTAAGCCCCAAAAATCCCTAGAGTTGCTTGAGTGTCTTAGGAATTGGCCAGTCCACCATTACTTGCATTTTTTTAGGATCCACTTTCACTCCTTCATAAGACACTAAATGACCCAAATATTCAACCTCACCAGCCCTAAAAGTACATTTGGAAGGTTTGGCATACAATTTATTTTGCTCCAAAATGGAGAGTACCTATTTTACATGTTGCAAATGGTCTTCCCAATTTTTACTATAAATGAGGATATCATCAAAGAATACCATAATACATTTCCTCAAAAATGGCTTAAAATTAGTATTCATCAAACACTAAAAAATAGATGATGCATTTGTTATACCAAAAGGCATAACCAAAAACTCATAATGGCCCTCATGAGTCCTGAAAGTAGTTTTGGATATGTCTTCATCATAGATATAGATTTAATGATACCCAGAACATAGATCTAACTTGGTAAAATAAAGGGCACCATTCAATTCATCTAGAAAATCATCAAGGATAGGAACCAAAAAATTATTTTTGATAGTGTACTTGTTGAGTTATCTGTAGTCAAGGAACATCCTCCAGGTGTCATATTTCTTTCTCACCATGACAACTGGTGAAGAGTATTCACTTTGAATATGGTGAATGATTCCTACATCCAACATCTCTTGTACCATCTTTTTAATTTTACTTTTTTGGACATAGGGATACCTGTATGCCCTAATGTTGGGTGGTGTACTACTAGGAATAAGTGTGATAGCATGATCATGCATGCAGTTAGGTGGAAGTCCTTTTGGCATGTCTCCAAAAATAATAGAATGACAATCAATTATTTTTTGCATATCAAGAGGTGGAGATGACTGAGTTGGTTGTACTTCCATAGAAAACAAGCGAGCTACAAATCTCTCAGTACCCTTATAGAGATCTTTGTCATTTGATGAGAGATAACAAGTTGTGGATATTTATCCTTAATCCCCTTAGCTCAAATGTTCTTTATTTAGAATTAAAATTCATGAACAATTCTTGAAAAATCATCTCAATAGTGCCCAAAGTGGTTAGCCATTGGACTCCTAGAACAATATTAGCTCCACCCATGGGAATAGAAAACATAGGATAATCCAATAAGTAGTCTCCCATGGCCAACTTCATACTATGACATTTTCCTGAATAGCTAACAGTACTACCATCTACAATCATAACCTAAAATTTTGGAGCTAGATAAATAAAATAGTTCAAACAAGTAGCCAACTTACTATGGATGAAATTATGTGTGCTCTCAGAATCAATCAATATAGTGACCTTTTATTTCTTAAGGAAACCCATCACCTTAAGATTTTGGGGAGTACTAATACCTGAAAGGGAAGGACAAGAAATAGTAGGCTGAGAGTCTTCAAATTCCTCTTTAGGAAATTTTGCATCCTCATCATGTACTTTAGCATCATCTTCATTTTCATTGGCACCTTCAATGTAAAACAACTTCTTTTTAGCATAATGATAGTCTTTGCTCCTTTTGATGTCAAAACCATAACACAACCCTTTGGCTTTATTCTCCTCAATTTTTCATTGTGTTAATCTATTGGGCTATGAAAATGATGGTGTAGGAAAGTTGTGATCGTGACCAATACTAAAAGTTTTCCTTTTGACCATCTCTTTTTCTTCTATCCTGTATGCCTTAGGGATAGCTTTTTCTATAAATGTTGGGTTAACCATTTGAACCTCAAATTGGATTCTATCTTTGATGCCACCCAAAAATAGATTAGTTAAATTTTCCTTAGTGATATTTTCTACCTGTAAAAAGAGATTCTAAAAGTGATGAATATAATCCTTCACAGTTCTTGTTTGCCACAGCTTAGCTAATCAACTGTAATAGTTATTAGAGACATTATTTTGATAATAAGATGACAAATCCTTAGTTAAAATAGTCCAAGTAATAGGATCACCATTATTTTTCTTTTGATCACATAACCAACAATACTAAATGAATTGCTTAGGTTCCAGATATAGGGACACCACTATCACCCTCTAAGAACTAGGAGTTTGATGTAGCTCAAATACATTATCAATTTGGGTAATCCAAGTGAGATGATCCTGAACATAGAAATTACGCATGTCCACTTTTTCCAACATCAATTTCATACCAGCATGGGAGTTGTTGAGAAGAGGATTTGAATGCTAAAGTGGAGGGTTGTTGGGTTAAAATTGAGTTATAAGGGTAGATAATTGCATAGTGATAATCTATAATTTATTGTGAACCCTATTAATCTCTCTACACATCCCTAAAACATTATCTTAGATTGCAAAAAAGTCATCATGCCTCACCAATTTATTTATTTCACTTGAAGCTGAGAAATCATCAAATCTAAAGTTCCAAAATCCATGTCATCGGTAGGAGTCTTGGGAGTTTCTTTCCCCCCTTTTCTTCCTTAAGTACCTATACCTACCATATACCAACCATAGGATGGTTTTGACCCCCAAAAAAAGTGTACCAAGAAATGGTACCATTTTGATCACCTTGTCAAGATGAATCCAATGACTACCTTTGCACACTAGGGTAAAAATTTAGGTACCAAAAAAGTGTACTAATAGAATATATCATTGATATCATCTCATCCAGATGAATCCAAAGACAACAATTGTGCAAGAGGGAAAAAAAATTCCCAAACTTTTTTTTTTCAAAAAAGTGTTTCAAACAATATTGCACTGATGCAAAAAATTAATTCTTCTCAGATTACACATTATGTTTTTTTGCTCTCACCGCTCTCAGAAGTCATGCCTCACTAGATCCAAAAAAATATGTCATAGGAAACTTGTCCAAATTGAAGATATAATACCACTTATAATGAAATTACTTAGATATTCACATAGAATGATTTTATATTACACAAAATAAGCAAATATGAGAGATCACACAATGATAATTGACAATAGAATAGAATACTGGATAATATAGAAAAACCATTTTGAGGGGGCAACCTCCACAAAAATGTACTAATAATATAATACTTAACATAATAAATAAATACTAACCACTACCTCTTATATATAGTCTACTTATCCAAGGTTATTCCATAGGGTGACCTGACTAAGAACATAGAGAAATGTAACAAGTAAATAAAAGAGGTGTGTAAGCCATAAGTCATCCACACATATCCTTAGACACACAAATGGTTAAGGGGATAAAAAATTCACATGACATTATTTCTTAGCTCAATTTTAGTCAAATGTAACCATCAACAATCTCCACTACTCCTTATGATCTACAAACCATTCTACATAGGTATACATGTGTCTTTGTCAAGCCAGTGGGATTTCCACCTTCACAATAAGAGGACCATTATATTCAACTCATTCCTAGAATCTTCCTCTCAACATCAAGATTAAGATTCTCATTTGAGACTTACTAAAGTAAGGCATTATTCACACCAATACCAGTCCATATTCTTCCCTAGTTCTCCTTATCTTGAAAAAATATTAGTCATGGCACCTTTGCATTGACTTCCATGAAATTAATCACATCACAATAAAGGATGAGTTCCTGATCCATATTATTTATGATCTTCTTGATGAGATTCATGGCACTCATTTTTCTCCAAATTGAATTTCTGCTCTAGATATCACCAGATCCATCTTCATGCAGATGATATCCCTAATATAGATTTTCACACATATGATGGACACTATGAATTTTTGGTCATGACCTTTGGCCTCACCAATTATCCTTCAGCATTATAGGCATTAATGAATAAAATATTCTATCCCTACTTATTGAAATTCATTTTGGTCTTTTTGATGATATCCTCATCTATAGTAAAACATAGTCTAAGCATCTCCAACATTTGGAGCTCACACTGCAACTCTCTAATCATCATCTTTGTAAAAATTAATCCAAATGTTATTTTTTATAGGATGAAGGGGAGTATCTTGATCATATTTTTTAATCCCAAAGGGTTTGGGTAGATCTTGAAAAAATAGCTACCATGACAAATTAGCCTCATCATTAAACACTCAAGAGCCTCTGTGGTTTCTTGGGGCTGACTAGATACTATCATAAGTTTGTCAAGGACTACAAGAATATTTTAGATATATGTATATCTATGTTTAAAATTTATACTTTTATATGGACATAAGTTTCTAAGTGTGTATTTGAATAATTGAAACAAGCTATGTGTACTACACCTGTTTTAGTTATGCCAAATTTTACCAAGACCTTCATGATTGAGAGTGATGCTTATGGAAATGGACATGGTGTTGTTATCCTCCACTAAATATGCCCCATTTCATTCTCTAGTTAATCCATTTTTGGAAATAATTTATTACTCTCTACTTATGAGAAGGAAATGATGGCCATTTTTCATGTAGTATAAAAATGGTGGCCATACCTACTGGGAAATCATTTTTTCATCAAAACTGATCACTAGAATCTGAAATATTTCTTGGAATAATGGGTCTCGACCCCATCACAATAGAAATAGGTTAGAAAAATCATGGGTTATGACTATGAGATCACTTACAAGAAGATTAAGGATAATCTTGTGGCTGATGCTCTATCTTGCACATGTATAGACCAAGCTTCCCTTTAAACTATTTTCATAACTATTCTAAATTCATTGGACATTGTATAATAGGTGTATGTCAATTACTCCTCATTATCTCAAATCATTCAATAGTTAGACACTAACCCCTTTGTTATACTACATTATTCTTTAGATGGTTTTTTTTGTGATATAAGGGCTATCTGGTGCTTCCCTAGAGCATAGATCTTCAACAAGATATATTCTATGAACTCCATGCTTCTCCATCTTCATGACACTCAGGGTTTCTTAAAACTTATGAATGGGTATGACACAACTTATTTTGGAAGGGAATGAAAAAGGAAATTCAATAAATGGTGGTTGAATATGATACTTTCCAACACAAAAAGGGTGAAACAACACTCATTCTTGGGTTACTCTAACCCTTGCCCATCCCTACTAAGATTTGGACATATATTTATATGGATTTCATTAAGGCCCCCCCCCCCCAAATCTGAGGGTAAAATAGTGATCTTGGTTATGGTTGATTTCCTCTCTAAATATAGTCATTTTTGTGCCCTCAGCCATCCCTATACCGCCTCCACACTCGCACAAATTTTCTTGGACCAAATTTTTTGTCTTCATGGCATTCCTTCTTCCATTATCTTAGATCATAATGCAACCTTCACTAGCCATTTTTAGATAGAACTATTTTTATGCACTGACACTCAACTAAAGATGAGTTTTGGGTATCATCCATGGATGAATTACCAAATTGAAATTGTTAAAAAATGCTTGGAAACTTTCTTTCATTGCTTCACCTTAGAACAACAACATCAATGAAAAAGTGGATCCCTCTCATTGAATGGTGGTGTAATATATCCTACCACACTTCAACTAAAATGACTCCATATGAATTAGTTTATGGTCAAGCACCACTAGTGTTCCTTCTCTACACCCACAGTAGTTAACCAGTTCAAGTTGTTGACATGCTTCTCTAAACTCGAGATCAGATCCTCAACTCCCTATGGGACAATCTTCATATGGTACCCAATAGAATCAAATAACAAGCTGATCAACACCATTTCAAGTGCACTTTATAAGCAAGTGATATAGTTTTTATTCACCTAAAGCCATAAAAGTAATCCTCTTTAAAACTCAAAGGGAATCATAAGCTAGCTCATAAGTTTTATGGGACATATAAGGTTCTCTAGAAGATTGGGTCAGGTTATTATAAGTTGGATTTCCCACATTCTTCCTAAGTTCACCCATTATTTCATGTCTCTTGTCTAAAGAAAGTTCTTGGCACAAAAGTTAGAGTACAGAGTAATTTACCATAACTTGATAATAAAGGATCCATCCTTCTTAAGCTGGAGGCAATCCTAGACATGTGCACATGTCAACTTCACTCCCACTCCCTCATAGAGGTATTAATTTACTAGCACAAAATATAACTATAGGATGCAACATGGGAACCCCTATTTCAAATTTGGCACCAATTTCCACATCTAAAGCTTTTAGCACAAATCCTTCTCAAAGAGGGAGGGGATATTAGTAACCCATGCTACCCCTTCTCTTTAATTTGTTATTATATTAGTTTATATGGATGCATATACTTTATAAGTCATATTATGAGCATTTTTTTATCCCACATACATGGGAAGTATTAGTTTCTTAGATTAGACTTAGTATATAAGTAAGTGATGAGGCCAATGAAGGTATCCACAAATTTATTGTATTGAGCTTGCTTAAATGAGGTTTCCCCCTTGAAGTGGTATGTGATAAATATAATCCTTTTTTACTTTTGATAATTATATAAATCTTTTATTTTGTGCATTTTCATTAATTTTTTGTAGGAGGATCTTCTCAAATATAAGTTTTTATTCAAGACACTTACCAATCAAATTCCACTCCAAGCTCAACCACTAATTCCTTCACATAATATGTGACTTGTATAAAGCAACATACCAGTATTTAGGTGAGGAAAGGTACTAAAAATGGAGAGAAACATGCCAATTATGCAAATAAAACAAGCATGAAACACACTAAACTAGTATAGAGAAGATAAAATAGTCATTATATTAGTTTAAGAGGTCACAAGTTACAAATTTGGGAAAATTTTCTTCATACCCAGCCAAGCGATAGATACAATGGCATTTAAGATAAAATTTATAGACAAGAGAAGAGGAAAATAGGATAACCCAATGTGGAAGTGTGGATTATAGGTCATGATGACCCTAATTCACTCCACCATCAGTTACAAGCATAAACATCATCTCCATGATCTCTCCATGTATTACTTTGGCTAGTTGATGTCCTATAATGAGACTATGGCATATGAGATGGTCTATTGGAAGCTCCTTAATTATTTATTGACTTTATTCATATCATTATCACACCAAATTTGTCAACTATCTCTCCTTTTGACAATTTTAAAGGTAGGATTGTGGTCTAGTTGGCCTTCATGGATCATTAAGTAGCCTACCTTCCACTTGTGTATGTTGACTAGGCATAATCACCTAATCCTCCATAATGGCCATGAAATGTGTCTAGTCACCTCCATTAATCACTCATAAGGATTTTATGGTCCTACATTTACTTTTTTAGTAGCCTTCTATGCCATTAGTCATCTTATTTTGTTGACCAAATAGGCCTACTAAGCAGCTAGACCTGCTCACTTGCTACTTGTTACTTAGATGGCCATGAGATTTACATAAGACCTTATTAATGGGTAAATTGTAATTTTTCAAGTCTAAATAATCATATTACACAATGACACATGCCTTTTAAATAGTGCACACTTGTAACTTTTGCTCATTTAGGTGACTAGGTCACCTCTCACTAGCACTTCTAGATTGGCCCTTTAGCCCAAACATATAAAATAATTTATAAGAGGATTTGAGAGTAATTTTATATTTTATAAGTTATAATACACTTCATAATACCTTATTAAATGATATGAAACTATTCATCTGGTTATGCACCTTGGATTTATCACTAAATCTTGTAAAAAATAGGGTTATGGTACATCTGTATAGTTTTCTATACAAACCAATGAAAAATTTAGGACCTTATTAGATTTTAAAAGGTTTTTTATGTCTATATCAAGCTAATTTAGGTAATTTTATTGTAAATTTCTCAATTTTTCCTCCATCGGGTTCTTTTGTGAGGTTTAGGTAGGGTTTAGAGTCACATGGATCCTTAATGATTGTTCATATCCCTAAAGGATTGAACTACAAAAATAATGCCAAAAAAATCAATAATAAAACCCTCCTCAACTCTCCCTAGAATTTTATATCCCCATACACCTGATCCTTGGTGTTCCAACATGAATAAAATGCCTCTTCGGCTCAAAACCCTATAACTGTGAGGTTGATGGAGAGGAAAAGGGTGTAGAAGAGAAAATTATGTTTGGTTTAGACTTATAATACTTCCTAGGGATTTTTTCCATCCCACCTAACCTATTCCCATGTTTATCATTTCCACTCTCCCCCATATATCCTCTACAACCCCATTAGCTCTTGCTTAGGGGTCTTGGGTTTCTAGGTTAGTTTGACCCTAGAGGTTTACAAATTGAGTTTTATTATTTATACCTAAGTAACAAAACTTCATGATTTTATTTTTAATGTTTTCAATCATCTTCATGAATATTATAAACCTTAAACACTCCCAAAACATGTAAATTTTCTTCATTTTCCATATACATGCCTATAACTACCTGTTTAGGCCTAATAGGTTTAATTAGGCCATTAAGATTTTCCTTGTCTCAAAATAATAGAAAAATAAATTTAGGATAATAAGTATTAGGAATTAAATAAATATACCCTATTTTTACTCATATATCTCACATATATACATATCTCTTTACACTTTTTGTTCCCCATAACCCTGCCTGTAGGTAACAATTGAAATCTTTGACTATGTGTGAAAAGGTAAGAGGTGAGGTTTATCTTGAAGTGAGTTTTCCAAAGATTATTTGGATTATATTATCATGTTACCATTTTTATAATTATTCTTATTATACCTTTTCTCACCCTAAATATGACTCCTCTACTCACATGTTCTCCATCTACAGTCAGGTCTGTAGATGTTCAACTTTAGGATCTTGACTATGTGAAATGAAAATTTAAGTTTCATTATTCATGGTAATTATCTTATAATTAAAAACATTTATAATAAATTATATAATTTTTTTAAACCTATTTCACCCCATACACTTTCAAGGCACCTAAAGATGAACTCTTTTACCTAAATTGCCCTTCTTTTATAGTTAGGCCTGTAGATGGCAACCCTAAGTTTCTTGATTGTGAGTACATGTTTGATAGGTCAGTTTCCTTTTTGTTAGAATATAGGGTATATTATCATCATGATAACCCATTTAATGTATTGTCACATACTCATTTATCATCAGAGGCCCTATTTAAATGTAAATTGCATCCTTTTTCTCATTTCACTAATGGCATGCCTATATGAGCTCAAAGCTTTCTTTAACTGAGTTTTGTTAAAATGAATATCCTTTATGCTTAGTTCCTTTATGAATCTAATATATATTAAAATTATAATGTTAATATAACTATCCTTTTGGATCCCTTTGAAATTTATCTAATCTCACAACAAGTCTACTTTTTATTTAGACCTAAACAATTCAACTCAATCCACGTAGTCCCTTAGAGTGAAAAATAGATTACATTTGAGATCCAAAAGTGATAACTATGGTTAGATGATATTTATGAAAAAATATTTAACTATATTTTATATTTAAAAATATCATATTATTTTATACAACCAACTTTTGGTACCAATGGTGGCTTAGACATCCTACAAATCTGTAGTGTTCATCAACCTTCATGTGTTGACCTAGAGAAGAGACATTATGAATCATTTACTAGTTGGTGTTTTCAAGCTACTTTATATAATATTAATATATTATATAATGTTTTACACTCCCTTAAAAGGTCTTTATCAATGGCAACATCTTCTTGAGGCTTGAATAGGCTTACCTTGTTGTGGTTTCTTCAAACTATTTGACTTCATGTGGAAACTATAGGTGATCACAATTTTGTGGGTTTTTAGGTCCATTAAAGCACTAAAAATCCATTTTTTTAGAGCTTCAAGGAGGTTTGGAATATTTTTGATATCTCACCAACACTTTTCAACCATTGGAGACCCTAAAGTATCAAGAACCCTATTGTTATCAACCTATATATTATTCCAAAATAAGGTTTATTATCTCCTTATGGCTCACACATGCAAAGTGAGTTTGTAAAATCATGTATTGTGGCTTCATATACCTTATATATCTTATCCAATATCATTTTTATTTCCATTGATCTCATAAGTGAATATATTAATGTAAACTTAAACCTTAGTCTAGATGGATGAGACAATCTAAGTCCTTAACCTTTGTTAGTGATTGTTCATAAAAGAGGGGGAGAAAATCTAATAATTAATTCCACAAAATGGAATACATCTATGTTATCCTCTTTTTCTCAAAATATTAGGTCTTCATTCTCTCTCCTATATCTGTATCAAATAGTAACTTAATTGGCTTTCCAAGGTTTCCTAGGAGCTCGATGGAGGAAAGAGATCAGTTTTTAACTCCTTTTGACTTGAAACTCCCTCCAAATAATGCATCTAGAAATATGAGTCATAAAGGAAGCCATAAAATTTCTTGAACATGATCTTGCTCTGACAAACCTATATGGACTCCCTAAAAACCCTCTCTTTCTAGTATTAAAACTATCTATTTGCTTGAAAACTGATGGAGATGATATGTCAAGTGCTTATAAAGTTTATAAATTCCTATATAGACATGTATTTATGTGTCCATCTCTTATTTCTACCATACACTTTTCATTTCTTGTCAAAACCCCTCTTGAACATTATAAAATAGATCAATAAAACACCTTGAGTGGAATGCAATGTTATAATGTTGATTTGTCACCTTCTTAGGAGTTGTAAAGACTATAGGAGGTGTGATATGAATTAGAAACCACATTACATGTCTCAACATGACCTCCTAGACCAATTAACACCCCTAGACCCTCTTGACCATGTTAGAAATGACTAGATAAAATAAGATACAAAATGGCATTTACCTTAATTTTATCAAAACAACTTTAAACAATGCTAACAAAATCTTGAAAAGACCATTTTTAGGAATTTAAAAGTCATAATATGTCCAACCTCAAATGTTATGAGACATAATAAGTAATGTTTTGAACTACAAGGGCTAAAATTCAGCCTAAGAGGCCAAATTATCAATAGGGCATATGATACCTTTTCAGTAATGTTGATAGAGAAGTGTGCCAAAAACAGATCCATAAGAGGCTTGAATGCTTTTATATATTAGATTGGTAAATCAAAAAACCACTTTAGATCATAGTCCTTGAGGCTTTTTGGGAATATTTTAGTCAAAATTTTATCATCAGAGGAATAATCAAGGTATGTTGCACAAAAATATTAGAGATGTTATTTAGGATCACCCTTGCCATCATAAAATGTGAAATTAGGTTCAATAAAACTTATTCACAATTGGTTAAAATATATCTTATGTATAATAGGGTTATGTAAAACATATTTTGAATCCATAGATAGTGACCTACATAGAATAATGTACTAGTATCTAGGTGAGGCAAGGGCCTGCAAAGGGAGAGAAACTCCCCACTTATGTAAATAAAACAAGCATGAAACAAACCAAACCAATATATAGATGCTAAAATAGTCATTACATTAGTTTAATAAGTCACAAGGTACAAATTTGTGAAAATTTTCTTCATACCCAGCTGAGGGATAGATACAATGGCATTTAAGCTACAATTTGTAGACAAGAGAAGATGAGAGAAGGATAATCTGGCATGGGGTGGAGTAGAGGTCATGATGATCCTAATTCACTCCACCATCAATAACAAGTATAAATAATAGCTCCATGATCTCTCCATGTATTTATTTAGCTGGTTGATTTCCTCTAATGAGAGTATGGCATATGAGATGGTTTAGTGGAGGCTCCTTCATTCTTGATTGACTCTATTTATAGCATTAGCACACCAACTTGGTTAACTATCTCTCCTTTTGACAATTTCAAAGGTAGGATTGTGGTCTAGTTGCCCTTTATGGATAATTAAGTAGCCTACCTTCCCCTTGTGCATGTTGACTAGGTATAACCACCTAATCCTACATAATGGCCATGAAAAGTGTCTGATCACCTCTATGAATCACTCATAAGGATGGTATGGCCCTATATTTACTCTCTTAGTATCCCTATATGGCCCACTAGGTAACCAATTGGTGTTTTAAATCTCTTTGAGATAATATTCATAGATTATAGAATGTGTTACACTCCCTTCAAAGGGATTGAGCAATGACAACATCTTCATGAGGCTTAAATAGGGTTACCTTATTGTGGTTTCTTCAAACTATTTGACTCCATGTGGAAACTATAGGTGATCATAATTTTTTGGGTTTTAAGGTCCATTCAATCATTGAAAATCCATTTTTTTAGAGCCTCAAGGAGGTTTGGAAGATTTTTGAGACCTCACCAATACTTTTCAACCATTGGAGACCCTAAAGTATAAAGATCCCCATTTATATCAACTTGCATATTGCTCCAAAAGAAGGTTTCTTATCTCTTTATGGTTCACACATGCTAAGTGAGTTTGTAAAATCATTTAGGGTGGCTTCACAGACCTCATAGATGCTATCCAATATAATTCTTGTTTCCAATGAGCTCATAAGTGAATATATTAAGGTAAACCTAAACCCCTATCTAGATGGATGAGATAATCTGATTCCTTAACCTTCTTAGTGATTATTCATAAAAGAGGGGGATGAAATCTTAGAATTAATGCCTTAAATGGAATAAAAATAGGGTCTCTTTTTTCACCCAAAATATTAGGTCTTCATTCTCTCTCCTTTGTTTGTACCAAATAAAAACTTGACTAGCTTTCCAAGGTTTCTAAGGAGCTCAATGGAGGAAAGAGATCAATTTTTTACTCCTTTTGACTTGAAACTCCCTCTAAAGCATGGATATAGGCATAGGAGTCATAAAGGAAGCCATACAGGTTCTTCAACATGATCTTTCTCTAACAAACCTATACGGACTACCTAAAAACCCTCTCTTTCTATTATGGAAACTATATATTTTACATGAAAAATAATGGAGATGATATGTCAACTGCCTATAAATTTTATAAATTCTTTTATAGATATGTATTGATGTTTCCATCTCTTTTTTATGCCATACACTTGTCATTTCTTATCAAAACTCCTCTTAAACATTATAAAATAGATCAATAAAACACCTTGAGAGTGGAATGCAATGTTATAAAGTTGATTTACCATCTTCTTAAGAGTTATATAGACTATAGGAGGTGTGATATGAATTTAACATCACATTACATGTCTCAACATGACCCCCTAGATCATTTAACACCCTTGGACCCTCTTGACCATGTTATAAATGACTAGACAACATAAGGTCCAAAAATGACATTTACCTTAATTTTATCAAAAGAACTTTAAACAATGCTAAAAAAGCCTTTAAAATACCATTTTTAAGACTTTACAAGTCATAATATAGACAACCTCAAAGTTTAGGAGACATAATAAGTAATGTTTTGAACTACAGGGGTTAAAATTTGGCCTGGGAGGCCAAATTATCAATAGGGCATATGATACCTTTTCAATATTGTTGATAGAGAAGTGTGCCAAAAAATTGATCCATAAGAGTATTGAATGCTTTTATGGATTATATTGGTAAATCACAAAACCACTTTAGAGCATAGTTCTTGAGGCTCCTTGGAAATAGTTTAGTCAAAATTTTATCAATAGAGGTATAATCAAGGCATGTCGCATAGAAAGATCAAAGATGTTGTTTAGCATCACCTTTGCCATCATAAACTGTGAAATTTTGTTCAAAAAAAAATTATTGGTAAATGGTGAAAATATATATTATGTGCAATATGGTTATGTAACACCTATTTTGAATCAATAGTATAAGGTGACTTCATAGAATTTTGTTCAATATTTATAACCTTAGCTCAATATTTTTAATTGTTTGACCAAGATATTTCACATTTTGATCACTAATGTTTGAATTTTGAGAAGTCAAAAAAGTGAGGCATACCCATAGTTTGAGTTGATATATGCATTAAAATAGGTAATTAGGTTGAAGTACCAATGTTTCTCGTGGAGGATGTGGTAATACTAGGATTTGTTTTGGAAAACAAAGGTGTAAACACATAAACCATGCCCCCATTAGAAGTATGAAGTGATTATGTGCTTAAGAGGAGGGGTGATTAGAATATGGGTATGTCCCATGTCTCTAATAGCATGATAAATATATGCACCTAGTTTTTCTATACTTATTGATTTTTTAGAATCTACTATGGTTCTCAAGATCTCATCTAGATCTTCAGGGTTTTAATATATATGATCTCAAAAAATATCAGTAGATTGTACTTGGTCTTGATCTATTTGTTCATTTTCATTTTTTTTCATCGGATTCATTATTTTCATTATCAGAATCATCTTTTATTATAACTTATTTGGTGTTTTATTTTATTTCTTTAGTGATATTTTCATTGGGCATAGGATTTTATACATCATTGATTTAAACAATCTTATGTGGATAATTAGGAAGCTCTAAGTGTTATATAGAAACACCAACTAATATATGTCTATTCCTAAGTTTCATACAAATAATATAATAAATCTATAAAAATATAGTAATGAAAAACCTCAAAAGGCTGAATACCCTAGGACAAGCTAGGGTTTGCATAGAGAGACAAGTTTACTAAATGTTTAAACCTAAATTTTTGAAAATGGGCCATCTAGGGTTAATGGGTATTAGATTAGATTTTATAAAAGGATGGTAAACTAATATAATTAATATAAACTTGAATAAATAATATTCAGAATTTATATAACTGAGATTGCTAAAATTTTAAATTACAACTATTGATAGATATTAAAATAAAAAGGAACAATTGATACTTATCTAGTTTATTGTGCTCATGTAGGTCTGATATGGATGAGGTTGGAAGTATAGTGGAATATGATATTGGAATAATCATCAAATTCTATAAATACTCTTTTGGGGGTCTCTGATACTTACATCAAATTTAGATAGCTACATCAATGTAAGTGTATAATTATGATGTAGGTGTCTAGTATAGAATACTAACTAGATTTGGATGAGACTAACTAGAACCTTCTAGGATTTTTATCACATTTATTTTGGATGTATGTAGATCATGTGCACAGGGTGGTGTTCTTTGTCAAACGATCAAATCCTAGCTTCCTCACCCTTTAAGTGACTGTGGGAAAATACATTAGTGGGCTCATAGTGTTGAACTACCCTAAGGAACCTTTTGTCAATAGACACTACCTGCATAGAAAATACTATAAAGAGGGCCTCAAACTTATATAGTTATATTGTATGTGTTGACTTGTGTGTGTATAAATATGAAACATGTGATAAGTAATGGCATGTAGTGACCTAGCTTGTAACTTTGAAAATATGGATCATAAACTACTCTTTGAATGTTTTTTACCTGAAGAAGCCCTACTCCTATGACTGATATGGAAATAGGGATGAATATGGTATATTTTCTCACTTTAATGCTCAATTGAATGTTCCTTGATAGTTATGTATGTGATTTTTGCATGACTTCCAAGTGATTATTAGGTTAGGAATGAATGAGGGTTGATCTTATATATATACTAATCCTTTTTAGAAATATCTCACACAAAAACACTTAGGCCAACCTTTAGATACATTTAATTTTCAAATTGGATGACTTTTGGGCACTAGACACTTTGTAGGAATTATGGACACTTGCATCAATGCGGGTGTCTATTTAAGACATAAGTGTCCAAGAAGGTAGAAAATAAGTACATGTCCAAAATTAGAAGTGAAGGATAATAATCAAGTTTAGAGTTTTTTTTCATAGTATATAAGGCCTAATAAATAGAATAATAGTGATCAAACTAATATATAGTAAGTGAACATGATCCTTTCATCAACGGGTAGGTTTATAACTGAAAGGTTTAGCCATGATGGATATTTTCCATGTGTACAAGACTATATTACTACATAAATCATATTTTAGTGTTTATAGCATATGATTATATACCATATATCTTTACTTTAATAATAAATGTTTTGGATGAGATGTGCAAATAGAATGTATGCAAATGTAAATGAAATGGATGTTTATGAATTTATTAATGATTATTTTGCAGGTGATGATCAAACTAATTTTTTGATACAAAAAATGACTTTCAACTTGCATCAAAAGGAGGAAAGTAAATAGGATATATGTAAAATAGTGAAGGTGGAAAATTATACATCAAAACTTCACAAGAAATAGGAAGTTGACCTAATTATTATGAGAAAATGGAACTTTTTTACTATTTGTTAAACTAATAAAACACTAGTTTTGTTGGCTTCATCTAGAGATGGTCAATCTTGATAGAATCATTTAATGGAATAAAGTTCTATTTGATGCATAGATATATAAACAATATTTTAGGGATTTTTTCTCTTTTTTATAATCTTTGAATTGAGTTAGTAGTTTCTTGGATTTTTACAACCCCCTACACTTATTCTCATGTGACTAAAAAAGATACATGGGCTCATCACTGAAGACCATATATATGCAAGTAAGGGCATCTCCCCTCAAGGATAACCCCATTCAACTATTAATATGTTAGGTCTCGACAGTAAAGATTATTGAAAGGTGAGAGATGTTAAATTGACTTAATTTGCATAATATTTTGATTTTGCATCTCTCTCTCTCTCTCTCTCTCTCTCTCTCTCTCTCTCTCTCTCTCTCTCTCATCTCTCCTCTCTCTCTCTCTCTCTCTCTCTCTCTCTCTCTCTCTCTCTCTCTCTCTCTCTCTCTCTCTCTCTCTCTCTCTCTATTAAAATACAATGGATCATCATTGAGGACCAAGATAGGAAAGTAATCTTACTAGATTTATTTAAGTTTTCAAGAAAGAATATAGGAATGAGGTAAATTATGCTCATAATAACTAGAATAAAGACCTATGTCATGTTGATTTTGAGAATATTTTCTAAAATTTAATAGGGTGATATGTAAAATGAGATGGAATAATATTCTTCATTTGAAGGTTTTTATATTGATAACTCATATCTAAAAAACCACAATAAAGGATCTAATATGAAAGACAAAAAAATTAAAATGGAAATTTGAATAGAGTAATGTGAAATGTAATGACTATATGTATAAGTATTTGAGGTGTAAAAAGTTCACAGAATCATATAATTCCTTACCCTCTTATGATATTGACAATGTGATAATTCAGTTAGAAGTTATATGTGGCCTTCTACCTCTACAAGATAGAGAAGATATAATTTTAATAATTTTTTGGGTCCCTTTCATGACCAATTTTAATGTATAAAAAATTTTCAATATGAATGTGAAATACTTCATCAAATATCAGAGTGGAAAGGGGAAGGCAAATGGTTTCTTAATCTGATCTAACATATAAAGTACAATTTTACCCTATGTGATGGGGCATTGATTGATCACACAAGATATGAGGATCATCAAGATCTTCAAAAAATCATATCTTCATGCCCTAAAACTTCCACCATATGAATGTGGTAGACTTCAACACTAGGGTTAAGAACATCTAGATCAAAAATTTTATGAAGACTATAAGTTTTGATCTTATTAAGAGTAAAATGGGAGTCTAATAGGCTAATCCTTTTATATGGTGGTTATGATTTCATCCATTTACTTGGTTGAGATAGTTGACATTATCATAATAATATCCTCACTCAATTTTTATATTGTCTTGACCCCCTCTTCTTCAAGTGTTTCACTTGGCAAAGCTTTGGGGTTCTCAAAATTTAACTTTAAGATACATGTGGTTTTTATAGCCTATTTATCTTTAGTTGAAGGTGGGTAATTCACCACACCATTTCTATGGAAGTGGTCATTCACATGAAGCCCCAATTTCTTATTGAAGTTAATTAGAACATTGTCAAAGGGTTAGGATACCCTTGAGAAATAAAATCTTTACCAAGATGGAGGAACTTGGTCTCTTGGAATGAAATTTGAAGGATCACCTTCAATATATGAATCCATGGTATTCCAAAGATAATATTATAGTTTATGTCCCTATATATCACATAAAACTCTATAAAAATAGTTTTGGGGCCCAAATTCACTAAAAGATTGATGGTCTTAATAGAAGTAGAATTGAAGTTGTTGTAGTCTCTCAAGGTGTTACAAGTGTTATAAAAATTAGTTTCCCCATAACCAAGTTTCTACTTAAATGATAATAAAATTATGTTAATAACCACCCCATCATCAAAAATTTATCTTTTTACATAATTATTATAAATACATAATTATAGAAACAAAGTTGGATCCCCCTCCTATCCATTTTTGGTGTCTAGAGGAAGACTCCTAAGGTCAAATAAGCTACCAACATCTACTGAGTTTTATTGAAGTGGGAACATGTCCAAATCAATGTAATTGATTTGGGCATGGGTTGAAATTATGACATAAGGCATAAACCAATGTCAAATGATGGGAAAAAGAGTTCTTGAACAAGTCCATGAAATAAAAATGGGGTTTTTTGTGATATCATAAATTAAATCATAACTTCCCATTAAGTTAGGATTGATTTACCCTTCAAGACATTTATAAAGTGATCAGTTGTTGGTTGGTAATCCCTTGTGTGAGTAATGATGTTTTCATCTCCATCATTCTTAATTATAAAACTCCTGTCATTTAGGTTTTACCCTGAGGCCCTAGCTTGGGTGCCACATAAAGGTTTATCATTCCAAAAGTAGAGACCTTGGCATCATCGGTACTAGCTAGTGGAGATTGGTTGGTTTGGTTACCCTATGGTTGGTTATGGACATTGTGATTTAAATTCTCAAGTCACAGGTTTTGGTATATGTGTAAATTGATGTTATAAAGTACCATACGATTAGTTGGTTGAGTTTGAAGGTTTGCATTAGCATTCCTTATGAACATGTATACAAAATTTTGTCTTTGGTCCTCATGGAGTCTATGAATTAATTTATTATATTCCCATTAGGTATAATTATCATGTTTAGTGAGTCTATAAAAGGTAATAGATATTAGGATCCTAATCCCTAGGTCTCTCATGTCAATTTCATTGACCAAACCATCGTGGTTTGTTACATTGATGAAAGGGTTGGTTTTGATATTACAGGTAATGATCAACATGTTGAAACTTATTTTTAGGTGGGTTCTTAAAATTCATGTTATAAGGTGGAGGATGGTTAAAATCAACTGCATGAACTATGGATTAATTATTTTGGTTCATTGTGCTTGTATTGTTCTTGTTATTTTTGTTGTTTTCATGGATTATGGAAGGTTTTTGTTCAAAAACTTTTGGCTTCTTATCTTGATATGTCACACCATCCATAGTAGTGTTTCATTTTTTGTTTAAAACCTTAAGAACTTGAATATTGGGGTTATTTTGGTTTTTATTTTGATAACCATCATTATTTTGATTTGAAGAGACTAGTCACTTGTTTCTTCCATAGGTTTTGTGGCCACTATTGATAGTTGCTTACTCAATTCTCAGAGTGATTTAGAGTTTTCTTTGTTGAGGGAATGTAGAAAGAGATCACATAGTTCTCTTTGGTCCATATATGTTACTTTAGCAGATGAATATAAAAATTTGTGTTGTCTCATAATGAAATGGGAAGGAGATTCATTTTTCTCTTGATTAATGTGAAAGAATTCTAGTATGCCAGTCTTGAGAAGTTTTCTCATCTCAAATACATTGAAAAAATCTACCATGAGTTGTTAAAAATAGTGAATGGATGCCTCAAGGAGGTGGTAGTACCAATCAAAGGTTATTCCTTTGATATTTTTTTGGAATATTTTGGAAACTGCCCTATCCCAAGGTAGTTGTCTAATAGTGGTAACATACATCTTAAAATACACATTGGGATCTCCCTCCCATTTAAAATTTGGGAGGTCAGGTAGGGGATGTGGTAAAATGAATCCTCCTATATTTTGATATATGGTCTCTTCAAAATAATTTCCATATGTCCCATTAATGTTAAATTATATCAAATTAATGGTGCAATGAGCCTAAAGAGGAGGGTTTAGATAAGATGTTGGTGGAAAGTTACTAGGAGGAAAATAAGGAGGTTGATAAAATGAAGTACAATAGGATAAAAAGTGGTTGTCAAGATAAGTATAATTATAATGCATGTGATGGTAAGGTGGATAAGGATTATATGCATGAATATGATTCAATAATTGTATAGGAGTATATGTGGGTGGCATGTTGGTCACCACATAACTTAAAGGTATGAAGGGTGACAGTGTGTTAGCCACCATATTATTGGGAGGTATGTATAATGGTGACATGTTATTCACCATGTTTTAGGATTAATTTAAGAGTAAAAAATTCTCCAAAATAAATTTGAGTTTAAGGTTGATATGGTGGAGCAACATTGGAAGCTAACAATTTAGGGGCTACATGAGTAAGGATGTCCCCGGGATAGAAGTTTGTGGCATAGTTATTAAGATGTGGGTTAGATGAATAATACAATTATTGGTAAGTTATTGATATGAGGGGAATAGAAGAGGAATGGACTTTATTATAATGACTATGATCCATCTCTTGATTGAGATATTTTTTGTTGCAATCTAAATATTGAATGCAATCCTCTAAGGTGGAGATGGGTTCATTTAGTGAAGAAGAAGTTGTGTTAGACTTTAGGGCATCCTTCATGGAATATTAAGAAGGGTGTATATACTAAAATCTTATTTATTTAGTACCTCAATCTTATACACTTAGAAAATACCTATCATGGTTGTAACTTTCAATTTTAGACCTATTGACTATCGAAAGCCTTATGTTCATTATCTCTTTATGCCTAATGTCTTATCTCTTACTCATCCATTGTTATTGTGATGACCATGACTTCTATACTATGTAAAATTATCTAAACCTGATTATTATCCTTCACTTATAATTCTATATTTGTACCTATTTTCTAGGTCCCTAGACACTTGCATCTTAGATAGACACCTACATCGACACAAGTTTCCACTTTTCCTATAAATTATTTAGTGCCAAAAATTCATCCAATTTAAAAAAATAAATGTATCCTACAAGTTATCCTAAGTGTTTTAATGTGATATATTTCCAAAATATATTAGGATATATATAATACCAACCCTCATTCATTCCTCACATGGTAATCATAAACAAATCATAAATCAATATACCAAGAAGCACTCAATCAATCATTAAAGTGAGAAAACCTACCCTATTTATCTCTATTTATATATTAGGCATAGGATAAAAACTTCCAAAAGTATGAATCATTCAAAAATTAGCTCATGAGATATATTTTCTAAGTTACAATTTAGGTCACTGCATGTCTTTACTTATCACACATTGCATATTTGTACACACACAAGCTAACACATGGGGAGAAATACATAAGTTTGAGGCCATATTCAGAGTATTGAATATGTAGGTAGTTCCCATTGATAGATGGGTCCTTTGGATAGCTCAATACTCTGAACCCACTAACCCATGTTTCAAATAGTCACTCTAAGGATGAATAGTTAGGGTTTGACAATTTTATAAAGAGTGACATCTTGTGTGCATGATCTAAAAACATCAAAAAAGGTTATAGAAAACCTAGAAGGCTCTAGTTACTTTTATCCATATCCAATTATCATTCTACACATGACACTTATATCAGGGTTAGATGCCTACATTGATGCAACTATCCATATTTGATACAAGTGTCTAAATACAGAGAAATAATATTTATAAAATCTAGTGAATATTTTAGGATCATCTTCTAATCCAATTTCAACATGTTTCTACCCAAACCTGTATATGCACAATAAACTAGTTAGTATCATTTTTTTCCAATTTATTGAAACATCTATCAATAGTTGTACTTTACTATTTTTAGCAATCTCAGTTGTATTAGTTTAGAATAATATTTATCTAAGTTTTATATTAATTAGTCTACTTATTAGATTAGTTCACCATCCTTGTGTAAAATCTAATATCCCCTTAACCCTAGATAACTTACATATCTAAATTTAGGGTTAAACATTTTATGAACTTGACCTTTCGTCTCAAAACCCTAGATTGACCTAGGGTTTTCTATTTTTCTAATTTTTTATTATTATAAAATTATTGATTCAAATTCTGAATTTTTCATTTACAAGTAATGGAAAATATTAATCAAAAAACTTATTTTCAAATGGAAGATAAAGAAGCATTATTCACTCATCTCAATAGTAGAAAGTACTTAATGGATGTAATTTTGTATGTTATAAGAAATGAAATAAATAAACATGTCAAGTTTAAGGCATCCTTCCCTAGTGATGGTGAATTCTAGGTGGTATTATAACTAATTCCATACTAATCACCCTCCCCTTGAATGCATCATCACTTCATACATATAATGGGGGCATGGGTTATGTGTTTACACCATTCTTCACTGAATCAAACCCTACTATTGTTACACCTTCCATGGGAAACATTGGCACTTCAACCTAGTTATTAGTTTCAATTCCTATAACAAATCAAACCATGGGTACACCTCGTTTAGTTACTTCTCAAAATTCCATTAGTGATAAAAATTTAAAAAAATTTATCCAAACTATAAAAAATTTGCAATCCAAGGTTATAAATATTGATAAAAATTCTATGAAGTCACCTTATATTATTGATTCATAATAGGTGTTATGTAACCCCCTTGTACCTAAGACATCTTTATTCCCCTTTCCAACTAGTTTTCCTACACCAAAGTTCATGTTTTATGATTTTAAGGGTGATCTCAAATAAAATCTTAGATCTTTCTATGTGACATGCCTTGATTATGCCTCCAATAATAAACTTTTGAATAAATTATTTCCAATGATCCTTAAGGACAATGCTCTGAGGTGGTTCTATGATTTACCAATCCAATCCATAAAATCATTCAAACATCTTTCATATCATGTTTTTACACATTTTTTTCAATATCACCAAAAACATATCTTGTGCATAAAATACAAAGATTAAACAAGGAACCAATGAATCCATCAATGAATATGTTTTGAGGTACAAGACTATGTTGGCCAAAATTACAAATCAAATGGTATATATAGAGCTTAAAGATAGATTCAAACAAAGTTTACTTGTCCCATTACATGAGTCCATCATTTTCAAAAAATTCAAATATTTTGATGACTTATGAAATATTTATAGATATCATGAAATGAAACTTATTTCATTGAATAATCTTAATTATATAACAAACACACCAACTACATTGAATAAAAAGTTTCATATCAAACCAAGCTACAAGGTCAAACCTATATAACCTAAAAATGAAGTGACTATAATTTTTAATGAAATATCAAAACAACCTAATCATCTTATCTTATCTAATGCACTAAAAGGAGATAATTTACATGATTACCTAAGTATCTAGCTTCGTTACTTAAAAAGTTATAGATTGGAATCTCATATCTCTCCTTCCTCTTATAGAGGTTGATATGAGTAGACCTATACCTCATGGATATGATGATAATGTTTATTGTGACTATCACTAGGGAATTGAGCATTCTACCAACTAATGTTATACATTAAAGAATAAGATCCAAGACTTTCTCAATAATCAATAGCTTACATTTGATGATCCTCCCAAAGATTTAGGGTCACAACCTCATGACCATCAGAACCAATAGATGTTTATTGATCCATTAAAATATCATTTTTATAATAATCCATAAGTGCAAATGGCATATAATTCACATCCTCCTCAACCACATTATGAGAACCTAATAGATGGGATTAATAGAACTTATACATGGCATGTACCTCTTATGATTCAAAGACCCTTTATTAATTTTCATGATAGTGAGATTGTGGATGATGACTCAAATCTTCATTCATTATTTATCTACGCATGCCTTAATCACCAACCTATTCATGATGTTATGATTAATAATTATGCTAGAAAAAAATTGCATCATTATATTGTAGACATTCCATTTTAACCACTTTCATGTCAAAACTATAATCAGAATGATTTTACACAATTACATGCAAATTTGATCAAAAATCATTAATTAACCCATATGACCTACATAAAAACCATTTTAATCTGAAATCATAGCAACACATCCCTAATTGGGGTAATGGATCATATTTTAATATTAATCTTAACAAATGCATCTTGAATCAAATCAACCCATTACAAGTATTATTTCAAGACAATTAAATGAATATTTGATGGAAAAATGAGCATTACAAGTGCACCATTATTCTAATTAATAGATAATCACATTGATTAATTAGCCTAAGTTTTTTCCAATAAAAAATTCCTTGAATTTCAAAGTTTCTATTTTCTATAAATCAAAATGGCTGTATTGCCTCACATTGATTACATCACATAGGCAAGTCAATGGAATGGAGTGGAGTGTGGGAATTATGATCTATGACATGGTCACTTACACAATCTCTTACACCCCTTGAATAGCCTCTTACACACTCCTCTCTTACATGACCTATGACACAATCCTAAAGGACCAATCATTACACTTTTCTTCTAAAGTTCCTTCCACACTCCAAAATTATCTTAAATGAAGTCTATTACACACTTTTTCTTATGAAATCATGAGTTTGAGGAATCTTTCTCCACTACTAATCTTGATCTTAGATCAATGGCTCGCATTCAAACCCAAAATATATAAATTCAAGGGCCTTTGGCCATTATAGACAATATCTCTTGAACTAATCTTACTATGCATAAATCATGTTAGATTTTCATAATTCTTCAACATTTTTATGCCAATTTCCAATCCAATCCAAGAGTAGACAAGGGGAAATGTTTCCCATGCATAAACATTTCTAAATACCTCTGAGCACATACCTATTTAGACTAACAAGCAAATAAATCTCCAAGGGTTTTTTTACTTTATATTTTATTTGTCTAGTGCTTGATCTTCCTCAAACCTAGTGGATAGGCTTAGAATGTTATGTTATTCAAGATTGATTTCATTCACTAACAATTGAACTATCTTTGGATTCCTGATCTACATAATAGCATGCTTGATGGGACCATACACATCCCACAAGTTATTTTAGACCTTATTTATGCTAATTGAAATAATTAATCTAGATATGGGATTAATTATCCTCATTTTATTCTAAAAATTACAAAACTTTGTTCCAAGTGAAAATAATTGTTTTTACCTATTAATCATAGTTTTGCTCCTTAGAATTAGTGATTTTACTATAAAATCGGTGCTTCCACTTTCTATTTTTTATTTTTTCATCATTTTACAAGTCATTATAATTGATGGTTTGACCCTATTTAGCATTTTCACTGATTTCTTCAATAGTTTTACCGTGTGTTTTGATAATTTTGCATATGGTAAAATTTATCTTTGTTTCTACTTTTCAATGGTTTTGCCTCTTTAGTGTTTTTACCAATTATTTGATGGTTTTTCCATAATTTTTAGTGATTTAAATTCTTAGCATTTTTGTCAATTTCTTCAGTGGTTTCACCTACTAATCAATAGTTTTGCCTTGCTAATCAATGGTTCACATTGTGTAGAAAAAAATACCAAGACTTAAATAAGATAAATTTGACTTCCCTACTAATTCAAATGGAACATTTACAAAATTTTAACCACTTTTATTATAGGAGATTTTCCAAAAGAATGGATTTTATATCTAAAACAATTAAATCACATTTCCTTTTGCAAACATCTCAATTTGGACTTAAAAGGATCACACAATTTCAATTTGGGTTTATAGCTCATTTATTTTTCTAAATAATTTATTTTCTCACATTTGTCTTATTTTGATTATTTGTTATGTGATTACTTCATGATTATGCTCTCCCCTTGATAGGGTGACTCAAAAACAAGAGGGTGACCACTTGTTTTATCCTAAGAGATTTGCCTATTATGCGTTTCACTTGCCCTTCATGGGATTCTTATGAATCATAATAGTGATGCCTTTCTTTTTAATTTTAGGCTATTTGATTGGAGTGTCATTACCTTATCATAGATTTTTAGGGTGTGGTGATTGGGATTTCATCACCAAATATTTATACCAACCCTATACATCTGATGGGGATATAAATTGTTGGCAGATGTTGATAAATCTTTATGGAATTCCCCATAAATTTTTTCATGAAATCAATGGGTTAACTCCTATTGTTAAGCCATTATACATCACCATCAATTAATATAGGTTATCTATAATAGGTTATATATCCCCCTTATGAACAGTCTAACACATGTATCTCTTCTATGATAGATTTTGAGCCCTTCAAGGATAATCTAGAAAGCCAAGTAAAATTTTAAGTAATCCAAAATAAATTTGATAGCACTTCACTAAAACACTATGGATGAAGTGATCATGAAGGGGATAAACCCTCCCACATATAACCCAATTTTAGATTACTTTGTATAAATCTTCCTTTACAATAGAATATTCACTGATGCAGGGGTGAAAAGGTAACAACCCCCAAAGATTGCCTTATATACATGGGCCATTAATAGAAGGGAGGGATTAAAACACCACCAATAATTGTATTTAATTATTTAATGAATCCTAAAACTTTTAATCCTCTTAAAGATGAGTATATTGAATGATCAATTATTATGAGGTAATCCCATTTTAATTATTAAAATAGCCTTGTGATGCTTGATTGTTATGTCAAAAAAAATTGTATTCAAAAATAATAACAAATCAATTCCAAAAACAAAGTCCAAAACATTTTCATATTATACCTACACAAAGAGGCATTACTCTATTTGTATTTTGAGTCAAAAATTACTCTTTTTTTATGCTAAACCATGCCCAAATACCTACCATTATCATCCAAATCACACTGCTAGACTATCCAATTTGATCTAGGTCCTAATTCTAATCCAAATTACAAATTTTAAAAAATTCAAGACAAAGTTACAAATTCTTGTCAAAATCATACTATTATGCCATCCATTTTATTCTAAACCTAGTTCTAATTTCAAAGCCAAATTCTAATTTTAATCAACCTTCTAATTCCAAATTTTAGTTCAAATCAGCGTTCTAATTCAAAATCAAATTATTTCAAAATCAAAGTTAACCAATCTAATTTTGAAGTCAAATTATTCAAAGTCAACTATTTTCAAAGTCAACTAAAGTCAATCCTTTTGAGAGTCAATGGTTAAAACCTAGTTCCATCCTAATTTAATGTTATTCTAAGGTCAAACTCAATCCAAGGTTTACATCTTTGCATTGAAAATTCCTAAGAAATTTTCTTTTTCCACATTCATGAATTAAGTTACTAAGGTAGACCCTTCTAATTCAAGACCAAGTTTAAATTCTATCAAGATCCAAACATTAAATACTTACATAGAAAACCATTGAATATACCTAAAATTTGTGTTGACTTTTGGAAACATATATTATTTATGTACCTTTGTTTCATGGACCATTAACAATTGACATGTATTTTATTGGTACATTTTGTCGTGACATTTTACTGAAACATGAGTAAGACACCTGAATTCAAAACTTTCACATTGACAAACATTCTCCTAAGTTCTATTCTAATTGAAACCATATACCAAATCAAGATAAGTTTCAAATATCCAAACCTATTTCAAAATGATGATCATAAACCTAAACATTTTGAAGTATACTCATATTGGAGCTTGTTATGCCTATTTTCTACACCCCCTAAATTTTTCAAAAATTCAATACTTGCTGCCATAGAGATGACCCTGTCATAAAACCTAAAACTATGTCGAAGACCCTATTGATTGATAGTATTTTAGATGCATTTTTTATTATGAAATGATGGTGATTGGTTGATGAATTTATATCTATGTTTCTAAGTTGTTTCAAAAATCATGGTGGATTAATGAATAAAATGTGCATATGTATTTCTTAATGTGATAAGTCACTTTGATTTTAGTGCAATTCAGTTTTGAGATAGTTTCAGTTGGGAGGTGAATTTTTAGTTTAGATTTATTTATAAAGGTTCTTTGATTTTCATTGATAATATTATTTCATTAATGGTTCAAAATAGATTATGGTGATACGGTCTTTTGAAAAATATTGCATTGAAAATTAATGCATTTAAAATCTATTTTGAAGGTATATATTAGATTTATGGCTTAGTTTCATTCATTATTGATGATATGATGATAATTTGAAGCTATGATATTCTTGAGTTGGTTAGTGATGTTGCCATTCTATTTTGTCTAGCTCACAGTGTTATTCATTTGATTCTACAACTTGATTTCCAAGTACATGGTTCAAGATCATGGTTTTTTGTTTCATAAAACTCTAAAGACCTAATCAACACTCTAAGTCTTGGTCATTATCAATATCAATATTCTAAATATTATGAATTCTGATGCATAAATGACATTTTTTTATTTCTTGGGTCATGGAGATTCATGTGATGAAAAGGTTGGGATTTCATATTTGTTTCATAAGATAAGTTTAATGGCATGTGAGTTTTTTTGAAACACTTATGTGTGTTTTCAAAAGGATTAACATTGCTTGAATTAAGACCTTTGAAATGATTTTAAAATGATTTATTTATCACATGGTTTTTCTTTAAGACCTAAGGAGTCATGATGCTAGGGTATTGACATTTGTTGAGATTGTGACTTCATCATGAAATATATTTGTTTGGCTTAAGTATGGGTTATAGTTTAAAAGGGATTATCATAATTTACTTAGACCATGACACTATGTTAACTAGAAATTACAAAGTCCATCGTGATGATTACAAATCAAGCCTAAATCATCTATTGGTTGTGAGCTAGAGACCGGTTAGCAAAGATGGACACCAAGGTAATGTGAGTTGGCATGAATATTAAATGTGAAGGTATGGTCTCAAAGTTTTGAGATTGACACTCAAATTTGGTGGTAATAGAATTTAATGTGATTCAAGATTGCCTCAATTTGAGGAAGTTTGTTAAGACTTTAGCATGAATATTTAGTGAAGACTCGTTTAGTCAAAGCTAATAAATGAATTGGTGGAATCAGTAAGTATACAATTAGTAAATACAAGCCACTGCAAATTGAAAAAGTCACTTGGTTAGTTATGAATAAAGTTGGGGGATATAACTTGTAAATTTATTGGTTTTTGGTTCATTTGGTTGCAAGCTTTGATGTGGAAGTGAAGCCCTAGATGGATAATTATTGAGTTATAGAGCGAGGTCTTGGTGAAAAATATTGGAGAGAGAGCTTGGGTGCACCACCAAGTATGTTGTGAAGTGCTCATAATTTGGTTTTATCATGATGAATGGGAAAAGTTTACAGTTTTTAGTGAAGAAATAATCCTATTTAAATTTTCATGAGTATGATTGAAAGTTCTCAGTATTTTTTATATGATTTTTTATGTCAATATATGAGTTTTAATGTGAAAATATGTAAGTTCAAATACATGTAAACTATTTGTGAAGTTATGATAGTTTTCCTTGAAGGGTTTTTGAGAATGTTGTCTATTGTGCATAAATGGGTATGCATGATGAAGAGAAGTTTCATGGTAAATGACTATTATATACTTCTTGTTTATGAACCATTCTAGGTCAGTGAAAGAATAAAAATGTTTGGCTATCAAACTATAAAATATAGATTTATTATTTCTAAGTTGTATTCTTTCAAAAGATTATTTCATAGACTATTAGATAATATGGTAATGGTGTCTGTGTGAATATTATTGAGAAAAGGTCACATGCATGTTTTGGAATAAGTTAGTAAGTTTTGTGAATCTATAGATTTGATAGTTCTTTCAATTTTTGGAGTTGGTTTAGTGGTTGAGTTATGAGGTTTTTGAGTTGAAAGTATGGTGTTGACATGAACAATTGTTATTGACTTACCAGGGTTTCTTTTTTTATTTTCTTTAAAATGGATCAAAATATATAAAGTTATGAATAGTTTCTCCTAAATTTTGAGTCTTGTTTTCTATTGATTCGACATGAAACTCTACTAAGATTTTCAAAGGGGTGTATTCTAAAAATTGGTGAGAATTTTGTTCTATGCATGACATTCATGTTAGTTTCAGAGAAAGAGTTATGGCATGAAAAATAAATCATGGAATTTACTTTTCAAATATTTGATGAATCCTCACTCTCAAGTATATTTTTGAATTCTATTATTTAATTCACATAGTTAATCATTCATTCAAATATCAAGGTTGTAGTTTAGTTCTTTCTATGTGTATGTTTGGTCTTTACTATGGAAGGTTCCTATCAAATGCTTATATAAATAAGGTTTTTGATAAAAAGAATAGTTTATTCATTCATTCACATCATGTATTTAGTTCAGTTTGGTTTCTGTAAATATGCAAGCATAAGAAATATTATCAATTATTCAGAATTTTATTTATATCATGATGCATATATATTGTAGAAATTGGGAATTTTCAATTTGTTTAAAGACTTTTCAGTTTTGTATAAGAAAATTTTGAATAACTGAGTCGACCATTCATAATATATATATTGGATACTCCTCATTTTGAAATTTATATCAGAATCTTATATTGGATTAAATGAATTGGCTTTAGGATAATTTTTGATGTTTTCATTTTAAAAATATTTTTTGAGATTTTGTATCTTCACTTGAAATGGCTCAATTCTAGAGAATTTTGAAAGGTGATCAAGCCAATTAGATTTTATTAATATAAAAGCTCAATCTTTATCAATAGAATAGTGAGTTATTATAGATAGATTCTTGGTTTGCATTTAGAGTTTCATTAAAGTGTTCAATATAGATTTTGATATAGTTAAATGAAGTTCAGATTATGATGAGGTTCAGTATAGTTTGGTATTTAGTAGACGTAGTATTTAGTCTTACTTGTTTTGAATAGATTATTTATTCTCAATATTTAAATTTAATTCATTTCAGATTTGTTCATAATTTTTAGGTGGGATCAATCAAGTACAACTAGAAGTAATGACAATAAGGGACGGGAATAGAATTTTGGTAGTGATGTTAACCAAATGAATCCTAATAGAGGCTTTCATAGAGGTGGTTTTCATGTAAGGAATTTTGGTCCTAGTGTAAACACTAAAAAACTAAACACATGTAGTTTTAGATGTATGAATTCATCAAGACCCCCCCAAGACCACCTAAGCCTTCTTAACCCCTAACCCAACCCTTCTTAACCTAATCAAGTCACTATTCTCCTATCACTATTCAAAAAACACTATGCAAAAGTACTATTCACTATCACTATTCATTCTTGGACCCACGATCACTATTTATGATGGCATGGCATGTGACATAGCAAGTGACATGGGAGGTGATATAGAAAGTGATTTGGCAAGTGATATGGCTTAAAAATGAGGTGGCTTAAATTCAGGCATCATACCCTACTTAGGACCCTCATCCAAGGTAACTAATGACATCATTAAGCACCACAAAGGTCCCCCTTGGAAGTATTTCAAATTTCCCCTCATCCCACTTAGAAAATGGTGCCAAAGTTCATGGGTAATATTTGTAATTACTTATATAAAAGATGAGAGAAGGCGGTGAAAAGTCCTTTGGCCTCATATGAGCCCATGTGTATGATTCCCTCTCCATTTTGAACTCTTTAGCAAGTTGGGAGACAAACCAACCAAGTGGGAGACCTATTATCTAAGTGGGAATCTCACCCCTTTATCTTTCATGACCACTCATGCACCCACATGGATAATGTTGTCAAAATTCATGGGGCACTTATCCAAAAGACAAATTAACTTGGTGAAAAGTCATTTGGCCTTAGTTGATCCCATGTGCATGATTCCCACTCCAAATTGGACTCATGTGCAAGGTGGCAGACAAACCAACAAGGTGAGAATCCCACCACCCTTACCCTTATTTTCATTTATGATCCCACTTGAGAAATGGTGCCATAATTCTACTATTCCCTCTTTCGGCATGGTTCTTGACAATAAATGCTATAAATACCCCCACCTCTCCTTCACCTAAAAAAGGGTGGCAAGTGAGTCTTTGGTTATATAATTTTATTTTGAAGTTTTGAAGGCATAATAAATGAGGTCATCATCTTGAAGAGAAATATCTCAAGCAGTAGAAATCTGTTAAAATTGCTTCAAGTCTTCATCAACTATTAACAACCATTCTTCTTCAAGATTGGAAGGTAACCTTGCTATTTTTCAATTTCAATTTATCTCCTCCCTTCCCTTTGACCTCTTCTCTCTTGACTTCTAAACCCCATCCTTTGGCCCCTTATTTCTTTACCTCTAAACCATAACCCCTTTACGTCTTCTTTGCCATCCTTATCCATTTATCCATTTACCCTTTGCCCATTTACCCCTTTTGCCATTTTGACTACTTATATTTTCAGCCATTTAACCTTTACCTTTTTACTATCTAAATAATTTACCAATCCCAACCCAACTATATTTTTACCCTTGTCAAATTACCAGACCAAAACCACAACTTTGCTTTATCTAATCTTCAGCACTAGTATTAATCAAACTATCGCTTTATTTTAGTTATTTTTTAGCAAATTATTTAATTCTCTTGTATTACATTCAGTTTTCTTCTAATTTTAATTTTAGTTTTATATAATTTAATGCAATAATAATTATTTTATCATTCCAAATCAAGTGTTTTAAATTAGGTGGATTGACAACCTCTTAGAAAGCTTTCACTTCTAAGATCTAGCTCATGCTAGGCAATCCACCCAACTACTTGTCTAACAAACAATTTTTGTGGTAGTGTTTTATTATTTTTAGTTCATCCTCCCTAGCCAAAAAAAATATTTCCATAATCACTTGGATTCAACATGTGCACATTAAAAAGGTATTCTTCCACACCCTTCTTAACCAGTTTCTTCTTTTCACACTTAAGAAAAAGCAAAAAATAGATAGAAACATTTTGGCACGCCCGATGGGACCCTTGATTTTTTTTTGGGTTCATAGATGTTTTAGGACATTTAGTTACATTATTTAAATTTAATTTAACTACACATTTCATTTTTTAAATTTAAACGTTCTTTTGTTCCTTCTAAAATGTAAGTTTTAGTCTCTTTTTCTTTCTACAAATCAGAAAATTAAAAAAAATATATATTATCATTATTATTTTTTTTGCATTTCTAAAATCAAAAAGATCATTAATCCTAGGATTAGGATTTAATTTTCACATTGTATTTAGGAACATTTTATTTATTTTTGTTTTCATTAAAAATAAATCAAAGAATTTCCTTTTGGTTAAAATTAATTGCATCCATTGTTTGCTTGAGTTAGCTAGCTCACATAGTTTAATTAATCAAGCACATTAATCATAACATCACAAATGTTACAAAAACCAAATCACTTGCATAAATAAACATTAAACATACTTGAGACAAGGCCTAACAAGGATTTCACCACCTATAGGATCACCTTACCCCCTCCCAGCTATCATACTTGGATTTGATCACCAAGGGGATAACCAACTCAGTTCTTTGGCTGAGTAAAAGGCATAGAAATTGATATATATTGGATAAGCACCCGTACTAGTTGTGGGATCATGAAGTGAGAGGATTAATCACCAAGTACTAAGACACATACTAAAATCCAATAAAAACTTCTTCTTGAGTGCATAAACATAAATCAAAACCAAGCATAGACTACCTTATTTAGGACCTATTCTACAAACCAAATTTCTTCTTCACACTTTATAAGGCATAAGCCAAAAGAGAGATAATTAAAAATCTAAGATTTAATGTATCTTATTATATGATTTTATTTCCCTTAATATTTTCTTTTTCTTACTTCTTGTTTGAGGTGTGAGTTTTGTTTCTCTCCATTCTTCACATAGTCTTTACCAAACTACAAATTGAAGAATCAAACCGACCAAGAACCTATTTCCAATAACTCATCTCCACTACATTATTTAATGGAGATCTTTCCTATTTTCTCTCCTAGATATCCTAACTTTTATAGGATCTTGTATAACAATCCTTTCACCTTAAAGTGGTACCTTGGATTGCAAGCCACTTATGCTCCCTTCCTTACCAACAATCAACCCAACCTTGTCTACAACCAACCCAATCCTATCTACAACCAACCCAACCTTGCCTATAACCAACTATAACCTATCTAAAATCAACCTAACCTTACCTATAACTCATAAAACACCAACTTCAACCAACCCACAAACTATCAACCTTCACCTAAACTTCCACCTGAGTTTGTTGCAATGATAATAGACTAGATAACTAGATTAGAGTCAAAACTTAGGCCATCTATTTCCAGTATCCATGATCAATCAAACCTCACTTAAAACCAAGAAATAACCTATCATCATACATTTAATTATTATCATGCCCAACCAAAAACCTATCAACATCTATCATCTCAATCACCCCAACCCTATAAAAGCTTAGGCCATTTCCCCCAACCATCATATCAACCTCAACCCACCTTGTTAACCCGATAAATTTCATCACCCTTAACTGATAAATCCACCTATCAATCAACCTATCAACCCAACAAACTTGTTAACCTATCAAACCAACTAGAATCTTCAATCCAACTAAATAACTTACAAATAGTTTCACACCCTAATGTGATAACTAAGACATTGGTACACCCTCTTCTAGACCTTAGTAAACCTATAACTAAAGAAACTATAATAACACCAACCTTAACCAATCCACTTGTTGACCAAGTATAAACTTTAAAAAATTTCTTACAAACCATAATGAAAGAAACCAAACAATCTTTTCCACTTCCCTTTTTAGTGAATCAAAGCCAACTAGATCATCTCACACTAATGAGGTACACACGATCAATGTTGTTATTGATAAACATATTACTACTACTTCCACCCCACTCATTGAAGTAGGGGAATCACTTCCCATTCCTTTGGATGACCAAAGAAAGGAATCAACAACTTCCTTTCACTTGACACAATTACACCTTCCACTTCCACAATAGACTCACCTAATCTTCCTTTGGAAATCATTCCTTTAAAAAATGTCACCTTATACACTCTATCCATGGAAGAAACATCTTATCTAAATTTTTAACCTTCCACCAAAAACATAGATGGGTAAACCATTCCCTCTTCTCCACCCAAGGTTTTAAGCTTTGAAATCAATGATCAAGGAACCAAACCTATCTACAAGCCCTTTTCTAGGCTAGTATAAATCCTAGAGTTCACTTCTCAACCCAATCTCGATAGATCCAATTTTTAGCATCATCATGGCCTCCCCTAACAAAACAAACAAGAACCCTTATCTTCACTTGAATCCACCCTCAAACCTATCACTACCTCAATCCCATCCTTAGATACTCCATCCTCCAAAACTATAAGGGAACCATCCAATCCACTTCCATCTAAAATTGTTAAATATCCTTACACCTCTTTAACCAAACCCATCAAGAATCTAGGAATAATTCCTATTCCTATCATAGCTCACCAATATTTGAAATTGGACCTAACTCCATCAAGTCCATCAAAGAAAATTTTGACTAAACCTATTAAAAGGGTGGAATTTCTTAAACCATATTGAAATAGACCCATGCTCCCCCACTTATTTTAAATCTTCTACTTCCAAACCAACTAAGCAACCCCAACCTAACTAATCTACTAAAACCATTCCACAACCAATAACTTTCAGGGTGAATCCTACTCCTAAGAAGGATTCCACTCCAAAGCCTAAAAATCCATTATTCCCAATGTCTTTACTTGAATCCTATTCAAACATTTTACAAAGTTTGTTGCAAATCTCCTCCTTAACCTTACCACCTCTCAAATGTTTCTAATCGATCAAAAATTTTTACCCTTCACATCCTCAACCAAAATGGTTTAATTATAGCTTAGTTTATCCATACCATAGGACACCTAAAAATGACATAGAGAATTACAAGTCTCTCCAAGCACTCATCCACAACTTATATGAGGATAATCTGTTATTAGACGAACCTCCCTTAACCAAGCCATCCCACCCTGACCAACAAACCAAAACTACCCCACCACCCATAACTTCTACAGTAAAAACTAATTTTAGGAAGATTCTCAAAACTAAAAACTTATCACCCCCAACACCTTTGCATGAATCATATTCAATCATTTTACAAAGGTTTTTACAAACCTCTTCCTTAACCTTGCCACCTATCAAACCTTTTAACCCTTCATGCCCAAAACCATCATGGTACAATGACCACCATGTGTGCTCTTACCATAGGATACTTGGCCATGATATAGAGTACTAAAAGGATCTTAAAACCATTATCCATTAGATTTATGGCAAGGATAATATATTATAAAATGAACCTCCTTTGAGCCCATTACCAACCCAAACATCAACCAAACCTACCCAACACATGCCTATTCCCCATTCCCACCTAAGAGTGAAGAGGAACTAAAGCAAAAAGCTAAACCAAAATTTCCTTTTATCCAGACCATCTGTAAGGTTACCCACTTTTAGGTCCAATAAAAGGATAAGGGAAAGGCTAAAGTGTCCATTCCATAGACATACCCTTCAAACCCTCAATATTCTAACCGAACCCAACCACAAACACCTTCACTTTGGGATCTTTTTCCCACCCATACAAAGAGTAAAATGTGAGAAATTTCCTTCTATAAGGATTTAACCATTTATTAACTTCAACCATACCTTAACCATTAACTAAACTAACCCTTGGATTTTTTTCCTCAAACTATCAACCAAACCTATCCATCAACCCAACTTGAACCAAGTGATATATCAAATTGGGGAAACCCATTTGGACACCACCAAACCTATTTGGGATTCAAGTTATCCCATGAAACCATTAGATATTAGCCTTCTCCATCAAACCTAACCAACCTTACCTCAAACATCAGGAATTCAATATTGGAAACCTCATCCTAAAGGAAAATTGACATGTGACCAACATGGAGAAAAGTAAACAAGGAAAGTTTGCCTTCAATTAGTTTGGACCCTACATCATTACCCATGAGCATGGATCAATATCTTATTATTTATCCTCTCTCAAAGGCAAACTAAAACCTAAGCCTCTCAATAATTTGCATCTACATCCATTTTTTTGTTAAATAAGGATCAAGCTCACTTCTTTTGTATAACTTAAGCTCATCCCTTGATTACCATATCTCAACCCTCACCCACCTTCTTCCTTTTCTTTTTCAAGATAATTGATTACAACATAAAACCATACGATTAACCATCACAGGCATAGCCTAATCCTAAATCTGGGTACCATGGCTCTACCCATAACATAGTTCTCATGAATACTTTTCAACTCTAACAAGATGAAATCCCATGGCCATTGTCTCTCAAACCACCTCCTTTCACTTATCATTTAACCTTCTCGTGTTAAAGTTTTTCCTTCATAAATGTAAACTTGTAAACCTAATTAGACTTATCCATGTCTAAAAACATTACCTCCAAAAACAATTTGAATTCCAAAGTATTACTTGGGTTAATATCTTAAACATTACAGACTGCTCTCTTAAAGGATAGTTGCCCAAAAACAAAATAAAAATTTCTAAATATAAGGTAGTCTGCTCCCCTAATGGACAACTATCAAGAGCATTAAACAAAGCAAACAAAATTAGACCACTCCCTTAAAGGATGGCTAGGTTAACTTTGTTAGAATAAGAGCAATTTCTTGGAAGCTTCCCACATCGATTAGCTTCCCATATACATCAATAAAGCAAAAGACCCATTATCACAATCAAAGAAAATTTTTAATACTATTGAAATCCATAATCGACTCTCCAATGGTATAATAAGATAGAAGCCACAATCATATTTCACATGTAGACTTCCCACATTAATCAGTCTACATCTAGTATATGACATGAACTTGTCTAGTATCATTCTTAGGTCACCTATGGAAGGGGAAAACTTACCCACATAAGGTTACCATACATATTACCCTTTATCCTTCAAACCACCTATCTCCCATCCTTCCTTTATACTATCTATAAATCAATGGATTTCAAGCTTACTTAGTACATTTTGATCAAGAAACCTGTGTTATAAACCAACTCACACTAATGCAAAACATTTGAAAGGCTTATTTTCCTTAATTCAATCCAACTTTGGGTTTTGTTTTACTTTATCCTTGTCAAAAAAAAAGCATCACACCTCATTTATTATTCTCTCCTTGATTATTCATGCATTCTATCAGACCTCTATCTCATGATTTTTCATGTCTTTTTTCACATCTATTATGGTCATCTAACCTACTTATGTGCCACCATGATCATCCATCAAATCATCATAACCCTAATCATGAATAGAATTAATGCAACATTAATGTCAAATACCTATATATGATTAGTCAACCTACCTTTTGGAGATACCTTTCTCTACAACCTCCAACTATCTTTGACACACACCTTTTCTCCATAAACCTTCAACCAAACCAAACCATGTGGTCCATCAAATTGGGGCAACCCATTTGAGCACCATTCTCCAACCCTCATTAAACTACATTGGCCTGATGTCCATAGACTATGTAGGTGTTGCTTGAATTCTAAAGGTATTTCAACCACTAATAACTAATTACCCTCCCCTTTTTCTTTTCATTAATTTCTATTGCTAATAATGCCCTCATGCTTAGGGAATCCTATATCAGGGAAACTTTGGATTTTTCCTAGCATCCTTATATTTTAACATCACCTAATACTTCTTCTTTATTTTTTCTAATTTGCTAGGAGAACTAAATTGGTCTAAGGTCTTTTTGGACTATGTATACAACACTTAGTTACTGAGGTCATCTTGGCTACATCCTTTATTGTGTTTTCCCTTCTCACCTAAAATCTCTTCCTCCACTTCTCTACCTATCTCCTCACCACCTCCCTCCCCTTAGCTTGTCAATCTCTTTTAACCACTTTTCTAGCTTGTCAATATTTTTAACACAAGGATTGACAACCTTCCTCATGGGCCCCTCTTATCTCCCATAAAGCCACCACCTCCCTCCTTAGCTTGTTAATATATTCTAATCACCCATTCAACTTGTCAATCTCTTCTAACAAGTTGATTAACACATACCTTATCTCTTTAGCTTCTTGTCCACCCATCCTTTGCCTCCCCTCATTTATCTTAACCCATTTTCCATCCCATTTTCATCTCCAAAAACATCATCTAATTTACTTAATTGTTCCTTTCTTTGCCTATCATCATCCATGCTTACTAGGCCACACCATCACCTACTTATTCACTCTCCTGTCATCCTTTTTATATCCTCATTTCACTCCTTTTTCCTCATATTTCATTTTCTTCCATGTATTTCCTTTTTTCATTTTCATCACCAAACTATTTTCTCCTTGGTATTTTTTATACTTATTTTCAAACCTTTCATGGCCTCCCATATTTCTCATCCTCCCCTTACCCTTTGTGATTATTACACTTATCTCCCCATCATTTTTAATTATCCAATCTGTCATTATTTAGTTCATCCCTCAACCCCCATCTTCTAACTTTTATTTTTCTTCTCTTTTCTCCATTTCATTTCATTTTTTTCATCTCCCTTGATGACATTACTTTTCCTTCCTGAACTTCTTTTTTTCCTCCTCTATGACCATACTTGGTTCCTTCCATCCTTCTCCACCTTCATCTTTATCAGTGACCTCATTGTTTTCTCTACCTATCTCTTCATCCATCTCATGGTTTGCTCGAACCTCATCCATTATTATATCTCCTTTACTTCCTCCCATTGGAACTCTAGCTTCTCACTTATTAGAGTGTGGTCACCAGTTGTACCACTTTTGCATACATCTCCTTATCTACTTCCTCATATCCTCCATGCCCTTGCTTTAATGTATGAAATCTAGTTAGGTTCATTACTTCAAGTGCATACCTTTCTTCCTTTAATACTTTTGTATTTTGAGCCTAGATCCTCTTTTTTGTCCCTCTTTATCTACTCCCTTCACCCTACCTATCACCTTTTACCCTTTTAAACCTCCACCCATTTTGAGATTATATGATCACAACATATATCATGTTATGGCCATAAATGTCTTCCATTAAATTTTGGTTTACTATGAGATATATATTGATTCTATGAATCTACAACACAATAAACCATGCCCATGAGCTCATATGACCCACAAGCAAGCATGAGCACCACCAGCTATCAGGATGCAGATTCCTTCCCCATCTCCTCTAGTCTTGCCTAGTTTGAACCCCTTTTACTCTGACCTTCAGAGATGTTAGAATCAAAACTAAAACCACCTTCAAATGGAATATTTGGGGTATCCATGTGTGGATACTATCTATACCCTCTCACATGACCTACCTCACAACCAATAATTTCCCTTGATTCTCCCTACTCGACCTACATCTTATTATGCACTATAATAGCCCTACTCTTTAATTATATTCCACCTAAAAACCTTTTATAGGAGTTGCCTCTTCCACCAAACTATTTTCTCTTTTCTCTCTTTTAGACCTATTTTTCCCACCTTCCTTTTCAACTCCCTAATTTGTCTCTCTTCATATATTCTTCTTCTATTTTCCCTCTTAGTTTTCCATTTATACCATTTATTTTCCTTCCTATTTCAACCTGATCCCTCATTTAATTAATATTATTATTTTTCTCACTCCATTTTCTAAAACCCCTCAAAATATTTCTCTGAATTCCCTTAAAACTCAATGCTTACTTATTTTAGGGCCCCACTGGCTCAAGGGTCAAGGGTTCAAATCTTCACCACTTCTTATTTACCCACTATACTACTTTTCTTCCATGAATTGTTGAGTAATCCCCCTCCATACCCTATTAACTACACTATTATAGAGTGTACACAATGTCAAATTATTTAGATGGTGATGAAATAACCCATTGGATCACCATGATAATTTGAGTAGTGTCATATTTTCCAAAGCCTGGTAAAGCATATTTTTCCCATTTTTATGGTGGTAGAACTTTTAGCATTATTACAACTTTATTTTATTTGTATTTATGATATTTTTTTTCCATATCCATGTTTGGATTCTTCCATCCTTTTCCACCTTCATTTTTTTTGTGAACTCATTTTCTTTTCACTCTTGCTTCATCCATCTCCTGGCCAGCCTGCACATCATGCCCTTGTTGGCTTTCCCTTATTTTCTCCCATTCCACCTCCATCTCCTCAATCATTAGAGTATGGTCACTAGTTTGTATTGATTTAACCTACTTATCCATGGTTTAAAATTCCTTTTGCATTGTTGAATAAATCATCTAATTACATCCTAAGTAATCTCATCTACTATTTCTACCAAACCAATCAGATAACCATTTGGTAGTCTCCTTTTCAACCTACTAGAACCCCTAGGTTTTTGGTCTTGATGTCTTATGGTAGAGAATGTATACTTGGAAACCTTTCACCATACCTTGATTATGTGACTCATGAATAAGGTATAGTCTATTGATTCTTTATCCACTATAATTTTTAAAGCCTTCAAAGAAAATATTTAGAAGCCCTTTTGCCCCTACATCCAATAAAAATAAACTCATATATATGACATCATTTTACCATTATGAATTTAAAAATATTTATATAAACCCTTATCCTAAAACTCAGTTCATAGCGATAACCGCTATCACTACACCTACACGTTCACAAAATTTTAGAAGGTTCAGCCTCCTCATGAAGGAACGTCTTCTTTGGCTTTGCTCCATTAAAGGGAATTTGTTGTGATTTGTATTTAATTTACCTCTTATTTATCCTACCTTAACCATCCATATTTTCTTATCCTAATGTATGTGGGATAATTATGGTTACTATTCACCAATTTACACTATGAAACCTCATCATTACCTTCACCAAACCCAAACCAAACTATGTGGTACCTCAAATTGGGGCAACCAATTTGAACACCACAATAGAACTAAATTTGGCCTAAAGTTGTTGTTGGATATTGTATCCAAAAAACTATGTAGGAATTGTCCACTTGCCTAGTGCATATGGAGTTAGCTCGGCCACCCCCTACCAAAAATCCTTGCCCACTAACTTCAACCAACCACCCAAACATTTGACCATGTCAACTTCGATGTTGGCCATTTTTTACCCAATATATTCACATATTTTGTGACATATTTCCTTTCATACTTTTGACCACACTACCCATTTTTCCATGTTGAACATTTGAATTTAAACCACCCCTTTTTACGATGATGTAAACACTATAAAACTGCACACTTATAGTTTTCAATGACTAAATGCCTCAGGACCCCCTAAAGACCCCTTAAACCTTATTAAAACTTAACCAAACCCTCTTAACCTAACCAAATCATTATTCTCCTATTCATATAATACTATTCAAAAATACTATTTTAATGTACTATTCACTATGGGACCCACTATCACTATTCATGATGATGTGGTAAGTGACATGGCATGTGAGATTTCAAGTGACATGTAAGGTGATTTGGGAGGTGATATGGAAATTGGCATGGCTTAGAAGTGAGGTGGCTTGATGTGGGACATCATACCCCACCTAGGACCCTTTTCCAAGGTGCTTAATGACCTCATTTAAGCATCACAAGGATCCTGCCTTAAAATATGGTGAATTTAAACTTAAGGGGCCACCATTTAACATGTATTTTATCTTCACACATGAAATTGGCCTTAAAAATGGGATACCCACCTCTTTAGTGTTTTGACAAAGGGCACTATATCTGCCCGTTTTTAAATTTTTAACCCAAATGGGAGACCCATGATCAAGGTTGGAATCCCACCACCCTCATATTTTGACTCATTCATGCACCCACATGTAAAATAGTTCCACATTTTTTGGGGCATCTCTTTAAGTGCTTAGATGAAGACAAGAAAGGGTGGTGAAAAGTTTTTTAACCTTATTTAGGTCCATGTGCAAGGTGGGAGACACACCAACCCAAATGTGAGACCCATGTTAAAGGTGTGAATACCACCACCCTCATATTTTGAATCATTAATGTACTCACATTTAAAATGTCACTACATTTTGTGGGGTATCTCTTTAAGTGCTTGGATGAAGACAAGAAAGGGTGATGAAAAGTTTTTTAGCCTCATTTAGGCCCATGTGCATGATTCCATTCAAAATTGGACTCAAGTGAAAGGTGGGAGACACACCAACCCAAATGGGAGACCCATGATCAAGGTGGGAATCCCACCACCCTCATATTTTGACTCATTCATGCACCATATGGGAAATGGTGCCATATTTCTACTATTCCCTCTTTTGGCATGGTTCTTGACAATAAATGATATAAATACCCCCTCTTCTTCACCCAAGGTTAAGTTGGAAGTTAGTATTTGGTTATTAAAATATTATTTTAGTTCTTTGAATGAGGTCATAATTTTGTAGTTCATCCACATCTTGGAAGAAAAGAATTCAAAGCAATGAATCTCTGCCAAAATTACCACAGGATTCCTTCATCACATCATCAACAACATTAACCACATCAACAAGCCTCAAGGTAACCTTATTTAGTTTTTTTTTTAATTTTAGTTATTTAATTAAGTCCTTCCTTTTATTACCTTGACCTCTACCCCTTAATCCACTTTCCATCTTAATTTATTGACCTCCTTTACCACCTTTGCCACTGTAATTCCATTTACCTCCTTTGCCCTCTTTGCACCTTTTCCACCTTTATCCTATTTGCCCCCTCATCCTTTTGATACCCTAGTTACTTATTGTTTTATATTTTTCAACCATCCATCCCTCTCATTTTATTATCTCAATCAACCCTAACCAAACCATTCTTTTGATTCTTATCAAATTACCAAACCCAAAACCATAACCTTGCTTTAACCAATTTTCAACATTAGTATAATCAAACTCGTTGTTTCATTTTGGTTAACTTAGAAAAGCATCTAATTTTATCAATTAATTTGATATCATTTACTATGTTTTATTTTAGTTTTATAGTCATTTAAGTTAAATATATTTCTTTTATCATTTCCACTTAAGTGTTTTAAAGAAAGTGGATAGACAGCCTCCTAAAAAGCTTTTGCTTCTAGGATCTAGCTCATGCTAGGCAATCCAACCGTCTACTTGTCTAACAAACAAGTTTTTTTAGTGTTTTATTATTTTTAGGTCATCCTCCTAAGCCAAAGAGGATATCTCCATAATCACTTGTATTCAATGCACACACATTCCATGGGTATTCTTCCACACCCTTCTTAACTAGTTTCTTCTTTTCAAACTTAAGAAAAAGTGAAAATTAGATAGAAACATTTTGGCACACCTAGTGGGACCATTAAGTTTTCTTCAGTTCTTAGATGTTTTAGTACATTTATAATTGCATTAGTGAAATTAATTTAGTTTAATTCTTATAAAATTAAGCTTCTTTCTTTAAAAATAAAAAAGGAAAAAAAGTTTTAATTGCATTTTTTAGAAAATTAAATTTTATTTCATTTCTAAAAAGAAAGAAAGGAGCATTCATCCTAAGATTAGGATTGAATTTTCATGTTGAATTTAGGTGAATTTTGTTTGTTCTTATCTTCATTAAAATAAATAAATAAAAAATGTTTAAAATTGAATGCATCCATTGATTGCTTGCTTGATTTTAGCTGACCTAATTTAATTAAAAGGATTATAAATTAATCATAGTTCACAAATGTTACACAAACCAAACCATTTGCACAATAAAACATCAAAACACACTTGAGACAAGTCCTAACTAGAATTTCATCACCTAGTGGATAACCTTACCCTTTCTCGATTATCTTAAGTTAATTTAATCATCGAGGGGATAACCAACTCAATTCTTTGGTTGAGTATAAAATCTAGAAATTAGTACATATTGGCTAAGCACCTGCACTGGCTTCGATATTGTGACATGAGGGGAGCAAGCCCTAAGTACTAGGCCATGTACTTAGACCAATACAAAATTATATTTAATGCCTAAACATAACCTAAAACCAAGCATAGAATACCTTGCTTAGGACCTATTCAAGCCAATTTCATCTTCACACTTTTCTAAGGCATAAGCCAAAATAGAGATTAAAAAGAATCCTAATATTTAACTCACTCTTAGTGAATGCATTGTTTGCCTTGAGTCTTTTTTTATTTCTCTTTATTTGAGGTGTGAGCACATATTATCCTTTTCTTATCTTCTCGTATGGTTCTCACTCACCAATAGCAAAAAGACTTCAAGGAACAAAACCCACCACCAAAGTAACCATAACCAAATTCCACCTCTTCATCCATGGAACACATTTTTGAACTCGTAGACTCCCCTCACTCTCTGGGAAGTCATACTCAAGTAGTCCTAGGAGATGCAAATTTTACCACTTTTCTAAACAATAATCATGTAGCCTTACAACACTACCTAAGAACCATGTCTATCAAATCCTAGTTTCAATGCCACCCGTAGATATACATTATGGCATGCCTCTCCACCTCATGTAAAATGTCTCCACTACCACAAGAACTACTCAACCTTTAGTTTCCCAAATGTTATCATCAACCAATAACTCCCTCAAAACTAACCCACCAACCCAAAATACCACTACCCTTATACCTATTACTAATCACTCCCCCGCAATAAGAGTGCCTACCTCTAACACTACTCATCTTCCTCTAGTTACCTCCAATCCATCAAACACTAATCCACTTCCAAGCCTTATGGTGTCCATACCCTCCATGTTACCACCAATTAGTACAAGAGTCACCACCATTTTATCAGCCACTAACCCAACCACTATTGTGACCTAACATGCAACCTTTAGCTATCTTGATAACCCACAAGGGCATATGCTTATTATCCAACCATCCACCTCTACCCATTCATTAACATCTACATATCAATATATATCTTCCACCTAACCTCTAAAGACCACATACCAATATATGGAGTCATCTCAACCATCTACTAGCTATTCACACATTGCCTAACCTCAACAAAACATACCATATAGCTATGTATCCCAACAAACTCAAGTAGACTTCATATAAAGTTGATAATGGACAAGATGACTACCCTTGAGTCATCCATCTCTAGAGATCATAATCTCTTATCCTATGATCAAATTTGCAATGAGCCTATTCATCCTTCAATCCCCATCAGACATTATTCATCTTAGTGGGAACTTCCAAAATTTACCAAGTTTAATAGTAAATAAGACCCTCAACAACGTTTAAGATCATTTAGGCATTTATGCTACATGATTGCCCATGATGGCACTTTTTTCCTCTGTACCTTTCCTATGTCATTATCTAGACCAATATTGGATTGGTATAGTGCCATACCCAAACATTCCATCCTCTCTTTCACCCAATTAATCCGAAACTTCTTGGATCACTTTTCGATCAATATATCTAAGAAAATTTATATTATCAACCTCTACTCCATTCATAAATTCAAAGATGAATCTATTGCCAATTTTGTGGCTCATTAGAGGAGCTTAATCAACCAAATTTATTTTACATTACCTTGACTTGAGCTTATATATCTCTTCACCTAGGCATGTGCAAAACATATTCCATACACATTGTGTGTCCAAAGGTTTTGGACCATTGATGAAGCTTTTACTATGGCTCAAAAACTAGAGAATAGAGCCATTGATGAAGGAATGTTAAAGTTGAAGAGCAAGAATTCAACTTACAAACCTAATGATCCCTTTTCTTCCAAACTAATCCCAACACTAAACTAATTTAACCACCAACACCATTGTCCTCAAAGCCACACCACTGCCATCCACCAACCAACAGAACCCAAGGAGCCAAACCTCTGACTCCTCTAATAATTGAAATCAAAACCAAAGGAACCAAACTTAGAATCATCATAAGTAATTAACTCCACTTTGGGATCCCTATCTTTCTATTTTGTAAAAGTTACTAAAAGCTAATATCATCCAACTTCCACCAATTAAACCACCCTAACAATTTGATGCTTCTCACCCCATAGTAGGTTGGTATAATGAGAATGACCATTATGCCTTTCACCAAATCATAAGATATGACATCAATAAGTGTGACACCTTAAAATACCTTGTCTAATCCCTCATTGACAAGGGGAAGTTTACATTGGGAAATCCCAATGCACCACCAAACCAGGCCCTTGACATATTTTGCAAGACTTTTTCTAAGCATGCTCCTTCTACACCTTATCATGATAATAAACTAGAACCATCCCATGAGGTACATAATATTAATGTGGTTACTAATGAACCCATTATTGAATAAAACATCACCTCAACTACCTCTTTCCCCATCCCCTCAATGGAAGGGGAGAAATTACCTTCTATTCCTTTGAACACCCAAATAAAGGGAGTCATTTTACCCACACCTCCATTAGAGAATACTGCACCTACCTCCCCTATCATGAAACCATCCGCTCCTTCTTTGGAAGCTAGCTCACAAAAGAAGATAACTTCATCCATCCAACCTTTGATTTTAGAACTTTCTATCTAAAACCAAGATAAAGGTAAATGAACCATTCCTTCTCCTTAACCTAAGGGCTTAATGATTAAAAATAAGACCCAAGTAACCAAACCCCCTTCAAAATTGGCAACCAAAATAAACAAAGAGGTAAAACCACTAAAAAGCCTAAAACCCTAAATTTTACCTCCCTCAAACTTGCCCTCCATTTTGAATCTTCATCCCTCTACCTTGATCATGAAGCCCATTATTTTTACCAAACTCCCACTACCTTTATTGGTCACACCATCATACTTGCTTTCTAAGACACCTCTCCGCACTACACTAACTATTCCTAAGTTACCTATCTTTCCATCCTCTACCTATATCTCATCAACCATCTTACCTAAACCAAAACTATTAAATCATACCACCTTACCTAAGACACCTATCACCAAACCCTTGTCCAAACAACCTTCTACATCAACACCCAAAGAAAAAACTATTAAATATTTACCACCTTTAGCTGAGTCCTATTCAACCATTCTACAAAGGTTATTATGAACCTCTTCCTTGGCCTTACCACCGATAAAACCTTTCAACCCTTCACATCCTAAACTATCATGGTTGAACGATAATTTGATTTTCCTATATCATAAGACACTGGCCATGACATATATAACTATAAATCTCTCCAAACTCTTATCTATTAGCTTTATAATGAGGATGATCTATTGATAGATGAACCTCCTATGCTTCCCTACCAACCCAAATAATAATCATACCTACCCCACACCTACCCACTCCTCTACCTTCACCTAAGAATAAAGGAGAGTCAAACAACTCCACTACCTAAACCTCTCATATTATCCATACAATCAATGTGGTCACAAGATCATAATAGAAGGATAAAGGGAAGGATAAGGTGTCCATTCCTTAGACTTATCCCTCCTTAAACTCTCAAGCTAATAATACCCAACCATATCCATCATCAAAAAACCCAAGGTGTCTATCTTAGGTGCCTCCCCATCTAAACCTCCATACCCTTACCCATATGCAATATCCATCTAAAAATCTATCCTCAAGTAGCTTCACTAAACTCCAACAAAAATGAGCTTGTATGGGTTAGTCTCTACCTCTCCCCATCACTTCCAAGAACTTATAGAAGGCTTTAAATCCATTGAGGTATAACCCAATGACCCTCAACCTCTAGCCACCTTTATTGGTGCCCTTTGAACTTCCAACCTTTTCACCTTCAAAAATTTAGAAATACCTTCTATTCATTTGAAAGATCCTAATTCCCCCTCTTTATTATGACATAAATTAATCAAACCTAAATCAAAAGTGTGATGATTGATGCAGGAACCAGCATCAATATTATCTCCTCCCATGCCTATGACCAACTGCACTTACCCATAAACACCATGTCTAAAAACATAGTGGTCCTTCATTCTTTCAATAATACCATGGCTAATACCTTAGGCACAATTTTAATCCATATCTATGTAGGGCCCCATACCATTCTTGAAATTTTTTATGTTATATAAAGAGAATTATAATACAATGTTTTACTCAGATTCCCTTGGACTCATGCCATGATTTGTGTCCCTTCCTTACATTGATGTGTCAAATTTGAGCATAAAGGGTAAGTTGTGACTATCTAGGTTGACCCTAGTCCTTTCACATCATACAATATGACATATCAACTTAATGATGTCCTTCTTCCTCCTTCATCCACCTTAGAACCATTTGCTAACAACACAAACCCACCAACCAAAACCTATGATACTTCCACACTAAATGTTTATGAAGCTTCTATTAGCTCATATATCCCCTCTTCCCATATTTCTATAGAGAATCCCATGGAAACCACATTCCAACATCTTTCCCTCAGGGAATATAGACTCTTATCCCTAGATTCCTTCTCTACTCCTCAAGAATATGGGAATCTTAGACATGAACCTTTCTACAACCCTAACATTGGAACCATCATCCCCTTTGGCCTACCTAACCATCACTAAATTTCATTTATGGGGTACTTGATCAGCCACTTCTAACCCCTACCACTACTTCATCCATCCAACCATTTAACTCTCACTTTCCCTATCTTAGAAAACCAGAGTTCACTAAGTTATATCTTCATAGATGTGATTGGAAAATATTTGGCCTTAGTCATTATGAATAATGGCCTCATGAGTTACCCCATATCAAAACTTTATAACCTCATGATTCATTTGGCCTTGGATATGAACCACCTAAATAACCCACCAATTCACCCAAACCCATCACCACCATGGAGGAAGATATCCCATCCTCACTAACCCAATCCTGACATCATCTTCCCTAACTTTGTTTTTCTAGTCAATACCATTAGCTTGGTCCTTCTCATCTACCAAAAGGGTGGTCAAACCAAATTCCTTTCACTCTTACACCCTAAAATGGTAGAGAGTGATTCTCTTACCATCAACACCATCCAACATCAAGATGATGATTCTATTCTTACCTACCTTAGTGTGAGGGACCTTATATCCACAAATCCCTTCCTCCTGAGGCCTCAACCATGTTTAATTAATCTACCATGAATATCAATTTGATCACTTTAGAAAACCCTCACATTATAGAATTGGGCCAATCACTAAATATCAAGGAACTTCAAGACTTTTCCTTTTTCCTCCAAGACTATAGCATAACGTTCACTTGGCTTACAGTGATGTGCCCAATATTAACCCCACCATTTTTCCATATCATAGTCACTCATCTTGATGCCAATCCTATTAAATAAAAACTTCGATGCATGCATCCTTGTATATCCCTTCTCATCAAAGAAGATCTTCAACATCTCCTATCTATAAACTTCATTCAACCCATTTACTACCCCTAATAGGTCTCAAATATCATACCTATCACCAAAGTCACTAGGGATCTATGCATATGTGTGGACTTTCATGACCTTAACCTTACCCACCCCAAGGATGACTTTCCTCTACCTATAATTGACCAAATTGTTGATCTTATAGCTAGACACGAGATTTTATCTCTCATGGATGGGTTTTTAGGTTATAATTAGATCTTGATTGGTCTTGAAGATCAGCACAAAATTGCCTTTACCACCCCTTAGGGAAATTTTTAATATAGAGTCATGCCTTTTAGGTTAAATAACATTGGTACAACCTACCAATGTGTCATGACTTATATCTTCCATGATATCATCCATAAGATTGTAGAAGATGATGTGGATGACCTTCTCCAAAAATCCAAACTCTAAAAAGATCACTTGATTGTTCTTACGATCATATTTGAATTCCTCATATGTTATCATGTTCGCCTTAATCCAAAAAAATGCATTTTTGGGGTCCTTTTAGGAAAGCTTCTTAGCTTTATCATCTCTCTTCATAAAATTGAAGTAGACCCTACTAAACTTAGACAAATTTTGTACATGCCTCCTCCAACCAACCTTAAGTAGCTCCATAGCCTACAGGGAAAACTTCAATCCATTCACCATTTCATTTCCCAACTTTTAGATTAGTGACAACCTTTCCATCACCTTCTGAAGAAGGATGTCTCTTTCAAATGGAATAGAAATTTTAAAAAGGCCTTTGATTCACTCAAATAGTACTTTTTATCACCACCTTTCCTCACCCTTCCTAAGGATGACCACCCTTTTTACCTATATATCTCTATTATTAACCATTCTCTAGGGGAAATGTTACCTCACTGAGATGAAAAACACAAAGATCAATCCATATACTATATTAGTTGCATGTTTGTATAATATGAAACTCAATATACACATATCAAGAAAATATACTTAGCATTAACCTTCATGGCCACTAAACTCTGTCACTACCTTCTTAACCATAAAACATATGTCATAACTAATACTGAACCACTCAAGTACATGCACTCTAAACCATACCAAAATAAATGTATGTCTAAGTGGCTCATGATCCTAGATGAATTCAATCTTGAATTCTTCTAGGAAAATTCGATTAAAGGGTAGGTCACAATTGACCAATTGGCTGAAGCTCCTTTATCAAACAACCAACCACCTCCTCTTGCCTTTTTGGATGAGTCTATTGTGACTCTTTTTCAAGAGGATGGAATAACCTACCAAATAACCATGTTCTTCAATGGATCAAAGTACCAACAAGGAGGGGTTCTAGATTTATTCTCATTCCTCTTGATGGTGAACCCCTTCCTCTCCTTCAAACTTGACTTTGAATGCACCAATAATATGGCTAAGTATGAGGCCCTAGTGATAGGTCTCCAAACTATACTAACCTTGGGAATGAAGATAATCCATGTCTTTCAAGATTCCCATCTTATGGTCAACTAGGTCAATGAATCCTATCAATTTAAGAATGATATCTTATAAAAATATAAACTTTTAGTTGACAAACTCTTAACATCATTCGAACATTACCTGGTCTAATCCATTCCTAGATCTACCAATAAATTTGTAGATATAATGGCCTACCTTGCTTCCTAGATCCCTTCTCAACCTTCCAATTAAAATATATTTGTCACCATTCATCATTTTACCACACCCTCTTCTAGCCAATCCAACCTCCCTACCATTTTTAATGTGGATGAATCCCTATCCAACATTTGCTATGACCAAACTTTCAACTACCTCAACCTAGGCATCATTCCTCCCAACCTCTCTAGGAATGCTCACAAAAACTTTGTTTAGAGTACATATTGTCACACCATACTAGGGGGAATCCTTTACAAACATGTTTTTTATGGTCTCATTCTTCATTTCCTATGCACCTATGAAGCCTCCCACACCATCAAAGAAATACATGATGGGATATGTGGGGGACACTTTAGCGGTCTAGTGATCGCTAAACATATCTTTCACCTTGGTTAATATTGGCCCACCCTCAACCAAGACTATTTTGATTATGTAAAAAACTATTTAAATGTCAATAGCATGCTAATTTGCATCATACATCAGCTAATGGCCTTTCTCACAATGGGGGCTCGATCTCATTGGGAAAATCAACCTCCATTCTTCACAATAGCATAGCTCCATCATCACAGCCACTAAATACTTCACCAATTGGGTGGAATATATTCCTCTTATCTCGACCAAAGTGGATAATATTATCAACTTTATCAACCATCATATCATCTAACACTTTGGTGTTCCTCATAAGATCATATCACTGATAATGGAAAATCCTTAAAAAATAAGCAAGTCTAAGGTTTATGTGATGCATTTGGCATCGATTTAAGATTTTCCTTGCCTTACCAACCATAAGCAAATGGATAGGCAGAATCCTCTAATAAAATCCTTAACAAAATACTAGCCAAGGTTGTCAATGCTTTAGGTTGGGATTGACACTTTCACATCCCATTCACCTTATGGGCCTATCATACTAGCATTCAAACCTCTATGAGTATTACTCCCTTCTCTCTAGTATTTGAAATAGAGGCAATATTTCCTCTTGAAGTTCAAATTCCCTCTCTTCATATATATTTACAAGATTTATTTCTAAAGAAGATTATCATCAACACCATTTAGATCAACTTGATCTACTTGATAAGCATCATTTATAAGCCCTTACCCACCTCCATACCTATCAAGAGCATTCAAATGTGCTTATAACAATCATCTCAAACAATGACACTTTAATATCTTAGACCTCTTCCTAAAATAAAACCAACACATGACCAACATAGAGAAGAGTAAATGAGGTAAGTTTGCCTTTCATTAGCTTGGGCCCTACATCATTATCCATAAGTATGGATCAGGAGCTTATCATTTATCCTCTCTCTAAGGCAAAGCAAAACCTAAGCCTCTCAATGATTCACATCTATGTCCTTTTTTTTTAAAGAAGGATCAATCTCACTCCTTTAGTATAACTTAAGCTCATCCCTTGATTATTATATTTTAAACTTCACCCATCTTTCTCCTCTCTTTTTGAACATGATCGATTACAACATAAAACCATGTGATTAACCATCAAATTCATAGCCTAATCTTGAATGTGGGTATCATGGCTCTACCCATAACATGGTTCTCATGGATACTTTTTATCTCTAACAAGATGGAATCCCATGTTCATTGTCTCTCAAAAACCACACATTTTCATATCATCAACCTTCTTGTGTTAAAATTTTGCCTTCATAAAGGTAAACCTCTGAACCTAATTAGACTTATCCATGTCTAAAAACATTGCATCTAGAAATAATTTGGATACCAAAATACTACTTGAGTAAATATCTTAAGCATTGTAAATTGTTCCCATGAAGGATATCTACCCAAAAATAAAATAAAAATTGCCAAATATAATAAGGTAGATTGTTCCCTTGAAGGATAGCTATCAAGAGCATTAAACAAATCCAATAATCTTAGACCACTCCCTTAAAATATGGTTAAGTTAACTTTGTCAAAAGTAGATTCATTTCTTGGAAGCTTCTCATATATAGCAATAAAGAAAAATACCCACTATCACAACAAAATCTAAAGCCATAATCGGCTCTCAAATAGTATAATAAGTTGGAAGCCACAATCAACTTTCATATGTAGAATTCCCACATTAATCAGTCTACATTTAGCATACGACATGGACTTGTCTATTACCATTCTTAACCCACTTATAGAAAGGGAAAACTAATTCACATGAGGTCATCATACATATCACCCATTACCCTTCACACGACCTATCACCCATCTTCCCTTTATACTATCTATAAATCAGGGGATTTAGAGTTTATTTGACACCCTATGATCAAGAAACCTTTTTTATCAACTCATGACCACTCATGTGCAGTATTTAAAGGGCTTATATTCATTAAGTCGATCCCACTTTGGGTTTTTTTTAGTCTTTGTCAAAAATAAAACATCGTGCCCTATTCTTATCTTAATGTGTTTGGTTGATGTTTTCATCATGACTTTTACCATCTAGTTTTACAAAATTAATAATCATTATTTTTATATTAATAGAGATTACAACCATAACCATACCAATCATAACCATAACATTCATAAGTATCCACACAACCTTAAGCATGATAACATTAGACTAGCGACATCCAACACATCTTGTACATGTTTACATCAAATTATGCAATATTTTATTTAGGGTACGAGGAGTCACATGACACATACAAAGTTATCAGACTATCCACACTTCACCTAAGGCCCCTACATACATTATTTTATTATCTACGCACTAGGTTAATTGTTTGGTGACTCTGGCTTTGTGTTCAGCCATCCTTCTACTTGATTTCTCCCTAAACTAACATCTAAACCATTATCTATCTCAAAAGTTGCTAAAGGGTGTACTATGTTTTCCTCTTTTTCATTCATCCCCATAAATTAAAAATCATATTCCACTCTTGGTCTTTCACCCTACTTGCCTATTGCATCCATTACATCCCTCTACTCTAGTTGTTTTTCTTGCATAGGTACCATTGGTTATTACCTCAGTGTACATCCCCTTAGATAGTGAGGATTCCCTCCATAGACAACTTGATGGTCATGTTTTCCAACCCTACATCTTGTGCAGTGAAATTCTTGCCTTTTTCATTGCTATAGAGGTAATATTTTAGGCTTAATCTTGGGTTGTGGGTGCCTTTCCTCTTATTATTGATCTAACAGTACTTCCATTATCACCATTACATGTTGTAGTATCTAATAAATCTACACATTCACCATATTGATTATTTCAAGTCACGAGGGTTATTGATTATCTCTGCCATTATTCTCATTATTCACCATCTTTAACCTTATGTAGTTCTTTGCACTCTCTATAACCTGTCAAACCAAATAAATCAATGGAATACACTCATCCTTATCATGATTCTTTAATTAGAATACCTAACCATTCTTCTTTGTAAATAGAATACCTAACCATTCTTCCTCATCAACATGATCCTCCATTTCACCAATGGGGAAGGTCATATGATGTCATTGATTCCCTTAATCAGTCTTTCCATTTAAAATTGTCATGTTTACTTACCTTTTCATTTGGATATGTCACCTTTGATCTAATTGGTCATCTCGATAAAGCCATTATGAACCATCATGATATCTTTTTATTGCCCTTAGCATCTGATCTGCATCTAATGTCTTAACTTGCTTTGTTATCTTGACATCCTTGTGGTCCTAGTGGTCATTTTCATCTTCTAAGATAGTATAACTTTTGTAGATAGATCCAATGGTATTTTATCTGACGGTTAGGCAATTGCTTATGCAACATAGGTATATCCAACTTTATTTATCATTTAATATTTATTATTTAAATATTTCTAAGATTAACATCTTTAGATGATTGCTATTTGCAGTCTTATACACAAATTCTAACTATTCAACCTAAATAATGATAAATATTTCGCTATTTTACGACACTTCATTAATCTATTTTTATTGTAAAGTTGTCATTTAAATTTTTGTAATGATAGAATATAGGTTTTCTTAATAAATTTATCATTTTATGTTAATATAACTCTCCTTTGAGACTCACACACTTTATTGTAATGTCTTTGACTCTAACCTTAATATAATTTAATTTTAGTTTTCTTGTAAATCTAATTTTATTTCTATTTTTGGTTATATTATTAACTTTTAGTTTTAGTTAAATTCATTCATGTTTATTAGTTTCTTAGTCTCTTCCTTATCTTTTCTTTTTGTTTCATTAACTATATATCTTTCTTTAATCAATCTTCTTTTAGAAATTTTCTAGAATTCTAGCTCTTTAATGTTTTATCTTAAATCTATATTAGTTCTTAATTTGTTTAGTTTTTCAATTAATAATATATTATGTTTTATTTAAGTTAGACATTAGCTAGTTTTTCATATCTTAGTACCTATTTAATTTATTTTATTTATTTTTCAGTTTTACTCTTAATAGATTTCTAAAATCTGTTCAAGTCTTTAAATTAATAGTCGTTTATTTATCTTAGATTTAGTTTGATATTTGCTTCATAATTATTAGATTTATTTATATTTTAGCTTATTTTAGTTTTTTTGTTTGATCTTTCTCTTTTATGTTTTATATAGTCTTGAGTTTGTTTCTTGATTAGATTAGATTGCTTAGGTAGACTTTAGTTACTTTATTAGTTTGTTATTCCTTTTCTTAAGATCTTAGTTATTTCCCTCTTTTAGTTTGTTGGTTAATTATTTTTTGTCTCACTCTCTTGTTTACATGATTGAATCTTTTCTATTGTTCTCAATCTATCTATTTTTACTTCTAGTTTTTTTTGGAATAAAATTTAGAAAAAATTACAGCAAGAAATAAGATATTATTAAATATATGAATATTTATTGAATCAGATTTCTATTCTTTAAGAGATTATCTAACTCATAAGTTTTCTCTATCAGATGAAATAGATTATAGATTCTTATCTTAATTGATCCATGATTTGATTAAAAAAAATTATTATTATAATATAATAAGTTGCATTTGATAGCTTATTGATTATTTTCCAAAATTTATAAAAAATCTCTCACATCTTTAATATCATAGAAGAACCTTTAGAACCCCATGATTAGAATGGTATGATTCTAACTTAACTTTGATGATAGATGAAAAGGTTGACTCTTTAATGGTACAATTTTCATCATAAAAAAATTTAACAACTCTACTAGGGACTTGTTTAAAAATCTGAATTGTTTTTAGTTTTATTTTCTTATTACTAATGGTACTTGGAGGTCAACAATCTCCTATGATTCAACATAGAATAGATATATAAGATGATCAAGTTGATGTCACTTTCAATTTAATGTGTTATGCATGGTATAATCATCTTGAAAATATTCATTACGTTATTGAAGTCATAAATCAAGAAGAAGAGATTGTAGAATTTGAAACTGATTGGTATTCAAATCTTACATGTGAGACTTAATGTGATATTCTAAATTCAAATAGAATAATTTATAAAGATAGAGTAAGAGTATTAGCTACTAATCCTAGACCTAGAACTCATTTTCTTTCTTATTCTTTTCTATTTGATGATTTTGTTTTGTCTATTGAAATTACTATTATAAATTCATACTTAGATCAAGAACATCAAGTTTAAGATAATCACTTTATTTAGGTAAAAATTGTTAAAGCTTATAATGAGAGATCAACTAGTAGGAGAACAACCAGTAGTAGAGTGGAGACTAGAGTATTTGATTCATAAGTTGCAAAATAATAGAGATCAATATTATCTCACTAAAGGTGAAGATGAAGCAGAAGCTCAGGAAGAGCATCAAATAACTATATCACAATGGATTTTTACTAATCCAATCAATATTAGGAACCATCTTGGTAAGTTACCTTCTTTGAAAGGGTTGAATATACCAAAGCTCTTTGGTGCCAATAAAGAATCTTGGGAATATCACTTATAATCTTTTAGATTGATTTGTGTTATTCTTGGAATAACTAATGAAAAAATTTACTTAAGTTTTTGCTCAAACATTAGAAAAAAATTTATCACGTATTTGTTAGTCTACTTGTTAAATTTATTGACACTTGGAGAGATGTTGAAGATTGACTAGAGCTGTGCTTTGGGAAAGCTAAATAATATTTCAATTTAGCCAATGATCCAGGTGAAACTATTTCTCATTTCATTTTTAAATTCATTAAACTATATCAAAAGATCCCTTATGATCTTAAGCTTTCTAAAGAGTTGTCTAGACTTTATTTTTGCAATGCTTTACCTTTAAAGTATAAACTGGATTTAGAAGATAAAGACATTAACTAATACAATGACACTTTAAGTTTATGTTTGGGTTTATGTTCCTATTAATAATGAAATTGCTTTCATTAAAAAGGAAGATTTTTTTGGTACACCTATTGAGTCACCTTCTTCATCTAATATTTTTTACATTGAAATTAGAATTAGAACTTATGAATTGTTGAATTTAGATGAACCAAAAAATCAGCATGAATAAATATTCAGAAAAAACATTCTATAGTCACTTTACTTTGATGGAGCTTGTTCTCAATAAGGTAATGGTGTTGGAATTTATCTAATTTCTCCTATAGGTAAATTTTTTTGTTATACCTTCAAATTATCTTTCAAAAATACTAATAATACAAAAATATTTGAAGCATTATGTTTAGGAATAGAAAAATCCATAGACTTGAATGTTAAACATTTAGAAGTTTTTGGAGATTTATAGTTAGTCGTTAGACAAATTTGTAAGATTTATAAGACTAATCAAACTCATTTTCACCATTATACACAAAGGGCTTGGTCATTACTTAAAAATTTAGAAGATTTAAATATCACACATATTCTTAAAGAGTATAATGTAAGAGCTAATGAGCTTGGTATTTATTCTTTTAATCCAAACCTAAGTAAGATCGAACCTACTATAGACTTTCTTTTTATTGAAGTTTTTTGTCCTAAGATTTCTAATCTAAGTGATAGTTGGCCTATGTTTAATTTTGATGAGCATAGATATTTATTTATTAAATAAAATTACTTTGATCATGATGATTGTATTAAATTATGGTGATTATTTGCAATTAAGTACTAAAAAATTGTCTGCTAGTTTGGTAAGTTTAGATCTATGTTCACACCTCATGACCAGCCTAAAATCTATAGAACAAAAGAGATATAAAGAAGAATCATAGGTGATACCACTCCCATAAATTTAGGCACTTAAGAGGATCCTAAGTATGTTTATTTAAGAATTCAGGTGACTAAAAATGAGAAGATTAAGTTCATTAAATTTTTCAAAAAATTTATTGATATTTTTGCCTGGTCATACAAAGACCTTAAGCATTATGATACAAATATTATTAAACATGACATTCTTATTATTATTGGTATCAAATATGTTAGTTAAAAAATATTAATAATCAACCCTTTGTTAAATGACACCATTAACAAAGAGTTGGATAAAATGATTCATTTGGTGTCATTTTACTTGTAACATATTTAGAATGGGTAGCTAGTCTAGTTCCAGTTAGAAATAAAAATGGTGACATTAGATTATGTGTCAATTTTAGAGATCTAAATAAAGTTAGTTTAAAATACAATTTTTCTCTACCAAGCATAGATCAGATTTTATAGCAGAATATAGGATCTAAAATGATGTCTTTATTAGATAGATTTTTAGGTTATAATTAAATTTTTTTGAATCCTAATAATAGACATAAAATTACTTTCACCACACGTAGAGGTACTTTCACTTATAAAAAAATGTCTTTTGATTTGATGAATACAAGAGCTACTTTTCAGAGGATCATGCATGTTGCTTTTAATGATTTGATAGACATAGTTATTCAAGTTTATTTAAATGATCTCACCATTCATTCTAAAAAGAGAAAAAAGGCATTTAGATCATCTTCATGAAGTATTCACGAGATGTAAAAAAATTGATATTTATTTGAATCTAAAGAAATCAATTTTTGGTGCGACTAAAGGTAAGTTATTACGACACATAATTTCAAAAGATGGTATTTCAATTGACCCTGAACGTGTTAAAGAAATTAAAGAACTGCTTCCTCCCAAGGATCAATCAAATATAAAGTCTTTCTTTGGTAAGATAAAAAAATTTAGAAAATTTATTTTAGATTTTTTTAACCAATTTAATCCATTAGAATTATTTCTTAAGAAAGATAAAACATATATTTGGGATGAAAGTGTTGAATTAGCTTTTAATTCTGTTAAAAATATTATTATAAGTGATATTATTCTTTCTAAATATGATTTGAAGAAAGCATTTATTCTCTATGTTAATGCTACTAAAAAGGTTATAAGAGCTATAATAACTCAAGAGTTTAAAATTAATGAATAAAAATCAATCGATCATATAAGCCAAGTTCTAAAAGATACAGAAACTAGGTACCCCCTTATTGAAAAAAAAAATCTCATTAATTTCCTCTTTTATTAACTTTCATTATTTATTGATGGAAAATAAAGATTTTATGCAATCTAATGTACCTATTTTGTCTTATCTTTTAAAATAACCAACCATTCAAGAAAGGATTGCTAAGTAAATTTTACGCGTTCAATAATTTAATCTTGAATTTAAAATTTCTAAAACTATTAAAAGTAATGAATTATAAAAAAAATAAATTGAAAATGTTACCTCGGATATTAAGGTATTAGTTTTATCAGTTGATAAAAATTTAAATATTAAGCCATATTTAAAGACCTTGAAGGTTGTTAATTTTTTTTAAAATTTTAAGTTTGGTCTTGAGATGAATGAATGAGAATGTTTATTAGCTAAAGATGATCGATACCATGATTTAGTTTATTACTCTCAAAATCAATCATGTCTTAATAACTTAGATAAGAAACAAAGGTGTTCTTTAAAATTAAAAGCATTAAATTTTTATTTGTTGCAAAATTTTATGTTTTATCGTAATAGAGATGGAGTTTGGTTAAGATGCATTACACATAATCAAACCCAAAAAGTTCTTAGAGGTTGTCATGAAGGAAACTATGGTAGACATTATAATGTAAAAATAACTACTTATAAAATCTTAAGAGTGAGTTATTATTGGCCTACTTTGTTTCAGGGTATTTGTAAGTTAGTTCATTATTGTATATCTTATCAATTATTTGTTGGAAGAGATAAACTACCTATAATGCCTTTAAATTCAATTATTCTTGAAAAATCTTTTTCAATTAGGGGAATTAACTTTATTTTATATATTCATCCACCTTCATACTTGGGTCATAGATATATTTTGACAGCTATAGATTATTTCACCAAATAGTCAGAAGCCAAAGTACTTAAAATTTCAATAACAGGTGAAGTAATTATTTTTCTTTAAAATCAATTTTTTTTTAGATTTGAAGTTCCATTGAAATTATTTTAGATAACGGACATAAATTCATTTCAAATGAATTCTTATAATTCTTGAGAAAATATTTTATTATTTCTAGTCATTCATCTAAGTATTATTTCCAAATAAATGGACACGTTGAGTCTACAAATAAAAATCTAATTTCTATTATGAAAAAGCTATTTTGTGATAACAAAAAAAATTGGCATCTCAAAAAAAATTGAAGCTTTATGGGATGATAGAACTATTATTAAAGTAGCAACTGGTTATTCACCTTTTATGTTAGTATATAGATTTTAAGATACTTTGCCAATAGAACTTCATATTTTTTCAACTAAGATTGCTTTATAATATGTAGTTGAAGACACTAATTTAATTTAACAAATATTACATAATTTAGTAGCTTTTAATGAATTAAAAGAAATAGCATTGCAAAAATTAGAAAGAATTAAGCAAAAATTTAAAAATCTTTTTGATAAAAATGTTTCTCACAAAAGGTTTAATGTTGGTGATTTAGTCTTATATTGGGATAAAGCCCACGAAGATCTTGGAAAACATTATAAGTTTGATTTATTATGGCTTAGACCCTATAGAATTACCATAGTTCTTAGAAATAATGGTTTATCATTTGCAAGATCTTGAAATAAATTTGCTATGTTACTCAGTTAATGGCCATTATTTGAAACCATTCGATGACTAGTTATCTTTTAGTTTGTCCTTTTTGCTTTATTTTCTGCTTTCTTTTGGTTTGTTTTATTTTTTGCTCCTTTTGTTTGCCTTTTTCTTCCTTTCAATTTTCTTTTCCATTTTGGTTTGTCTGTGTCTTTATTTTAATTTGATTTTGAAGTGATCAATTAAATATTAAAATGGATAATTTCACATTATGAATGAAGAATGTAAGGAAAATATGATATTTTTGTAAGTATCATTTATTTTCAAAAGTTACTCTTACAAATTTAGTTTTGTAATAAATGAATAATATGGATGAGTTTTATTTATTTGTTATAGTATTACTTCATTTTTATATTTTGTGCTTAAGGCATTTGTAATTAATTGTGCATCCAGTCAAACTTCCCTATTATTCAGTTCCCTTTTTTATGCCATGCTAGCCGAACAATCCATCCCTTGAAAAAATTTATTATCTCTACTTGAGAAATTATTTTCTCGGATCATACTCTCAAGATAAATTTATTCTATATAATAGTCCATTTTTTACTACTCAATTTTATTACATAAAAATGACTAACAAGGTCGCTAGTGTTATGCCTATTTTCTACACTCTCTAAATTTTTCAAAAATTCAACACTTGCTACCATAGAGATGACCCTATCATAAAACTTAAAACTATATTAGGGACCCTATTAATTGATATTCTTTTATATGTACTTTTTATTATGAAATGGTAATGATTGGTTGATAAAATTGTATTTATGTTTCTAAGTGGTTTTGAAAAGCAAGGTGGATTAATGAATAAAATGCACATATATATATTTATTAATGTGATCAGTCACTTTCATTTTAGTGTAATTTAATTTTGAAAAAGTTTCAGTTGGAAGGTGCATTTTTATTTTAGATGTATTTATAATGGTTCTTTGATTTTTATTGATAATATGATTTGATTAATGGTTCAGAACATATTGTGGTGATATGACCTTTTGAAAAACATTATATTAAAAATTAATGCATTCAAAATTGATTCTAAAGATATGTATTAGATTTATGGCTTAGTTTCATTCATTATTGATGTTATGATTAACATTTGAATCTCTAATATGCTTGAGTTGGTTAGTGATGTTGCCATTCTATTTTGTCTAGCTCGCAATCTTATTCATTTGATTTTTCAACTTGATTTTCAAATACTTGGTTCAATATCATGGTTATTTTGTTTCATAAAACTCTAAAGACCTAATCAAGATTCTACATTTTGGTCATTATTAAAATCAATATTCTAACTATTATAACTTCTAATGCATAAAGGGCATTTTTAATTTCCTAGGTCATAGAGATTCAGGTGGTGAAAATGTTGAGATCTTAGATTTGTTTCATGAGATAAGTTTAATGGCATGTGAGTTTCTTTGAAATACTTATGTGCATTTTAAAAAGCATTAATATCTCTTGAATTAAGACCTTTTACATGATTTTAAAAAGCTTTATTTATCAGATGGTTTAGATTTAAGACCTAAGGAGTCATGATGTTAGGGTATTGACATGTATTGAGATTGTGAATTCATCATGATATATATTTATTTGGCTTAATTATGGGTTATAGTTTAAAAGGGATTATCATAATTTACATATACCACGACACTATGTGAATTGGCAATTACAAAGTCGATCATGATGATTACGAAGCAAGCCCAAAGTATCTATTGGTTGTGAGCTGGAAATTGATTAGCAAAGATGGACACCAAGGCAATGTGAGTTGGCATGAATATCAAATGTGAAGTTATGGTCTCAATTTTTGATATTGACACTTAGATTTGGTGGTAATATAATTTAATGTGATTCAAGGTTGCCTCAATTTGAGGAGGCTGTTTAAGACTTTAGCATGAAGATTTAGTGAAGACTAGTTTTGTCAACATTGATAAATGAATTGGTAAAACCATTAAGTACATGATTAGTAAACACAAGACAATACAAATTAAACACATCACTTGGTTAGTTACAGAGAAAGTTGGTAGATATAACTTGTAAATTTCTTAGTTTTTGGTTCATTTGGTTTCAAGCTTTGATACAAAAGTGAAGCCCTGATCAGATAATTATTGAGTTATAGAGTGAGGTCTTGGTGAAAAATATTGGATAGAAAACTTGAGTGCACCACTAGGTATGTTGTGCAATTTCATCATTTTTTTTATGGTGATGAATGGGAAAAATTTACAATTTTTAGTGAAGAAATAATCCTATTTGGATATGCATGAGTATGATTAAAATTTCTCAGTATTTTTGGTATGATTTTCTATGTCGATATATGAGCTATAATGTGAAAATATGTAAGTTCGACTACATGAAAACTATTTTTAAAGTTATGACAATTTTCCTTGAAGGGTTTTTGAGAATATTGTTTGTTGTGCATAAATGGGCATGCATGATGAAAATAAGTTGTATGGTAAATAACTATTATATGCTTCTTGTTTATGAGCTATTTTGGATCAATAAAATAATAAAATATTTGGTTGTCAAAATATAAAATATAGATTTTTTATTTTTAAGTTGTATTCTTTTGAAATATTATTTCACGGACTATTGGATAATATAGTAATGGTGCATGTGTGTGAATCTTATTGAGAAAAGGTCACATGCATATTTTGGAATAAGTCGATAAGTTTTGTGAATCTATAGATTTGATAGTTCTTTCAATTTTTGGAATTGGTTTAGCAGTTGAGTTATGAGGTTTTTGAGTTGAAAGTATCATTTTTACATGAATAGTTGTTATCGACTTGTCAAGGTTTATTTTTTTATTTTCTTTAAAATGGGTTGAAATCTCAAAAGTTATGAATATTTTTTCTCCTGAAGATTTGAGTCTTGTTTTCTATTGATTCAACATGAAACTCTGCTAAGATTTTTAAAGGGTTATATTCTAAAAATTGGTGAGAACTTCATTATATGCATGAAATTCATGTTAGTTTCAAAGAAAGAGCTATGGCATGAAAATGAAATCATGGACTTTGTTTTTTGAATATTTGATGAATACTCACTCTCAAGTATATTTTAGAATGTTATTATTTAATGCACATGGTTAATGGTTCATTTGAATATCAAGGTTAGAGTTAAGTTGTTTTTGTGTGTATGTTTGGTCTTTACTATGGAAGGTTCCTATTAAGTACTTCTATGAATAAAGTTTTTGATAAAAATAATAGTTTACTCATTTGTTCACACCATGCATGAAGTTTAGTTTAGTTTTTGTAAATATGCATACATAATAAATATTATCAGTTGTTCAAAATTTTGTCTAAATCATGATGGGTATATATTATGGAAATTGAGAATTTTTAGTTTGTTTAGAGATTTTTTAGTTTTGTATAAGAAAATTTTGAATAATCGAGTCGACCATTCACAAATAATATACCAAAAAATCATTGACATATATATATATATATATATATATATATATATATATATATAGATTATTCTTGAATCTGTGAGCTTATCTATTAAGTTTACAGTTGCAAGGGTGATTTAAGGTTTCAGTTAAGATGAGATTTTTGTTAAAATTTCACCTCAATATTGAAGTTTTAGATTTTTATTTGAAAATGGATGTTGAGGTTAAGGTTCTTTGATACTCCTCATTTTGAAATTTATATCAAAATCTTATATTGGAATAAATAATTTGGCTTCAAATAATATTTAATGTTGTCATTCTGAAAATATTTTTTGAGATTTTGTATCTTCATTTGAAATGGATCAGTTCTAGATAATTTTGAAAGGTGATCAAGCCAGTTAGATTGTATTAATATAAAAGCTCAATCATTATCAATAAAATAGTGAGTTATTATAGATAGATTCTTGGATTGCATTTAGAGTTTCATTGAAGTGTTTAATGTTGATTTTGATACAATTAAATGAAGTTCAGATTATGATGAGGTTCAATTTAGTTTGGTATCCAGTAGACGGTGTTTAGTCTTACTTTATTTGAATAGTTTATTTATTCTTAGTCTTTAAATTTAATTCATTTCAGATTTGTTCATAATGTTCAGGTGGGATAAATTAGGTTTAGTAATAAGTAATGACACTAAGGGATGGATATATAATTTTAGTAGTGATGATAACCATCTGAATCCTAATAGAAGATTTCATAGAGGTGGTTTTTGTGCAAGGAATTTTGGTCCTAGGTTCCACAGGAGAACAAGAATGTCTATTCGCTTTGATACTTTTGATCCTAAATTTTGGGACATTCTAAGTAATTTATCTTCTAATCTAGTTAATAGGGATTATAGAGGTAACAAATGTCTCTTTAGGTATAGGTTTGGAGCCTAAACCCCTTCTCAAAAAAGTTTGTCTCATCATCTAGACAATAACCCTCAGCACTTACCACTCCAACCTCCTCATGTTGAAAGAATTAAACTTGTTAAATCTTTTCCTATAAATCAGACCACATAGTTTGAAATTGAGTTTATCTATGATAAAAACTTTAAGAATTTAGCCATTCTTTCTAATGCACCTTCCCCTTCCCATAGAGAACCTGTTATGAAAGGTAAAGCGTTGGGTTTGACTACATCACATAGTGAACCTATATTTGGATATGAAAGATTGATTTTGGGAATTCAAGGCTATGTTGGTAGAAGGAAGACAATGGACATTCCACCTTCTATTGTATAAAAGAGAAATGTAGAATAGATATTTGAAAGTCAATATGAGCCAGATACATCAAGGGAGGTCAAGATGTTAAAGAGAATTAAATTGGAGATCAATGACAACACAAGTAATACAGGGACAACATTGGTGTTATTTCCTACTACAGAGATGGAATATAATGTTTGTCATCATGAACAAAATAAACATGTAATTGAGGTTTTGTCTAATTCAGATGATTATTAGTCATTTAAAGAATATAATTTTTGTTTATGCTGAGATTTTTATGAGAGAACTTGATATTTTAGTTTGATACTTTAGTTCCAAACTTTGGTATATTTTGATAAATTTTGGAAAATGCAGTAATTTTAGGATTTGATATAATATATATGCTTAAGTTATTTTGATATGTATTACATATTAATATAAATAGTATTTATTAATCTTTGACTTATTTATTTTATAATTAGAATAAGTATTTTATTATACTATTAATCAATATGGGTCCCCACCCATTAATATTAGTAATCATAGTCTATATTTAAATAAACTTGATTAATTAGGACTTTAAGTCTTAATTAAACATGTCCTTAACTAATAGTTATTATAATTAATTAACTTTTTAAAATTCAATTAGTTAATATACACTAATAACTAACTAAAGTTAGTTATAACTTATTTGCAACTAAGTTTGAAGGAATAAGAGGAGATCAAAGATTATTTTGAAGATAGAAGAACAATAGGTATTGAGGACTTAGATATTTTTTGAAGTCAATCATTCATCTTTTTCTTTCTATGTAAATCCTATGAGATAGTACAACTTTTACAGATAGACCCAATGGTAATTTATCTAATGGTTGAGTAATTGTTTATGTAACACAAGTATATCAAAATTTATTTATTATTTAATACTGATTATCTAAAGATTGCTAAGCTTAACATCTTTTGATGATTGTTATTTTTAGTCCTATGCATAAATTCTAAGTATTCAACTTGAATAATGATGAACATTTTTCTATTTTGTGACACTTCATTTATCTATTTTGATTGTAAAGTTGTCCTTCAAGTTTTTGTAGAGGAAGAAAGTTGGTTTTCACAATAAAGTTATCCTTTTTATACTAAGATGACTCTCCTTTGAGACTCGCATGCTTTATTGTAATCTAGTTGACTCTGACTTTAATATAATTTAATTTTAGTTTTTTTGTCAATCCAATTTTATTTCTATTTATGGTTATCTTCTTAACTTTTAGTTTTAGTTAAGTTCATTCATGTTTATTTGTTTATTAGTTTCTAAGTCTCTTCCTTGTCTTTTCTTTTTATTTCATTAACTATAGATCTTTCTTTAATCAATCTTCTTTTAGATATTGTATAGTATTCTATATCTTTAGTGTATTATCTTAAATCTCTATTAATTCTTATTCTGTTTAGTTTTCTAATTAATAATCTCTTATATTTTATTTGAGTTAGACATTTGATAGTTTTTCATAGCTTAGTACCTGTTTAATTTCTTTTATTTATTTTCAATTTTAATCTTAATAGATTTCTAAAATATGTTCAAGTCTTTAGATTAATAGTCTTTTATTTAGGTTACATTTAGTTTAATAATTACTTCATAGTTATTAGATTTATTTCTGTTTTAGATTATTTTAGTTTATTTGTTTGAACTTTCTCTTTTATTTTTTATATATTCTTGAGTTTATTTCTTGATTAGATTAGATTTCTTAGTTGGACTTTAGTTACTTTATTAGTTTTTAATTCATTTTCTTAAGAGCTTAATTATTTCCTTTTTCTTAGTTTGTTGGTTAGTTTTATCTTAAATCTCTATTAGTTCTTAATTTGTTTAGTTTTCCAATTAATAATCTCTTATGTTTTCTTTAAGTTAGACATTTGATAGTTTTTCATGGATTAGTACCTGTTTAATTTCTTTTATTTATTTTTAATTTTAATCTTAATAGATTTCTAAAATCTGTTCAAGTCTTTATATTAATAGTGTTTTATTTAGCTTAGATTTAGTTTAATAGTTACTTCGTAGTTATTAGATTTATTTTTGTTTTAGCTTATTTTAGTTTATTTGTTTGATCTTTCTCTTTTAGTTTTTATATAGTCTTGAGTTTGTTTCTTGATTAGATTAGATTGCTTAGTTGGACTTTAGTTACTTTATTAGTTTTTAATTCCTTTTATTAAGATCTTAGTTATTTCCTTTTTCTTAGTTTGTTGTCTCACTCTCTTGATTACATGATTGAATCTTTTTTCTTATCGTCAATCTATCTATTTCTACTTTTGGTTTTCTTTGGAATAAAACTTGGAAAAATTTACATCAAGAAACAAGATATTATTGAATATATGAATATTTATTAAATCAAATTTCTATTCTCCAAGAGAATATTTAACTCATAGGTTTTCTCTATTAGATAGAATAGATTATAGATTATTATCTTAACTGATCCATGATATGATAAATGGATTTCTAATTATTATAATGGAATAAGTTGCATTTGATAGCTTATTGATTATTTCTCAAAACTTATAAAAACCCCTCATATCTTTAGAATTGTAGATGAACCTTTAAAACCCCATGATTAGACTAGTACTATTCCAACTTGACCTTCACGATAGGAAAAATGGTCGATTCATTGATGGTATAATTTCTAGTGTTAATAGAGTTATTTATAACCCTCTTTTGATGAGAAGGTTATTTACAACCCATACGAGTATGAATTTTATGTTAAAGAATACATGAATCAACAATACCTCACAAATGTACCATCCAATATCAATCAACGAAAAAACTAAAAATACCTTCCAAGTGTCCCATCCACTATAGAATAGGGATAAAACCAACAATAATTCTCAAGTATATTCCCTAGTGAAAAATATGGACATGACCAATTCACATGACATCTCTTTGATAAAAAATATAAACATCTCATCATAAGGTTGGTATAAATGGGTTATAAATTCCCCATAGGAATTCCCATAAATAATTTACACTATCTAGTTAGAACTTGTAAAGAGATACCCCTTGCATTACTAGACAATCAACCAACATTTAGCCAAATTTAGACCCTTGTACCAATTTCTAGTCTAGCTCTCACAACATCTAATAAAATAAAAGGTCAACTTGTGGACTCACCTTCACAAAGCTAATTTATCACCTCTTAAATACAGTAGGCTAATAATGTCTTGGATACTTTATCTAACACCCTAACTACTCTTGATATTAAAAAATAACTACTTATAAAATTGAATACACCAGTTGAGCAACAATTAGAGTTGATAGTTCATTCAACACCCAACATTGATATGTTTATGTCATCACTAAAAAATGTCACTTGAGTGTTAAGAGTTCTACTTGAGACCACATATCCATAGATTATCCCTAGACCTATTTTAGGGCCTAATTTTACACTTATCCAACCTTCATATGGTCTATAGGTGGACCTAATCATCCCTAAAGTAGTCATAGACCCTCATTATTACATTTTGGCCCTTTGTACCTTAGTTTATGTCACCTAAACATTAGTTCCATAATAGGTAAAATATCACCAAATGGTGCTAGTATCTCAATTTTGGTGCTACTATCCTTTCCCTCCTTTTTCCACAAATGGATGTCTTTTCAAATCTTAGACCTCTTAGGGTTGGCCTAGACTTTTTTAACACCTATACAAGCACCAAAACAATATGTACATGAATTTTATCCCTCTAACCACTATATGTAAATGAGATAAAAATTACACATATAAACTCAGAATAAGTTGTACATAAGTAAGGTTATCAGTCCCTATTCTACCCTACTTCTGTAAACTACCATCTACAACATTCCTAAGCTCAGATTACTCAAATTTCTAGTCTCAAGAACATTCAACACACTCAAGTATATAATAATAATAACTTCACTTAAGTTGAAATAACTACGTTGGGCTTGATCCCTCTTCAAATTATTGGTATGTAGGTAACTCTCATCATAGTGGGGTGTTGAGGATGTCCAACCAACCCCACTAATAAACAAACTTTATTCTTTGTATCAACTGGATGCCCTAACAACATAGAAGATTAGGTTTTGCTTATAAAATAAATAAAAATAGATCATTTATAGGGTTTTATAACTCTTGTATGTAAGAATAAGCTTTATAGACCCAGACACAGGTACACCTAGAACCTCAAAATAGTTCTACATAGAGGATACTACTACCAAAATAGGGACACTAGCACCATATGACACTACTATCTAATTAGGTAACTAATGTTTGAAAGGGTTTTTGACATTTGGATCTTATTTCTGACACTCATACTATCCTCTACCTTAGTTTTCAACCCCCATATCATCCATCTTAGTCATTTTCTAGCTAAGTTCTCATTTACATTATTTATTATTATTTTTAGAAATGTCAAATTTACTCAATTTTATAACAAATTAGTGGCTATATTTATTGCATATTTATACCTTGATTTACTATATTCATCTCTTTAACAACATAATATTTGCATTCATATTGTTATAAAAGGTTTAAACATTTGGTGAACCCATCTTACTTCAAATACTATTCAAAACCTAACCCTAATTGTTATTGGGGTTTGTCTCCTTCCTTTTCCTATTTTTATTGGCTATGTTAAGATCTTCATATTTCATACATTATTTTTTATTAGCCTTATTTCACCTTGTTTACTATATGGAATCTAAAAATTATATCTCTCTTACCTTAAGAAGAAGTGAGAGGCTTAGTGGAAATAATATTGAGCATACTTAGATTCCTTCCATTCAAGATTATACCATAGATAAGGGACCAATTACAACTCCCATCATTAATATTTCACACCATGATTATGTGGATTTAAATTATAATGAATATTAATATGAGAAATATAATCAAGATCAAGATTATACATAATAATCAAGATGGGACTCAGGACGCTCTTCCCCACTTACTAATGAAAATCTAATTATCAATAAGGATGAGATTATATAGTGCTTTAGAGATAGACTTCAGGAGCATCCCCATGATCATGCATAGATTTTACAAACTATAATAGAAATAAAGAATAATTAAAATAATGGTAAATCTTCTATCCCCCCAGATAACAACATTGTTACATTTAATTTGGGGCCAACTCAACTAGTACAAAAACTAGATTTAACTCAACAAACTTTAGTGGAAACTACACCTCTTATATCTAGTTCCTCTTCTCTAGATGTATAATCCCTTATGCATGAGGTCCATTATTTCTATACTAAGGTGTTACATCTTGAGTAAAGAGCCACTAGGCCATCATATGCTTTCAATTATCATGTTCTATTACATACACCTTTGGCACATCACATAGTGATAACTCATTTTTGATCTAAATTTATGGCACCTAAGCTTACATTGTATGATGGTAAGGGTGACCCAAAGTACCATCTTTGAGATTTCCATGTAGAATGTTTAGACTATGTGTCAAATGATTGGATCCTCACTAAGTTATTTCCATATAGTCTAAAGGATTATGCCTTACATTAGTTCTATGATCTACTAAATAATTATATCACCAAATTCAATCCATTGGTAGATATGTTTTTAACACACTTCTCAATAAACATTAGTGATAATATCTCATATGCTCAAGTAGTACAACTAAAATAAAAATCAAATGAGCCTATTACAGATACATCTTGTGATATAAGACTATATAGGCCAAGTTAACTATCCCCATGGAAAATAGAGAGTTCCAAGACATATTCAAATAGAGTCTACTACCAACATTATATGAAGCTATCATGTTTAAGAAGTTTCCAACCTTCACACAGTGAAAGAAAAGGAATTCAAGCTTCTCTCTACGGGAAAACTAAAAAATACAAGTTGATAATAATCAATAGTTATGAGTTATAGTAAGCATCCATACAAGGTATGGGATACTAAAAATAAGAGTGATCCAAAGGCCATAGTTAACATATATTTAGAACCATATCCTCACTTGGTTTTATTAGATCTTCCATGAAGAGTTTTCACCAGCCTTCTAGAATTTCCAGCACATGTTTTATATAAGTTTCTAGAAAGCAATGTCATATATCTCCCTCCCATCAAAGAGGTTGATATGACATGACCTCTTATAAAAATCCATGATTATAATGCATTCTTTGAATATCGCAGGGCATCAAGCCATACAATAAAAGGATGCATCACATTGAAAAATAAGATACAATATTTGATAGAGGCTAACATTATTGATTTGGGCACACCCATAGAGACATGAAAAGTTCAAAAAATAGAAGCTAAGGTTTTGAAAATATTTTTAGATATATTTTCAAATCATATAGAAAATGAGGTAGGGGCACTTCAGGTGTTCATTAAATGTATCAGGCACACCCACAACCAACATCAAATCACACTGCTATAGAGGATGCATACCCACTACACAATATCATTAGTGTGTACCATACTATAGTTTTAAATAGACCACTCATCACTTTCTCAAATTAAAAAATTGTTGGTGATGATTTAAATTTATATACACTCTTTGTATGATCCTACATAGATCATCATCCTATTCAGAGTGTTATGGTTGACAACGGGTAAGGTATTAACATGTGCACTATAACACTTCTAAAGCATTTAGGGTATTGAAATTATGATATATCTCCTATAGATAAATTTATTCATGGTTACAGTGTCTATGTCCAGAGCTCCATTGGGGAGATTGTAATTCTACTACAAGTTAGACCAGCACATGTGGCCACTAGATTTTTAGTAGTACCTAGTTTAGCCACATTTGACATGTTATTGGGTAGGGCATGGATACATTAGTTACAATCCATCTGATCCAGTATGAATGGATGATTTAAATGTATACATGAAAACAAGGTGATCATAGTTGAGGTTCTTTCATATGAGTGTCATCTACCCCTACCATAAATAGTTACACCATAGTTACCATTTATAGCTCACTTCTAGTTACAGTTCTAACCAAAATTCCTATTAATACACCACAAAGTTTAGTGGAGCCACCAGTGTAAGTGAGTTTTAATCCTATAGTATTACCATGCATTAGAGATATGTTTCAAATTCTAGAGGGATTTCTTCTACTCATTTTTTTAATATCCATATTATTGATTTATCATGGTTATTAGCATAAGGAACCTATGCCAGATACATCATATTCTATCAGATGGATCCTTAGGACCCCTATAGTTCATAAGACACCATATTCAATTTCATGTATTCATAGAACCACTTCAGAGGTAGATCCAACTATAGATCACTTAGTACAATAGCTTTTGGGACCATAGTTACCTTTTCATATAGCATACATGATCATTATTCCTTTGTTTGATATAGGCCACTTTAATAGTGAATCTCCTATGAGACTCATCAGTCAGTATTATTCCTCCCTTCTTGTAAATATTTTCCTTATTTCTTGTTCCTTATATATAGTTTCATTTTCATGTTGCTTGTACATAGCTTATATCCATAAAATAAAAAAATAATATAAGAAATAAACAACACAAAAGTATTCAAATATTTACTTAGTAAACATAAAATTATATATTGTATGCATTATCATGTTTACATTTCTTATATTTACCAAACACTACATATGCTAGCATATCTTAGTATAGTCAGTTTTTATCATACATACATGCTTCACTTATTCTTATCAAGTGCTTGTAAAATGCTTACAGGACTTAGGTCCACTACACTAATATAGATTTGTAGTTATTTACCCATTAGGAGTATAACATAGATACATGGGTTATTTATTTGATAATTCACCCATTTGGGGGCACCCTATACACATTTTTTATTACTAGGTTATGATTTAACTATTTTGGGAATAATGGAGTTTTATTCCTAATTTAGTTAAGGGTCTGGAATAATAAATAAATAAATAATATTTTAATAACTATAGTACTAATTTGTATAATTTATTATGTTTTTTAAACCCTTCTAAAAATAGTAATAAATAACGAGAATTACAACTTAGCTTAAAACTAGACTAAGACAGCTGAGACAAAGGTTGAAACTAGTTGTGCAAGACTGGGACAATGTCATAAATAAAAAATTTAGCTTTCATTTGGTGAAAAGATAGGAGCACAAAAAATAGGAAAATTTAAGCTCTGACACTATATTCCACTCCTATTGTTGTTGTCTAAACTAGTTATAGATATCTGAGTTCTTTGGGTTTTGTTCATTGTTCATATATGAGTCTGCCTATGAAATCCTAAGTGTCGAATATTGATGGAGCTCCTTGTAGTATTGATTCAATATTAAAACCTTAAACCTTATTTATTCTTAATAAAACATAAGAAAGAGGGGGGGTTAGTGTGTGTAATATTTATTGAATGTGTATTCACACCCCTTATGTGGGCATGCTACCTACATACCAATACTCTGAAGAGGCATCAAGCCATATGTGGTTCTCTCACTTGATGTGTTTTTTGAAATAGTGTAATGTGGATCAAAAATTCCAAATTTAGAGTGCTTTAGGTGGCTAGGGATTGATATGAGGGTTTTAATATGTTTGAAACTGTGTTGGGTGACTATATGCAAAAAATAGGGAATTTTACCTTAGTGGTTTATTTGTATTCTTACTTGATTTATAATGTTTGTCACTTCTCTCTATAAATGACCTTTGGATGGACTTTTATAGGGAACTATTGGTCATGGGTTAGATGTATTTGTGCTAGGTCAACATGATGAAGGATAGGAATCAGATGAAAATGGTCATTTAGGCTCAAAATGCAATTGGATAGAAGCACTAAAAATGGGACAACTTAGTGTTTAGTGCTATAGTCTAGGTATGGCACTCCTATCCTATATGCTTAGGACCTAGGGGATAAAATTAGCCTAGGAAATAGATCCTGACTGAGCTAGAATGATCATCTAGAAGGATATGGATGATTGGGAATAAGCAAAAAGGTACTTAAGAGGGTCATATTATGGCTAGGATGACACAAAACACACTCAAACTACTAATTTGGACATTTTATATGACTACATTGCCTCCCCTTTATTATAGTGATGTAACAAAGCAAAATACTACGATAAAGGAAAAATAGAAAGTGTACCTAAACTTATATATAAAGGTGAATCCCATGGAGATGTATGATGTTGAATAATTTTGGGTATGTGTTATGTGTGTTGGGTATATGTTGAGTATGTGTTGTACCAAGAGTAATATCATTAATGGATTTGAGTGCTCAATTCCCCAAAGGTGGCTCAAGAATACAAAGGTTGGTCCTTTGGATCGATCATCTCCCACTAAGTGAAGTTATGTGATCATGCATTTGTTAATCAATGTTTGAACTATGTGTTCAATCCCTCTAAGTAGGTGACTCAAGAATACAAAGGCCAGCTAGTCATTTGGCTCCATCATTTCCCACTAAGTGAAGTTATGAACTGATACCAGTATGAATGTGTGTCATATGAGATGGCTCTTGCATCCCATGAATTATCTATAATCTAACAATGTTGGCATGGATAACTTAATGTGTATTGGAAACTAGGCCAATGTTGGCCACTTTAAGAGGTGGATATTAGGATTTTATGAAAGCCACTTGAAAATTGGGAACTAGTCTTATGTGGAAGCCACTTGAGAATGATGCCAACCACATACAGATAAAATAAGGCACATAATTTCTAAGAATATGTGGGTAATGTACTAAAAAATAAAGATAATGTGTCATGCACATTGCCCCTAATCACTAGTTTATGTAACATGGATTCTAATCTAGAATTTATACCAACTACCCCATCTAAAACTGGTAGCAAGAACCACTATGTCATGCATGATGCCCCATATATCTATATTCTCTAAGAAAAATAATACTAAAACTATCCAATTTTAACTAAACTATTATTGACAAAACTGTAACTAAACTTACCTTTATATTTGTTTCTAGAAAATATGGGTTTTTTGTTATTTAGATAGGAGCACTGAAAACATGACACCTTAGTGTCTGGTATTTTTGTCTCAGTCCAAAACTCTTGTCCTTTTTTGATTTCATTTGGTGAAAAGATAGGAGGACAAAAAATAGGAAAATTTAAGCTCTGACACTATAGTCCACTCCTATTGTTGTTGTCTAAACTTGTTATAGATATCTGAGTTCTTTGGGTTTTGTTCATTGTTCATATGTGAGTCTGCCTATGAAATCCTAAGTGTCGAATATTGATGGAGCTCCTTGTAGTATTGATTCAATATTAAAACCTTAAACCTTAATTATTCTTAATAAAACATAAGAAAGAGGGGGGGTTAGTGTGTGTAATATTTATTGAATGTTTATTCACACCCCTTATGTGGGCATGCTACCTACATACCAATACTCTGAAGAGGCATCAAGCCATATGTGGTTCTCTCACTTGATGTGTTTTTTGAAATAGTGTAATGTGGATCAAAAATGCCAAATTTAGAGTGCTTTAGGTGGCTAGGGATTGGTATGAGGGTTTTAATATGTTTGAAACTGTGTTGGGTGACTATATGCAAAAAATAGGGAATTTTACCTTAGTGGTTTATTTGTATTCTTACTTGACTTATAATATTTGTCACCTCTCTCTATAAATGACCTTTGGATGGACTTTTATAGGAAACTATTGATCATGGGTTAGATGTATTTGTGCTAGGTCAACATGATGAAGGATAGGAATCAGATGAAAATGGTCATTTAGGCTCAAAATGCAATTGGATAGAAGCACTAAAAATGGGACAACTTAGTGTTTGGTGCTATAGTCTAGGTATGGCACTCCTATCCTATATGCTTAGGACCTAGGGGATAAAATTAGCCTAGGAAATAGATCTTGACTGAGCTAGAATGATCATCTAGAAGGATATGGATGATTTGGAATAAGCAAAAAGGTACTTAAGAGGGTCATATTATGGCTAGGATGACACAAAACACACTCAAACTACTAATTTGGACATTTTATATGACTACATTGCCTCCCCTTTATTATAGTGATGTAACAAAGCAAAATCCTAGGATAAAGGAAAAATAGAAAGTGTACTTAAACTTATATATAAAGGTGAATCCCATGGAGATGTATGATGTTGAATAATTTTGGGTATGTGTTATGTGTGTTGGGTATATGTTGAGTATGTGTTGTACCAAGAGTAATATCATTAATGGATTTGAGTGCTCAATTCCCCAAAGGTGGCTCAAGAATACAAAGGTTGGTCCTTTGGATCGATCATCTCCCACTAAGTGAAGTTATGTGATCATGAATTTGTTAATCAATGTTTGAACTATGTGTTCAATCCCTCTAAGTAGGTGACTCAAGAATACAAAGGCCAGCTAGTCATTTGGCTCCATCATTTCCCACTAAGTGAAGTTATGAACTGATACCAGTATGAATGTGTGTCATATGAGATGGCTCTTGCATCCCATGAATTATCTATAATCTAACAATGTTGGCATGGATAACTTAATGTGTATTGGAAACTAGGCCAATGTTGGCCACTTTAAGAGGTGGATATTAGGCTTTTATGAAAGCCACTTGAAAATTGGGAACTAGTCTTATGTGGAAGCCACTTGAGAATGATGCCAACCACATACAGATAAAATAAGGCACATAATTTCTAAGAATATGTGGGTAATGTACTAAAAAATAAAGATAATGTGTCATGCACATTGCCCCTAATCACTAGTTTATGTAACATGGATTCTAATCTAGAATTTATACCAACTACCCTATCTAAAAATGGTAGCAAGAACCACTATGTCATGCATGATGCCCCATATATCTATATTCTCTAAGAAAAATAATACTAAAACTATCCAATTTTAACTAAACTATTATTGACAAAACTGTAACTAAACTTACCTTTATATTTGTTTCTAGAAAATATGGGTTTTTTTGTTGTTTAGATGGGAGCACTAAAAACATGACACCTTAGTGTCTGGTATTTTTGTCTCAGTCCAAAACTCTTGTCCTTTGTTGATTCTAATCATTATTCTATAATCATAACTATTTTTTAGTCTATTCTACCTGGTTTGGGTTTTGGTTGTTGTTCTGAGTGTTCTAAAAACTGATTTTTTGATCGATAGAGGCTCTAATCTTTTTGAAAAAACCCCTATTTATTTCCCCCTCTTCTAAGGGTAGGAATGAAGACTCTAAAATGACTACCCTTAGAATAAATATCCCTACAATTGTGTTATGCTACAAAATACATGATATAGCAATGATAATTGAAAAGAAGTCTCAAGATAAATCATAGTTTTTATTGAAGATTATTATATCACTAGGGGTATGCCTAGATAGATGTAACAATGTAATAGCATATGAAATGTATTGAACTAAAACTTAAAATTTTGGTTATTAGTTATTTTTCAAGGAGGGATGGAGCATGATATCCATGATGACATCCAAGAAAGTGAGATAATTCATAATATGGATCATGGCATTGCATACAATTGTGAAGCAAACAATCAACAAACACATAATGCAAGAAGCAAGAATCATACAAGAGTGTTCAAGGGGCTAATAAAATAAGGGAAATGGGCACATGTCACTCAAACTAGAAAGTAAGCATACAAGTCATGTTCAAATGCCACATACACATACAATTGAATACAAGCAATTTTGGCATGAGGGCCACAAATACATAGAAGAGTCTAAGAAAAGGACAATGGAAAATGTACTAAGGCATACACAAGGATAGAAGCAAAGGACATTGTAAAATGTCCTAAGGCATATACAAGGATAGATGAAAAGGACATTGGTAAATGTCCTAAGGCAATATAATAGATAAAATAGTAATTAAGAAATGTAGTCACATCTAGATATGCAAACCAAGAAAGGAAGGCATGTAAATGTTGGAATTATAATCACATCTAAATAGCCAAAGCAAGAAGTAAAAGTATGCAAAATATGTAGTACAAGACTAGGTATATGCTAAGAAATACACAAGTTCTATATACTAGTGAATGTCGATAGAGTAATCTATGTAAGCTAGTAAGTAATGCACATCAACATGATAACCAGAGTGTGTGGTATAGAAATGACATAACCTAGATGGTGTAGTCATGTATATGATGCCCCAAGGGGGTAGATATGTCAATTTATCTCTTGAATGTATAAGTAGGATTCCCCCTCGATGGGTAGAGTGAAGTAATCAAGGATGTAGGGGTCACTACACACACTCAGAAAAGATCAATTGAAGCATGGTAATTTAGATAAATTGAAAAACAATAGCATAGAATAGAAAATGTAAGTCTAGCATGGTAGTAGAAATGTAAATCATAGATAGTGCATATAATTAAAATATTTTTGGTATTTTTGATTTATTTGAATGTTTTTATATTTTGTATTATTTTTTGGAGTTTTGATATATTCAAATGTTTTTGGATTTTTAAATGTTATATTATTTTTGGTACTTTTGATATATAAGCTATGTACAATCAATCATAAGGAGAATATGTATAATAAATTGAAAAGAAACTATGTACAATAAAGACTGGGAAAAAATAATAGTAACTAATGAGTCTCATAAGAGACTCCCTATCATGGTGTCATGTATCAAACAAAGGAATCATGCATGATTGTGAAGCATGAGGTAATTACTATGAATATGAATATGAATATGAATATGAATATGAATATTTGGATTCATTATTGATATCTTGGAAATTATAATAACCTGTATTGTTTCATTCATCATTATCATCTTGATTTTGAACCAATGAAATGCTAGTGTTGAATTTTGTTGTATCTAGATCTTTTCCTTTAATAAATTATGTCTATGAATGATTTTCCTTAGGATGTTCAATAAATCCCAAACTTTGGTGACAAACATTATCAACTACTAGAATAGGAGTAGTGATGCCTTGAGCCTGCTTGCCCAAACCTTGACCTTGATAACCAAACTAATGTAGATATTTTTAACCAAACCCATATTAATTTGAAATTTGAGCCTCATTTTAGAGAGATATATTTTCATATTTTTCATGCTTTACCTATGTTTTTGGTATTGTTTCTTACTCTAATTTTTCTTTTTGATCTTTTTGTTGTTCTAAGTTATGCTTTGGTAACTACTTTTATACTATTTCTGAATTTGACCTTTTGTGAAAGTGTTGCTATGTCACTGTCGACTGCTTGATTAATTTACCTTATATAGGGTCTTCATTTTCAATTATCTATTGTATATTTTTTTTTAATGCCAAAAATGAATCTATGTGATGCACATGCATTCTATGATATGCACAATAATATATAGATCTTCACATTGGATGTAGAGGAAGTAGTTTGATCAATTTATATTTAATCATTTCCCTTAGTACCTCACTTGAGCTCTTGTTTGATCTTTGAATTATTTTTGAATCACTAGTTGTAGAGTTACTTTTTTGTGATTTCTTATTTTGATATATAACATTACTTACAACCAATTGACTAGGTGAAGGTGCATATATATGATTGACATTAGGGTGATTTTGAGGCTTTTTATATTATAATCTGATTTTACTATGTTGTGATATTTTAATGTAATATCTAATTTTTCATTTGTAAATCTAAGATGAACTTACTCATACTGATGATTTGATCCCTTAGAGTCTCATAGGTGTAAACCCTATTTGCTTTCGATTAAACATGTAAGCACATATGTTGAAGAAGATTTGAAGAAGCTATAGGCTGAATGTATTCATTACAAACAATAGTATAGGTTTCCTTACCTTTTTTAGGGGTGATAGCATGGACCTAGTTAGAGGGAAAGTATCATCACCCTCTTGGGGGAGAGAAGGAGAAATAAATTCTTTCCTGTGCATAAGATATGACATTGAAACTTGGTGGGTGGTTGTTAGCTTATGCAATGGATCCTCTAAGTATGTAAGGATTTTATTCTTAATTAAATTTCACATAATAGAGATATATCATGTTAAAAATTTAATGAAACCTTATATTAAGGAAAGGTAAACATTGATTTGAAGGAAAGGGATCTAAACATGTTTAGCAGTATATTTCTTAATATCATCCCATATTATAAAAAGTAAGCATGAAAGAGAAAGAATGAAACTTTGCATTAACATATGGTAAACTTGATCATTCATACACATGATAGGATCAAGTATGAATTCTTATTATTTGCATGAAATTTTTTTAAGTGAATAAGATCCATTTGTAATTTTATGTAAAAATATGTAAGGTGATACCTCAAAAACAAAGGGACCTAGTAAATGCAAATAGGGTTTGAAATAAAATGATTTTCAAAATTACTATGGGAAATTTTTAAAATTAATGTGAAATTCTAATTTAAAAATACAAGAAAAAAATTATAAAAAAAAAACTATAAAAATTAGTAAGGAATTTACCCTAGGGTTTATAAGGTTTTTATGCACAAACGAAGTAAGTCGAGTTCACCAAATAATTTAACTGTTTTAGGAATAATGGAGTTTTATTCCTATTTTAGTTAAAAGTCTAGAATAATAAATTAGTAAATAATATTTCAATAATTACAGTACTGATTTCTATAATTTATTGTCTTTTAACCTTTTTAAAAATAGCAATAAATAAGTAAAAATACAACTTAGCTTAAAATTGGACTAAGATGGCTAAGACAGAGGCTAAAACTAGCTATATAGGACTAAGACAATGTCACAAATTAGAATCTAGATTTTGTTTTGTGAAAGGATAAGAGTTTCAAAAACAAGACACTTTGAGGTCTAGTTTTATAGTCCACTCATGCCTCTATTTTCAAACTAATTAAAAAGACTTGAGTTTTTTGGGTTTTGTTCACTAGTCATATATGAGTCTGCCTGTGAAATCTTAAGTGTTGAATGTTGATGGAGCTCTTTGTAGAGCTAATTCAATGTTAAAACCCCAAACCTCCATTATTCTTGATAAAACTCAAGAAAGAGGGGGGGTTAGTGTGTGTTAGATACACTAAATGTGTATCCATACCCCTTATGTGGGCACACTACCTACATACCAATACTATGAAGAGGGATCAAGCTATATGTAGTTCTCTCACTTGATGTGCTTTGTGTAATAGTGTAATGCAAATACAAAAATGATAAATTGAGAGTGTTTGAGATGACTAGGCACTGGTATGAGTGTTTGAATATGGTTGTAATTGTGTTGGGTGACTATATACAAAGAATAGATAATTTTACCTTAGTTCTTTTTTTGAATTCTTGCTTGCTTTGTAATATTTATCACCTCTCTCTGTAAATGACCTTTGGATGGAATTTTATAGGGAAATATTGATCATGGGTTAGATGTATTCGTGTTAGGCCGACATGATGAAGGATAAGAATCAGATGAAATTAGTCATTTGGGCTCAAAATGCAAAGATAGGAGCACCAAAAATGGGACACCCTAGGGTATGGTACTACAGTCCAGGTATGGCACTCTTATCCTATAGGCTCAAGACCTAGGGGGGTAGAATTAGCCTAGGAAATAAAGCTTGGTTGAGTTGGAATGATCATCTAGAAGGCTACAGATGACTGGGAATAAGAAAAAAAGTACCTAGAAGGGTCATAAGATCATGCAAAGAGGATCTATGGCTAGGATGACACAAACCACTCTTAAACTACCAATTTGGACATTTTATATGACTATAGGTTATATCTTTATAAACTTTGCATCATATATTTAACATTGTATATCTTTATATTGATTGTGCTACACTTAGTCATATTTTTATTGGCTACTACTACTTTAGACTCAGCATATGTACATCTTAGCTTTTACACAGATTTGTATTACATGTTTATGCATACTTTCATTTTCAGCTTTCTTAGTTTAAACCTTATTATATCTCTATACTTCTTCTATTAAAGGTAATTTGAATATGTCATTGCTATTTGGCTCTACACCAATTATTTTCATAGTATGTATGTTTTGGACATGTGCCCTTGTCCTTGTGTGTGCCTTCCTGATTATGTATGTAGATATTTGAACATGTCCTTTTATGTGGCTCTAATCCAACTTGCTTGGTGTTTGCATATATGGACATTTATAAATGTCCTTTTATGTCTTGATTTCTCAAATTTAGTTACATCTTCCCATGTCCCTTGTATTTTGGCCCCTTGACCTACTTTGTGTGCCCCATGTGTGTCATATGTATGCTTTATTATATGCATCATGGTCATGACACTTGTATCCTTATTACACAATCTAGTTTAGATGCCATGAGGGACATCATGCATCTCCCCTCCCTACTTGGGTTCCTTGATATACATCATGCCCCATCCCCTAGGTAGTTACTCAATTATTACTTGGATTTGATATTACATACATTATTATATCTATCTTGATAGCTTTGTGAATGTTAGACATAACATACATCAAATATTATAAATTTATGCTCATATTATATTACATTTTGATGTTATTTAGGCACATTATATTTGATTATTATGAAAATATCATATATGCTCTAGCTATCACACATTTTTTAGAGCATTTTATTTTGAGGATAGTTCTTGCATAGGAACAACAACTCCCCTCAAAATAAGGGGCATTCACAGGGTTTTCCATAGAGATCAGGCTATCAAAATGTACTCACAATATAATTTTTAGCACATAATCTCATATTACAAAAATCATACTAAAGTAAACATAGTGGGAAATAGTGACATAGAGATCAGTTAAAATTGTATAGAAATTAGAACATTCAAACATTAGCACCCAAATTGGGACACTAAAACCACATGGTGTTATTTTCCAATATGTGTGTTATTGTCCAGTAGCCTTAATTTCAAAATAATTTAGATTGGACAAAAAACTATAGTAGGTATAGTCCAAGTTTACACAAGTTTAGTTATAGATTTACCAATTTTCTTAGATTATGGGCATCATTTGAGGTAAGACCATTACCATTTTTAGTTTAGATAATTAAATACATATTATTACAACTCAGTCTATAATTAATATGCTCATATATCAAATTTGGGGGCATGTGCATAACACATTATTTTCATATGTTCACTTATACACCAGTTAATCAAATGGAATGACAAACTCCATGTCTTTATCTGTGTTGTATACATCGTACAACATGTTACATGTTTTATATTAGATTCATGATTTACTCCATATGTAGTGGTTAGCATTCTTGAGTTTCCCAGAGCTACCTAATATACTTGATTGTCTATAAAGCCAACATCTCCAGTTAGACATCTCTAATTAGATATCTCCAGTTAGACATTTTTAGTTACATCATGTAGTTTTAGTTTTAGATACATCTAATACACATCAATAGAAAATTATGGAGTCATCATCTACTTGAGTTCTTGAGCCACAAACATGAGAGGGTTGAACACACCATTAGTCCAATCCAAATTATTCATAGGTCATGATCCACCAAGCAGGGGTGGGCAATGATGGAATAAAAACTAAATTGAATTCTTAATCCACCCACACATGAGGATTGAGAAAAACATTAACTCAGTCAAAGTTATTCACTAATTGATCACTATCTACATGCACACACACAAGTTTTCACTAGGTTTATGCATTGGTTCATGTACCCAATGAAATATATTCATTCTTTTCCTCTATCTTTACTCAATTTTATCTAAATTTTACTTCTTTACTTAGTGTTATCTTTGGTTTTGATATCTCTTTAGGAAGGATTGATCTATGCATGTTTCACTTATAGGATATGTAATAGATCATGATTCACATACTCATATCTAAATTCATAGGATTCACCTCTTAGGTAAGTCTAGGTACACTTATTTTTACTTTATCCTAGTCATTTCACTTTGTTTCATTTATATAATAAAGGGGGGCAAATGTAATCACCTAAAAATGACACTTGAGTTCTAAGAGTGCTACTTGAGACCACTTATCCCTATCATAGCCCTATACCTATCTTAGGGCCTATTTTTACACTTATCCATCTTTCATGCAAGCCACAAGTGTCCCTAGTCATCCCTAAAATAGTTTTAGACCCTCATTCTTACATCTCGGCCCTTTATGCCTAAGATATTTCCACCTAGACACTAGCACCATAATAGGGATAGTAGCATAACATGGTGCTAGTATACCAATTTTGGTATTACTATCCTTTCCCTCATTTTTCCACAAATGAATATCTTTTCAAACCTTAGACATTATAGGTTTGGCCTAGACCTCTTTTAACACTAACACAATCACCAGAATAATATATAAACATGACTTTTATCCCTCTAACTTGTTGGGGATCAATCCAACAATATGATTACACTTATGAAAGCAATAAACCACGGAATTAAATTAGATAGATAAGTAGCTAGAATCAGATAATAGCAAAGAACAAGAGATACAAGAAACCACCCTGAAAACTTGTATTAAACTCTTTACAGAAGGAATACAATCGAAGAAACTTCTTTCTTCCACACCTCTCTCAGATGCACAAGATCTCTCTCTAAATCTCTTTCCCTCAAGAGCTCTCTCTCTCTCAAGTACAATCAACTCCAACCTGGATTGATACAACTTTGTACTGTTCTTCAACATTCACATACAATGAACTACTACAATAACCACAATAAGCTAAGAAGATCTAATTATACATATAGAATTAGGAGACTTGAGCATGCACTTATAACCAACAGTTAAGCCTCTTGAACAAGGGCTCTAAAAAACAATCTTACTAATAATAGAGACGCGAACTTAAGACTAAGACTTAAAATCATCATGCAAACACTTGGTTCTATCCTCAGAAATAGCATTCTGGATACACAGGTAACCGATGCCGGTTCCTACCTGCTTGCCTGTGACCGACGTCGGTCGATCCTCTATCGATGCTAGCATCTCTTCAACTGCACCTGACTGATGTCAATCGCTCCTGACTGATGCCGGTGACTGTGTAAACCTAAAACTATCAAATGTGCTCATATGTGAAGCTTTTAGGCTCCACACCTTAACAATCTCCCACTTGGAGATAAACAACTGCACCAGTACCTGTACAGCAACATCTTCTAGCTCCTCCATCTTCAACTCAATCATGAAGACCAACAGAAGTTGAATGAAGATTCTACTTCTCCTTTGTAACTGGCCTTGTTAGCATATCAGCAGGATTCCTATCTGTATGGATCTTCTCCAGCTTCAACTCACCATCTTCCAATACCTGTCTTATGAAGTGGTACCTAAGTTGTATGTGCTTTGTTCTTGAATGAAAGGCTGAATTCTTAGCCAAATGGATTGCACTCTGACTATCATTGTACAATCTACAAATCTCTTGCTCCCTTCCAAGCTCTTCCATGAACCGTGTCATCCATATCATCTCTTTGCTAGCCTCTGTGGTTGCAATATACTCTGCTTCTGTAGTTGACAAGGCAACAACCTTCTGCAACTTTGATATCCAGCTAACCGCTGTTCCACCTACAGTGAAAACATATCTTGTGGTGCTACTCCTGCCATCCAAATCACCTGCCATATCTAAATCTACATAACCATGTAGAGAAGCATCTGAACCTCCATAGCACAAGTGCCTACTACTAGTTCCTTTCAGATATCTAAGGATCCACTGAACTGCTTTCCAATGTTCCTTTCCTGGATTGGCCATATACTTACTTAAAACACCCACTGCTTGGGCAATATCCGGTCTAGTACACACCATTGCATACATCAAACTTTAGAATATTATGGAAGCTTACTCATGTACTCTACCTCATCATGTGAATTAGGACATTGTTCTTTACTCAACTTAAAATGTCCAGCCAAAGGTGTGCTTACTGGTTTAGCATCTTGCATATTGAACCATTTCAACACCTTGTCCACATAATCCTCTTGAGACAATATCAACCTGTGATTTTTCCTGTCTCTCTTAATGCTCATGCCAAGGATTTTCTTTGCTGCTCCCAAATCCTTCATAGCGAAAGTTTGAGCTAATTTCACCTTAAGCTAAGAGATATCCTGCATGTGTGATCCTGCAACCAGCATATCATCTACATACAACAATAGAATAATATATCTACCATTATCCAATCTCTTAAAATATGGAACCTTACTCATGTACTCTACCTCATCATGTGAATTAGGACATTGTTATTTACTCAACTTAAAATGTCCAGCCAAAGGTGTGCTTACCGGTTTAGCATCCTACATATTGAACCGTTTCAACACCTTGTCCACATAATCCTCTTGAGACAATATCAACCTGTGATTTTTCCTGTCTCTCTTATTGCTCATGCCAAGGATTTTCTTTACTACTCCCAAATCCTTCATAGCAAAAGTTTGAGCTAATTTCACCTTAAGCTTAAAGATATCCTGCATGTGTGATCTTGCAACCAACATATCATCTACATACAACAATAGAATAATATATCTACCATTATCCAATCTCTTAAAATACACACAATGGTCAGATTGACACCTACTATAGCCATGCTCAGTCATAAACCTGTCAAATTTCAAATACCACTGTCTAGGAGCTTGATTGAGGCCATACAAGCTTTTCTTCAATCTGCACACTAACTTCTCCTTACCTTTGACCTCAAATCCTTCCAACTATTCTATATAAATTTCCTCATCCAAATCTCCATGAAGAAATGCTATCTTAACATCTAGCTACTCAAGATGCAAATCCTCAATAGCAACCAAAGACAGTACAATCCGTATAAAAGTCATTTTAACAACAGGAGAAAAAATCTCACCAAAATCAATACTTGGCTTTTGTTCAAATCCTTTCACAACAAATCTGGCCTTATATCTCATATATCCATTCTCACCTTCATTCAACCTGTAGGTCCATCTGTTCTTCAGTGTTCTCTTACCATCTGGCAACTCAACCAAATCCCATGTCTGGTTCTCTCTTAAGGACTCCATCTCCTCAACCATGCCACGCTCCCACTGACTCTTGGACTCCACCTGTATTGCTTCTTCAAAACTCTCTGGTTCTCCACCATCAGTTAGCAATAAGTAGAATAAAGAAGGAGAATATCTAATTGGAGGCTTACTCTTTTTGACCTCCTGATGGGTGTCTGAGACTCATTCACAACACGTTGTCCACCCAAATTCTTTGACAGTGACCAACCTCGGTCACCTCCAGACTTGTTACTGGCTGACGTCGGTTCTGCCTGACCAACATCAGTGCCTATACTACCGACGTCGGTCTCTATATGACCAACATTTATTTTTGTCCTGCCGACGCCGGTTCCTTTCCTGCTGACGTTGGTCTCTGTGTTTTCCTACAAGTGATTATTTCTTTTTCTTGCGAGCTCATTTTGGACCATCACCTCATCTAATTCACCATTGCTCTACCCAGATAGATTTAGCTTCTTCAGTTGATCACTATACATCACTTTTTCATTGAAAACAACATCACAGCTCCTAATTATCTTGTTAGTTCCTAGATTCCAAAATCTAAAACCAAAATCATCTAAGCCATAGCCAATAAATGTGCACCTCATAGACTTAACATCCAGCTTCTTTCTATTTTCCTTATCAACGTGCACAAAGGCTTCACAACCAAAAACTTTGAGGAATGAGAGATCTACCTTTTTACCTGTCCATGCCTCTTTTGGAATTCCACCATCTAGAGCTGTAGAGGGTCCTCTGTTAATCAGGTACACTGTAGTGTCAACAGCTTCTGCCCAAAACTCTAAGGGCAAACCAGCATGCAATCTCATACACCTTGCACGCTCCATAATTATTCTATTCATCCTTTTAGCAATTCCATTTTGCTAAGGTGTCCTTGGAACCATCCTTTGCCTATAAATTCCATGCATATAATAATACCAATTGAACTTATAACTGCAGAACTCACCACCATTGCCAGATCTTAGGCACTTCAATCTTCTACCTATTTCATTCTCAACCATAGCTTTCCAAATCTTAAAAGTCTCAAATACATCAGATTTCTTCTTAATACAATAGATCCATAACTTTCTTGTAGCATCATCTATGAATGAAACATAGTACTGTGATCCTCCAATAGAAGCTACCTGAGCCGGTCCCCACATGTCTGTGTGAACAAGCTGCAACTTATGCTTCTTCTTTATAGACCCAGTCTTGAGAAAACTAACCCTTTTCTATTTTCCAAATACACAGTGCTCATAAAATTCTAGATACATGCTTTTCAAATCTAAAAGCTTACCTTTAGACTTAAGAATTGACATTCCCTTCTCACTCATGTGGCCAAGCCTTGAGTGCCACAATTTTGCATCCACATCTGAAGTAGATAATACAGAAGGAGAATTGTTAGTAACATAATTACACAAATAGAGAGTACCTACTCTCTTACCTCTAGCCATAACAAGTGCACCCTTGGTCACCTTCCAAGATTCTGCTATGAGAGTTACTGTACAAACCTCATCCCCTAACTTTCCTACAGAAATCAAATTCCTCTTCAAGCTAGGAACATGCATCACATCTCTCAACACCCATGTGTTGCCATTCTGCATTTTCAGCTACACTTTACCTTTGCCAATAATTTTACAAGGATCATCATCCCCTAGATACACTATTCCAAAATCTCCATGGATATAGTCACTAAAATATTCCCTATTAGGGGTAGCATAAAAAGATGCACCAGAATCTAATACCCAAGATTCTATATTATTATGCAAAGAGAATATTAAAGCATCTTGTGCAATACCTGCAACCTTTGCTTCTTCTTTTCCTTCGTGTTGATTGTCCTCCTTAGGCTTTGACCAGCAATCTCTGCTTATGTGCCCCATCTTTCCACAATTCTAGCATTGTGGCTTCCTGCCATTTCTGGATTTGGATCTACCTCTCCCTTTAGACTTAGATCTTGATCTCCCTTTCTTTCTCTTCTCTTTTTGCCTTCCCCTGCTCTCAACACTTAAAGCATTCCCAAATGTCTCTTCTGTGCTTTTCCTGTGAATTTCCTCATTCAAGATAACACTAACAACATCCTCTACTTTTAAAATATTTGAAGTAGATGCAGTATTGCTAACTACCATTACTAAGCTATGCCAGCTTTCAGGCAAAGAACATAATATTAAAAGATATTTTATCTCATCATCAAATACAATTTTGACTGAACTTAATTGATTTACAATACCATGGAAATCATTCAGGTGATTAGATACAGATCCACCTTCCTGCATATGCAAATCAAATAGCTGCTTCATAAGATATACCTTATTAGAAGCTGAGGGTTTTTCATACAAATTTGCTAAAGTAATCATCAACTCTACCATTGTTTTTGCCTGTGATAAATTAGATATCACAGTAGATGCTAGACTCAGTCTTATAGATCCCAGAGCCTTTCTATCAAGAACTTCCCATTATTCATCATCCATGTCTGTGGGCTTCTTTGCAATCCCACCTAATGGTAAATATAGATCTTTCTGATACAGATAGTCCTCTATCTACATTCTCCAATGTTAATAATTTTTGCCATTGAACTTCTCCATTCTCAGTTTACTTTCTTCTGCCATTGCTTCTCCCACTCAAATAGAAATTCCTACAAAAACTCTTGTGAGAAACCTGTAATCAATACACACTACACAGATCTGAACCACCTGTTAGTGAACCTGAGCTTTGATACCAATTATTGGATATCAAACTCTAAACCTACAACCAAGGCTCTAATACCACTTGTTGGGGATCAATCCAACAATATGATTACACTTATGAAAGCAATAAACCATAGAATTAAATTAGATAGATAAGTAACTAGAATCAAATAATAGCAAAGAACAAGAGATATAGGAAACCACCTTGAAAACTTGTATTAAACTCTTTACATAAGGAATACAATTGAAGAAACTTCTTTCTTCCACACCTCTCTCAGATGCACAAGATCTCTCTCTAGATCTCTTTCCCTCAAGAGCTCTCTCTCTCTCAAGTACAATCAACTCCAACCTAGATTGATACAACTATGTACTGTTCTTCAACATTTACATACAATGAACTACTACAATAACCACAATAAGCTAAGAAGATCTAATTCTACATATAGAATTAGGAGACTTGAGCATGCACTTACAACCAACAGTTAAGCCTCTTGAACAAGGGCTCTAAAAAACAATCTTACTAATAATAGAGACGTGAACTTAAGACTAAGACTTAAACTCATCATACAAACACTCGGTTCTGTCCTCGGAAATAGCATTTTGGATGCACAGGTAATCGATGCCATTTCCTGCCTGCTTGCCTGTGATCGACGTCGGTCGATCCTCTATCGACGCCGGCGTCTCTTCAACTGCACCTGACCAACGTCGGTCACTCCTGACTGATGCCGGTGACTGTGTAAACCCGAAACTGTCAAATGTGCTCATATGTGAAGCTTTTAGGCTCCACACCTTAACATAACTAATAGATGCAAATTACACATACAAACTGAGAACAAGTTATTCATAATTAAGGTTATCAATCCTTATTCTACCTTAATTCTACATACTACCATCTACAACATTCTTAAACCTATATTTCTCAAATTTATAGTCTCAATCACATTCAAAGTACTTAGGTATACAATCATACTATCTTCACTTGCACTTGCACCAGCACTTAGGTGGGTATAACTACATATAGCTTGATCCCTATTTAGACTATTGGTATGTAATCAACTCTCATAATAATGGGGTGTTAAGGATGTCTATCCTACCCCACTAACAAACACACTTTACTACTTGTATTAATCAGATACCCTAGTAACATGAATGATTAGGGTTTGCTCATATTATCATTCAAAATAAGTCATCTATAGGGTTTTAAAACTCATGCACATAAGAATAAGCTTGATAAACCTAGCCACATGGGCACCTAGAAGCTCAAAATAGTTTTACATAGAGGAAACTACTAATAAAATAAGGACAGTAACACCACATGACATTATTATCCAATTAGGGCACTACTCTATGAAAGGCATTTTGACACATGGATCTTTTTTGTGACACTCATACCAGCTTTTTTCTTAGTTTTCAACCTCCAGATCATCCATCTTAGTCATTTTCTAGATAAGTTCTCATTTACATTATTTATTACTATTTTTAAAAAGGTCAAATTTAGTTAATTCTATATTAAATTAGTAGCAATATTTATTGCATATTTATAACTTGATTTACTATACTTAACCCTTTAACAACATAGGATTTACATTTGATAATTTCTAAAAGGTTAAAATAGGTTCCTAGTAATTATAGATATAGAATCCAAAGATAGTTAGATCAAGCATTCATCAAGAAAACTCAAGAAAAATGCATAAGAACATAACTAGCTAAGCCAACTCCTTTGACAAAGTTTTTCAAATGATAATTAAGAGATAATGAAAGAAAACACATACACAATACCTTCCCAAGAGCATCCCATCATCCAAATGCAGCTCAAAACATGATTTTCCCCTTGATTTGGTGCTTAAGTCTTTAGTAATGATGCAAGGCAGAGTTCCTCCATCATTTCAAGTGCATCAATTAAACTACGCTAATGATATGGAATAAAATTTATACCTATCTTAAAGCTATCCTATTTAAAATTAATCATTATAACACTACACACAATGGCTTATGGAGAGAATTATGCATAATCAATTTGCACAAATGAAGCTTTAAAATGGTGGTCTGAACCCTCATATTTAAAATTTTTTAAATTTTATCAAGATGTGTGGCCATGAATTAATCAAATTTTTTATAATTAATCCATAAATACCCTCATAAATATTTGGAAATAATGAGCATTAAAGAGGCATGGGAGGCCTTAAACCTTATATTTGTTGCATTTATTGCTTATGGATGCCACCCCATAAATGATGTCATTTGATGATGCAGATATTAAGAATCATTTTCCACCTAAAATATATTCAATTACTTCCATGAATTTTCCACTTAATCTCATAATTTGGATTAATTTTCCTAAGTGAGATTAATCAAATTTTATGAAATTCTATGGAAATTGGTTGCACATAATTAATCAAACCAGTCAAAATGTCATATTACTAGATTATAATTTGACTATAGTGGAATTAGAAGATGATATTAGTTTTGTATGGACTAATATCCCATTTAGGACATTGTTGACACAAAATAACACTTGCACATGTTGTGTGCCTTCGAATTTGAAGAATTTGGTGATTTAGAGGGTCAAAATACATTTTCATCATTTTGACTCAAAATGATTTGATAAAATTTAATAATCATATAAAATAAATTACCCCATTTAGGGATACATTAGCCTAAATAAGAACTTGTAAATGATAATCTCAAACCATTTAGCACGTTTAAGTGATTTTGGCCTAATTTGTGTATTTTCACAAATTTCAAGTAAGATTGACAATTTCACACAATGGTGTTAGTAATTAGATGTCTACATTTTTCCCCCTATTTGAAAAGGCATGGTAATACATTCAATGAAACAACATCTTTTCAAATAAAAGAGTTTTTCAAGAAGAATTCAAAAGGAAATTATGCATGATGCCCCATCAAGAGGACATACAAGGATGAAAGAGAAGGATTTACTCTTGAAAAGAGAGAGAAAGTGAGATTAACCCATGGGATAGATTAAATATAGAAAAGCTAATGATTACACACATGGATTCTCAGTGATCAAAATATAATTAGAGTATAATGGACCCCAGGGATAGGGGGAAGGGGAAGGATACAATCTAAAAATATAAGTGACACATTTTGAACACACCTAAAGCTAGGGTGCAAGTTGTGTGCTTAGGAACTGATCAATCCTGAGACAAGTTGCACACTAAAATATTACCAAAATAAGGGCAAAAATCCATAGAGCTTGGAATTAGAAGAAATAGGAGAATGTTTCTCTAGAGAAATGAAATAATAATGTGTTCCATTAGATCATATATAATCATTTGATAAAGCAATTTTGTCCCAGTAGAGCTGATTTGGATCACTAATAATTAATTGTGTCCCAATACGGTTGATTTAGATTTATGAATAGTTTAAATGTTGTGCCTTATTAGGGTAAATTGGAAAGCATAACTCAAGGATAGAACCTATTACATGGATTAAATATGAATGAGTATAAACATAGATCCAATCATCCAAGAACTAAAGAAGCCACAAACAACTAGGCATATGAGGATGCCAATGATGAAAGAGATGAAAAGAAGAATTAAGGAGGTCAAGTTAACCCAAGATACATCATGTATTCAAGCACTACTTACATATTCTAAATGGACCTCAATCTAATGTGGTTCACCCAGAAGTGGGAGAAAATTAAATGAGGATAGAAGAATAGAAGAAAAATAGACCACTTGTTTGAGTAGACTCATAATGTATGTCAAGAGATGAACGTCTTACATAGAGTCAAGTGTGAGATAAGCCATTGGTACCTAGTTTCATCAGTGCACTTGAGATCTAATCATTAGATTTGTATTTATTTTTTTAGACTTGGTTTCAAATCACATAGTGTTTTCTATAGAAAAATGAAATTATGCATCATAAGTATGAGTAACTTATAATGACATAGTATTTCATTTATGATGAGCTAGTTCAAATGTGAATATTTATAACTAAGGATAATGATAATAACTACCAATATCATAGTTACAACTATTTACATTTAAATAGAAACAAGAAAAAACAAAGTAAAAGAATACATAAATGTAACTTAACTTAAAATCAAGATATGAACAATCAGGATTTTATGTAAGAACAAGAATGTAGAAAAACCAAACAAAAACACCTGATAACTAACATGAAAACCAGATATAAATAATCAAGATCCATGTGTATTATCAATATCTTCTTGAAAAACAAGATAAAAGAACAAGACAAAATAGGAACATAAAATACCAAGAATAAATAAGAAGAAACAACCAAAGAAAATAAATAAATAAATGAAGAGACAAGAAAGCACAACAAAACACCAATAAAAATCAAATAAACACACACAAATAAGTAGTTAGTCACAATGTTAGTATGGTTTGAAAATAAATATTTAGGCATGTGTATTAGATGTGTTACATTATATAATAGTGTAAAAATAACAAAGGATGCAAATTTTCCCCTAAGTGATAGGGAAACAACACAATAGAAAAATGGAGGAAAAATAAGAAAAGGAAGAGGGTGGCTGAGCTGACTCCAAATATACTAGACAAGTGGATGTTGCCTACATATTTCCATAGATGGAAGATCCAACATGATTTTTAGGCCAAATTTAGTTCTCTTAGGAAATGAGATAGAATAAAATTTATGATAAGAAAACATGATTCATGTTGTAGAGGAAATAAGAAAAATGGGCTCACAAAATGGCAAGAGTGTTTAAATCAATGCTTGCAAAACGATAAGAGTGTGGGTTCTGTAGAATAAACAAAAGTGGAAGATAATGTTTTTATTGGTTTTTTTAATCTTTTACTAATGTTTTTTATTTTTGGGATAAGTAATAGAAGGGAAATATTTACAAAAATCCCAGGGAACTACCTAGTTGAGGAGATGCACGTCCACAAGTAAGAGTTCAAACAATAGTTAAATTAGTTATAATGGTCTATGCTCATAAATTTTTGAGAGTGAGAGAAAATAGGGATTGAGTTAATGTCAACATGAATCGATCATAAGCTACATAGTCCCATTAGGGACTCAAGTCATAGTGGTTTTACCCATAAAAAAGGTGGTGAAATTTTGACCAAGTCATAACAAGTTCATAAATAAAGGCAAATGATAATAGTAATGGCAAGGCAATGTGGCAATGCATGATAAAAAGGTGTTGTTCATAATTTACCCATAAAGAGTTTAATTAATAAATGATGTCATAATATTGATTTGCTCAAAAATGGTCATAATCAGTGGTACCAAATAAAATATTGATTTACCCATAGGTAGTTATAATTAGCAACACCAAATAAAATGTAAATGAAAGATAACATTTCAGATCAAATGTCACACTACTTCCATAGACCATAATTTAACACAATTTTGAAATTGATAAAACTAGATCATAATCCTTGTGCAGAAAGTATGAGAAGAACCAAAGGAACCAAGATCAAAATAGGGTAAGTAGGGTGGAGACAAACAAGCTTCGATCAAAAGTAAAGGCATGATATAATAAAATGGTATAAGGCATGTCATAAAATTATAAGAGGGTAAATGGCTATAGTGGAAAAAGGGTTTCCCCCAAGCAATGATTGCATTTGCTCATAAAATGGTGAGAGAGTGGCTTAGTTTGCTCACAAAATGGTGAGAGCATGGCTAAGATGATCGAATTGACCTTAATAGAAACTAATCACTACCTAAATATCCCTAAAGGACCTCAAGTTAATGTAGTTTAATGAGTACAATAAATGAGACACAATGGTATAATATAAAAAAATTACCAAGATCTCTAGATCAATGAATGGTCATGGTGGAGTGATCATGCAAGTCAAGCAAGCACACATCACACAGCTGAAAGTAATTGAAACCATCAAGCAAGAATAAAAAAATAGATTTAGTCACCATGAGATTAATGCAAATTCTCTAAAATCAAAATGTCATTATGAGAATGCAAAATCAAAATGATGTCAAATAAAAGCTAGGTAGCATGTTTAAATATAAAAGAGAGAGGGAGGAGGTGGAAACACTAACCAATAGGAAGGTGACACCTCATAACCTGCTTACCTAATTAAACATGATTTATTAACCTAATTAAGATTAATAAAAGGTGTAGGCAAAACCCAGTGGGAAAAATGCCTACACCAACACCCTCCCTTAAGTGCAGCTTAGGTGGGTGAAAAGATGGATTCCAACAATTGAAGTTTGATGAGGTACCCATGTACATATAATCCCCCCAAAAAGAGAAGTATCCCCCCACAAAAGAGAGTACACCACCCAAAAAATAGAGAGAGAAATAAATAAGGAGCTAAGAAGCCCCCTCAAAAGATGAGATCCTCCTACAGTGATAGTAGATTCTTGACACTGAATGTTGAAGATGATCCAATTACATCAAACAACATTCCTCCCCTTAGGAAGAAATAATACTATAGAATAGTGAAAATTATATCCCCATTCCAGAAAGGAATATGAGGGAATAAAGATCATCAAGTTTTCCTCTTAAAACTTCTCAAATTTTTCCATATCCATAGGTGAAGGTGCCATAATTCAAATAGGTACATGCCTAATCAAATAAATAGGTGACAAACTAGGACCATGTAGAGATGGCTAATGAACAAGATCCATAGATGATGATGATGTGACAATAGCTTTGATGAGGCTATCATCAAACAAGAGAGACAAGCCCTCAAATGTGTCCTCCATATCTGTAATATGATTCTCCATAAACAAGTCTAAAACACATGTTAAGAGATCATCACTTAATGCTAAAACTAAAAGACCGGGTATGTCCTACTACAAAGAATCATTGAAATCTCTTAATGAATCAACTCTAAACTTTGAAGTAGAAATAGATGAAAGAGGATGCAAAGTGTCCTCAACAATAGATGGGGTGTCAGTGTATGTCAACCATATAAACTAATCATCCAATGAGGATATGTCCACACAAGAAGAGGCATTAGGAATCTCAATAGGTGCTTGGTCATCCAAGGAAGCATCACATTCAAATGAATATCTAATGTCTCCATACAACTACTAGATGATGGACCATGTAGTGAAAGGGTACTGAGTATGTTCAATATGATGCATAATATCCTCAGATATAGTTAGACATATTAGGCCATAAACCATGTCATTATTTTTAAACCATGTATTCTTCTATTCATAGGTAATTGGTTTAGGAATAAGTTTTAGGAGATAGGGAAATATATCTTACTCTAGGAAATGATTCTTTATCCCTTGCTTCTAAGATAAATAATTCTCTAAAGTTAGCCTTACAATAGATTTATGGAATATATCCATTACCAGAACCTTAACCTCTTATCAATGGAATTTGGTAAATCCCAAATGTCTTCTACAGTAGAAATTATTAACGAATCTGAAATAGAAGGAATGTATGAACTTCCTCCTTTCATTCCTGAATAGTTATATGAATGTCCAGACATATAAATTACAAAAGAAAACCTTGAGAAATAAAATAGCCTATATAAACCTCCAGCTAGTAAAGCTTCACATGTCTATGAGAAATCTGAGATTTTAAAGTCTAAGTTTGTTTATAAGTCTACATATTTATCTTTTGTTAAACCAAGAATCAAATTAGTTGAACTCACTCTAAGTTATAAGCCCAAAAGAAATTTCTAGACAAATTTATTGTCTTTATTACCCGAACCTGAGATTAACTATATCCGATCTCATGAAGATGTCAAGTTTGTCCATTTTGGTCTTATCTGAACACATATTACTCCATTGATTCCTGGTAATATCAAGCATGTTATATACTTAGTTTTGTATGATAGACACTAAGTCAGTTTTAAACATGCATGTCAATTATCTAGTCTTGGTCGCTTAAATGATGAAGTTAATTGTTTTGAGTTTTGTCCTAATCTCTCTATAGTAGTCTACGATCAAGGATGTAAAGAAGTAAAGTTTGGTTCTTTAGATTTTTGGGGTATTTTCACCTCTTTGTTTGGATTAGATATGTTTGGTGAGTTTAAGTATGCTTCAGTTAACATATTTGTTGTGTATAGTATGACTAATACCAACCATCTAAAAATTCTTGAGAATATTCCTTACGTCTACAGACAGTGGAAATATCCAATTACAAAAAGGCCATATAGAGTCTATCGAAATCCCTTCTAATTGGAAGCTTGATTGGTTCAAAAATGTTTCTCCAAAAATGAAAGGCCAAGCTACTGTGCATAAGAGTGATGGTAAAACCATTAATATACTTCCAATATCTCTTTCTGTGAATAATTCTTCTATTCTTTCTCCTTCCAGACCCTCTACCTCTTCCTCCAAGAGAGATATAAAAATAGGTCACATCTTGATAGAAGATGAAGAGATCAACTAAGGACATGATCTAAAAGATTAGTTACCTTGCACCTTAATGAATATTCCTAGGGAAGATAATCTATAATTTTATACATAAAATAAGGTTAATGTTGACCATTTTTTGCCCAACAAGCCAAAAATTTGTCCCCTCCTGTCCCTATTGTTTGAGGCCATTTCATTTTTTTGATTTTGCATGAATCTGTTCATTTCTACAGACTCTACAGAATTTCTACGGACTCTTTAGGTCTAAATCTATGGACTCAGTAGGTTAGTCCTTTGGTGCATGGAGAATCAGTTTAAAGAGTTATGGGTTTTACAAAGCTTCTTCGGGCTCTGGTCTAAATAAAATCACAAGAAAAGTTGGCATTTTTGAACCATTGAACCTGTTCAATCGGTTCAATTTCAACGCTCCGTTCAATCGGTTCAAGTTCAATGGCTTAAGTTCAACATTCAGTTCAATGCAAAAAGTTCATCGGGCTTGGCTTTTGGTTCATCAGCGTGCTCCTTTGAACCTTGAACCATTGAACCAAATTTTGGTTCAACGGCTTCGGTTCAACGTCAACGACTCAATAGAGTCCATCGGCCTTCATAACTACTGGCGTGCTTAGGTGAACCATTAAACCAAATTTTGGTTCAACGGGTTCGATTCAAAGGAAAAGTTCAATGAAGAGGATCGTCAATCTTGTTTCATGCAAGGATTTCAATGGTTTATTTCATACTTCATCAAATTTTATGTCCTTTGGCATCGACGCATAATGCTTGAACCAAACCATTGAACCATTTTTGGTTTAACAGGTTCAGTTCAAAGGCAAGGTTCAATGAAAAGTTTAATGGAGGGTTCAAAGGTTCATCGGTGTGCTCAGTTGAACCATTGAACCATTGAACCAAATTTGGGTTCAACGGCTTGGTTTAATAGGCCAGTTCAATGCATGGTTCAAGGGTATTCCCTTGAATCGAAGGGCAGTCATAGTCAAATGACCTTTTTAGAGGGCTGGCACTTTAAGGACTTTTTAAAGATTTGGGCATGGTTCAATTCAATTCAAAGGTTCATCAGCTTTTGTTCACTCCCCATCAGCGTGAAATGGTTAAACTTTGAACCATTGAACCAATTTCAAGTTCAACGGGTTTGGTTCAAGGGTCTACCCTAGGCCGAAGGGGATCTTCAAGTCCAAAGCACCCTTTTGGAGGGCAGACACTTCATATTCCAAAAAGATTTGGGTGCACCTAAAAGTAGCAAAGGGAAAGAATTTCCACAGACATTTTGTCTGTGGAAATGCACAGCCAAAATGTAAAGTCAAAGAAAAATAATTTCTGCAGACATTTTGTCTATGGAAAATACAACGAAGCCACATAGACCTAGGGAAATTGACCTAGGGAAATTGTTCGCGGACAATTTACCCGTGAGAGCTTGGGAGGACTTAACCAAGGCAGAAAAGTTGCAGGTGCCTGAGGAGATGCCACGTGGACCCGATGATGGCCATGAGGCCATAAAATTTAAAATAATAGGATATCTATTGATATTCAAAGTATGACGGCCGTAGAAACGTCAATTTTAGCGAAATGGAATAACTGTTTGTTTTCAAATGGGAAGTGCTAGCCAGGAAAGAGCTCAGAATGTAGTGACCCGCCAATATGTTCACTGAAGGAGCCAAGTGGCCAAAAAACACAAATTTCAAGTGACAAGCAGAGTGACAAGGCAAAGAGTAGTCAAGCAATCCAAGTGGCATAAACAAGGTAATTTATTGCCTGATGGCATGAATGACAAATGAGCAGAGTGACAAGCAGGTGATGAGTGAGTAGTTAACTCTGACTGGTGCAAATTGGAGAAGTGACTTTGGCAGGTGAAATAATGCCAGTGAATTGATCATTTAAAATGATAGCAGCCAGTAGTGCAACCACTTTCTCTATTTTACATTAAATTGGAAGACAAACCGTGTAAGTCACCCAAGCAAGAAATGTAGATTTTGAGTAGAAAAATGAATAGCTCATTAATATTTTGAGCGACTTGTTTCTTTTCATAAAGGGACATGTATGCCACTTGTAAAAGGAGTGTCAAATGGGCCTCTTTGCTTCTCATATATATTGTGGACTTGTTCATTTTGTAATTATCTTTTTACAAGGCATAGCCCTGCTAAAATTTCTACCTAAATCTATAAACACAGTTTTACCTCTTCTTGGATAGATATCCTGTGTATGTCCTGAGTGTTGATTTGTGTTCAGTCATTATCTTTGATGCTCTCACAGGTTTAACATCAACACACCAGCTATCTACAAGGTGCCATCTACAGCTGATAGGAGAAGAGTTCTATTTTGGAGTGCAAAATAGAGGGGATTATCTACAAAGTGCTTCTTATAACACCTTTGGATGAACCTCCTTTTTATGTATCTTTCATTTTTACCTCCCTGTCAAGTTTACAGATTGCTTCTTCTGTTAAGGGTGCAGCATATAAGTGTGTTTTCTCTGATTTTGAGAGTGGGTGTGAAAGGGTCACACTATTTTGGTGTATCACCTCCTTAGAGTAGATTTGTTTTCCTGCGTTTCTTCTCCCTTTTCATCCCCCCCTTTTTATTATAGCTATATATATCTATATATCTATATTTTGCACTACCTAAATAAAACAATGATACATCAAAGGGAACTAGCCCTTAACTAGAGACTCTCCTCTCCTGCTTTGCCATCCCACAGGTGAGAGAGGAGTTTCCATGTTGCGAGGAGAAGGTAGGAACTAGTTTTCCTGCCACTAGGTGCAATTTCTTGCATCAACAGTTAATCTGTATAAAGGTGGAAGGTGGCCTCCACATAAAGGAATATATAAGTAAATAGAAGGACTCGTTCATTATTTTTTTTTAGCATTCCAAGGAGATGTTGAACCTTCAAATGAGTTCAACATAGAAACTATGTTTCTAGATTTAATTCTCATCTCTCTAAAAAATTTGATGACCTTTGTAAAGATGTTTTATACATCATAAATAGTCTGGATAAACTAACTATTCTTGAAGGCAATACCAACCAAGTCTGTATACAAATGCAAAATTAGTTGTCTTCTATAGATTCTAAATTGGCAGCATTAGATGAGAGCTTTGACTAGTTAGTCAAGAAAGATTAGGAAGCTGAAGCACAAGTTCTGGCAGTAAAATATGAGGTTAATTTTTGTTCTAGTTTCAAGCCTCATAAGAAATATCCCATTACTTCTTTGATGCAATGGACCCATGTCCAACTCCAGCCATGGTACCTGAATATAGATGATCTTCTAAATCCATTAAATGAGATATGTGTCTGGTGTAACTCCATGAGAGTTATTACAGTCAATGCTCATTTAGATCCAGTAGGTACTACAGTCTTTGCTTCAAAATTATTTTAGGGGATTGTTACCCAATGGTGTGATTTAATGACTGAAAATGAACAACATGAACATGTCCATCATCAGCCTAATCCTCTAGCTACGTTATACCATTTAATAATAAATGAGTTTGCTCCTCCAATCGGCAATAGAGAACTAGAATCAAAGAAATGGATTTCAAGATGGAGCTTTGCGATCTTAAAAAATTTGATGCTTTTGCCAAACAATTTTGAGAATTGGCAAATGAAAGCAAAATTTTTGGATCTATTGAGATTAAGTTGAAATTCTTGCATGCTTTGCCTTATAATCTCATAGATAAAGTCATTGCTTACATAGATCTCAAAAATCTAACCATTGAAGATCTATCTCTCTCTGATGTTATTGACTTCACCAAGTAACAGGCCATGTAATTAATCTATAAGACTAAAACTATCCAAAAACTTACTAAGCATCAAGCATCCCAAATCGATCCTATTTTCCCTGAAACAACCCCTTTTGGATATTGGCCATTTGTTCAACCTCACAAGTAGTAAAAGAAGCACCACCCACATATTTCCTTTAAGTGCCACTCTTTTCCCCGCAAACATTCATATGTTCCTCCTTAGCATTTTCTTAAGAAACATCGTACTCCATGTCCTCAAGCCAAGCAACCCATTTTCTATATTTACCACAAACTTGGCCATATTACTCCGTAATGCCATTGTAAGAACCCTATTGTTAAAGCTGATTTTACCTCCAATGTAGTCACATGGTGGGATATTGTCAATTTTGATGAAGATCTTTACATCCAGGATGTCATCTATTAACTAGTTCTCAATGATCTCCCCATTGAAGACTTTAAATATAATGACGATACAGATGTTCTCAAATCATTAGCCAATGATTTGGAACAACTTCTCACTAATATGTAATGACCCTGGCATCATGACTACTCACATCTTCCATTTGAAGCACATGGCAACTGGTCTCATAACCACCAAGAAGTTCTAGATGGAGACATCTGACCAAGGACCAGAGGACACAACAAGAGACAAGAATCTACTAGAGGGAGACAACCCTCTATGCCAAGAATGCCACTGACTTTGCAAAGGCCTCAGCATCCTCCAATGTAATTTTAGAGCTCTTTCAAGCCTGGTGCCTCTTGGATGAAAAATAAATTCACCAGTACCGAACCTCTGAGAGAAATACTAGCACCAATCATAGAGCCATAGTGGGATGTTCCATTACCAGCACCAAAAGAAGAAAAGGATGAAGAAGTAGAAAGCTCTTTCTACTCATACCAAGATTACTGTCAAGGTGAATGCAATAATCTTAGAGAAGAAGAAGAAGAAGAAGTCATCTACTCTGAGCAAGCTACTGTAAAAGATCTAGGGAGATAAAAGATCGTATGTATTAGTATTTCTCCCTTAAAAATTCCATAGCCTACTAACCATAATCAGATGATTAATGGAAAGTTTTACCAGTTCATAACTTTAGAAATAAATGGTAGACTAGTAGATGCACAAATTGATACAGGAGCTTACCTATCATTTGCAAAATCCCAAATCATCAATGATTGGAAGACATTAGATGATACTCTAGCTTACAAAAGTCTAGATGTCCAAGGGAATAATTTTGTATGTAACATGTATAAACATCAACAATCCCTTCAGATCTAAAATAAAATCTTCCAATGTGATTTCTTTGCCTTAGATAGAATGCCTGTAGATATTCTACTAGGCGGTGCTTTTATTGACAGATACTCACCTCATGGATCCACCACCAAGAGTATCATGTTCACTATAGATAATGAAAGGCTTAGGATTCCTTGCCTTATCTATGTAACTAAGCAATTCCCAAGCTCAATAACCCAAATACCTAAATTATTAATTCTTACTAAAATCCAAGACATAGGAGAAAAGATCAGAACCACTATCTGTTCTGATATCCCACAGCAGTTCTGGTCCAAATCTATGCCTAAGAAGAACATTAAGCTCATCGAAGGAAAACGTATTAATATTGAGAAAAAGATCCCAATACCAGTGTAGGTTTATAATGATATGGAACTATAGAACAAGGAATTAGAAAGTAATAGTTTCATATAAAAATTGGCCTCCCCCTTTTGCTATTATGCCTTCATGGTAAACAAGCATTCAGAATAGAAAAGAGGAAAGAAAATAATGGTCATAAACTACAGACCATTAAATGCCATTACTCAACCCTTTCCATATCCCATTCCTGATAAAAGTTATCTCTTATAGAAAGTAGCAACATGTAAATACTTCTCCCAATTTGACTACAAGTCAGACTTTTACCAAATCAGGGTCAAAGAAATAGACAGAGAAAAGATAGCGTTCAGCTTCCCATTCGGCCAGTATATGTGGATTGTTATGCCATTTGGCTTAATGAATGCCCCAGCATTTTATCAAGCCCACATGGATAACATTTTTCAAGGCACTTAAAATTTTTTGTGTGTATATATTGATGACATACTAATCTTCATTAATTCCCTTACTGACCATTACTCCTATCTCACACAATTTTTTAAGTTGGCAGAAGATGCAAGAATTGTCCTATCCAATACAAAGATTCAGCTCTATAAGAATAAATGCAATTTTCTTGGAATGATTATCCAAGATTTGAAACTATAAATCCAGCCACATATAAAAGAAAAGGTTATCAGATTTCCATAAAAGCTCGACAAATCAAAGCTTCAAGCATTTTTGGGATTATTTAATTATCTAAATAGCTTTTATCCTAACTCTGGTGAAGGCAGGTTTATACTCCAAGAACTTCTCCAAAAATAGAAAGCTTTCCAATGGAAGGATGAACATACTACCACTATTCAAAAAATCAAATATAAAGTAGCGTTACTTCTAGAACTTCATATCCCAAAATCAAATAAAATTCTGGTTTATACTGATGCCTCTGATATTGCATGGGGAGGAGTACTTGTTTATATATATGAAAATAAATAATTCATTTGTGAATTCTATAGTGGAGTGTTTATTACATATGTTCTTAAGTGGATCTCTTCTGATAAAGATATTTACGATGTAAATAAATGCCTAGAGAAGTTTATGTTAAAACTTTTGCATCTGCCACACTTTGTTGTAAAAACTGACTGTAATAGATTTCTAACCTTTAGAGAAAAATATCATGGTCAAAATGATGGTCACGGTAAATATATTAGATGGAGATATTTCTTTAACCAATTTAACTTATATATAGAACATATTAAAGGTACTGACAATGTTACAATAGACTAGCTCAATCGAAATCTGCCTACTACTTTAATGTACCAACCCCTTCCTGGATTTAACTTAACAAGGATCTATAACCAAGGATTTGCCTCCATGAACATCCTTGTCCAAGAAAAAATCCTCCAAGAAGGGTTGCATCTGAGATATACTCAAATATCTTATGCAGCAGGATAAGATCTACAGATGTCTTCTACCACCACCATACATGCAAATCGTCATCAAAACACTTGTGTAATTACTATTGAAAGACTAAATAGTGAATTTCTATTCCACTAGTTCACTAAATTATTAAAGAATCCTCTCTGGACATGGATGATAAAAATAATATCTTCTCATAATGAACACCTATACAAGTGGATAGCAAGATCGGCCCACACCATATCCATGAAGAAGAAGACAATGATCAAGACACAATTATGCATATGATCATCCAAAGATAGCTAGAATTGGAATCAGACTTCTACATCACTCCTCATTGTCATGCATGTGAAGGTGGACCCCAGCACTGGCATCTTTCCAATGCCTTCTAGCTAAGGTGTTTTTTTCAACCGATAAGTGAAGATGACTTGTTGACTAAAGCAGAAGCAATGTTGGACCCACCAAGCCAGACATCCTCATCTAGTGCATCCAATAACATATCACTGTAGATTAATTTTGAGCTATAAAGCATGATGGCACATGACACCACCTTGGCAAAGATTCTAGGCATGACCTCCTAATTTTCTATAAATAAGACTCTCCTCTATTGAGTGATCATTGAAAAATTTCTAAGCATTTTTAGAAGTCTAGTAACTTTGTTCAAAGAGTATGCTCTTCTCTTGCCCTATTTGAAGGATCCTAAGAATCAAAAATTCAAAAAAATATTTGTATAATGAGTGTAATAGTTTTAAGTGATAATAGTGAAGCCATAGCCATTCATCCCCTACCTACTATTACAAGTTTTCCTATAATAACTGCTATTGGAGGAAGCATCTGTTGATGTAAAAATATTGGTATGACATAAAAAGATTAGTATCAGAGCTAGCCATGATCTTCTATTATATACATCTGTAATAATTTCTTGTAAGACTTTTAAGCTTCCTTGTTTTGAATAATTCTTTGGGAAAGTTATTTTATTGAGTTCCTGGCCGTTATTAATTGTCATAGGCCCCTTTTTACTCTACATCTTTTTTCCCTGACCAAAATTTTCTCACTTACCGAAACCTTAACCTCTTATCAATGAAATTTGGTAAATCCCAGATGTCTTCTATAGTAGAAATTCTTAATGAATCTAAATTAGAAGAAATGTATGAACTTCCTCCTTTCATCCCTAAACATTTATCTGAATGTCTAGACATATAAATTACAAAAAAAAACCTTGAGAAACAAAATAGCCTATATAAACCTCCAGATATTAAAGTTTCACATGTCTATAAGAAATTTCAGCTTTTAAAGTCTAGGTTTGTTTATAAGTCTACCTATTTATCTTTTTTAAAAACAAGAATCAAATCAGTTAAAATCACTCTGAGTTATAAGTCCAAATGATATTTCTAGACAAATTTGTTGTCTTTATTACCCAAACCTGAGATTAACTATATACGATCTCATGAAGATGTCAAGTTTGTCCATTTTGGTCTTATTCGAATACATATTACTCCATTAATTCCTGGTAATATCAAGCCTATTATATACTTAGCTTTGTGTGATAGATGCCAAGTCAATTTTAAACATGCTTGTCAATTATCTAGTCTTGGTCGCTTAAATGATGAAGTTATTTATTTTGAGTTTTGTCCTAATCTCTCTATCACAGTCTGTGATTGAGGATGTAAAGAAGTAAAGTTTTTTTCTTTAGATTTTTGGGGTCTTTTCACCTCTTTGTTTGGATTAGATATATGTGGTGAGTTTAAGTATGCTTCAATTAACATATATGTTGTGTATAGTATGACTAATACCAACCATCCAAAAATTCTTGAGAATCTTCCTTATGCCCACATACTTAGTGGAATTGTCCAATTACAAAAAGGCCATATTGAGTCTATTGAAATCCCTTCTGATTGGAAGCTTGATTGGTTCAAAAATATTTCTCCAAAAATGAAAGGCCAAGCTACTGTGCATAAGAGTGATGGTAAAACCATCAATATACTTCCAATATCTCTTTTTGTGAATAATCCTTCTTTTCTTTCTCTTTCGATAACCTCTACCTCTTCCTCTAGGAGAGCTATGAAAATAGGTCACATCTTGATAGAAGATGAAGAGATCAACTAAGGACATGATCTAAAAGATCAGTTACCTTGCACCTTAATGAATCTTCCTAGGGAAGATAATCTAGAATTTTATACAAAAAATAAGGTTAATTTGTATAAAGGTGGAAGGTGGCCTCCACATAAAGGAATGTATAAGCAAATAGAAGGACTTATTCATTATTACTTTTAGCATTCCAAGGAGATATTGAACCTTCAAATGAGTTCAAACATAGGAACTATGTTTCTAGATTTAATTCTCATCTATCTAAAAATTTTGATGACCTTTGTAAAGATGTTTTATACATCATAAATAGTTTAGATAAACTAACTATTCTTGAAGACAATACCAACCAAGTCTGTATACATATGCAAAATCAATTGTCTTCTATAGATTCTAAATTAGCAGCATTAGATGAGAGCCTTGACTAGTTAGTCAAGCAAGATCATCAAGTTGAAGCACAAGTTTCAGTAATAACATATGAGGTTAATTTGGTTCTAGTTTCAAGCCTCATAAGAAACATCCTAGTACTTCTTTGATGCAAAGCACTAGGGTCCAACTCTAGCCATGTTACCTGAATATAGATGATCTGCTAAATCTATTAAATGAGATATCTACCTGGTGTAACTCCATGAGAGTTATTACAATCAATACTCATTTAGATTTAGTAAGTACTATAGTCTTTGCTTCAAAATTCTTTTGGGGGATTGTTACCCAATGGTGGGATTCAATGACCGAAAATGAACAACACGAATGTGTCCATCATCAACCTGATCCTCTAGCTACATTATACCATTTATTAATAAATTAGTTTGCTTCTCCAATCGGCAATAGAGAACTAGAATCAAAGAAATGGCTTCTCAAGATGGAGCTCTATGATTTTAAATAGTTTGATTCTTTTGCCAAACAATTTTCAGAATTAGCATATGAAAGCAAAAGTTTTGGATCTACTGAGATTAACTTAAAATTCTTGTATGCTTTACCTTATAATCTCATAGATAAAGTCATTGCTTACATAGATCTAAAAAATCTAACCATTGAAGATCTATCTCTATATGATGTTATTGACTTCACCAAGCAATAGGTCATGTAATTAGTCTCTGAGACTAAACCTATCCAAAAACTTACTAAGCATCAAGCATCTCAAATCGCTCCTATTTTCCCTGAAACAGCCCCTTTTGGCTATCAGCCATTTGTTCAACCTCACAAGTAGCAAAAGAAGTGCCACCCACATCTTTCCTTTAAGTGCCACTCTTTTCCCCACAAACATTCATATGCTCCTCCTCAGCATTTTCTTATGAAATGTCGTACTCCACATCCTCAAAGCCAAGAAACCCATTTTCTATATTTACTGCAAACCTGGACATATTGCTCCATAATTCCATTGTAATAACCCTATTATTAAATCTTTTTTAACCTCTAACATAGCCACGTGGTGGGATATAGTCAATTCTGATGAAGATATTTACCTCCAAGATGACATCTATGAATCAATTTTTTATGATATCCCCACTGAAGACTTTAAAGATAATGACGATGCAGATGATCTCAAATCATTAGCCAATGATTTAGAGCAACCACTCACTAATATCCAATGGCCCTGGCATCATGACTACTCACAGCTTACATATGAAACACATGGTAACTAATCTCATCACCACCAAGAAGTTGCAGAATGAGACATTTGACCAAGAACCAGAGGACATAATAGGAGATAAGAATATACTAGAGGGAGACATCCCTTTATGGCCAGAATGCCACCGACTTTGCAAAGGCCTTAGCATCCTCCATTGCAATTTCAAAGCTATTTCAAGCCTAGTGCCTCTTGGATAAAAAATAAATTCACCAGTACATAACCTCTGAGAGAAATACCAACACCAATCATAGAGCCACAGTGGGATGTTCTATTACCCACACCAAAAGAAGAAAAGGATGAAGAAGTAGAAAGCTCTTTCTACTCATACCAAGATTACTGTCAAGGTGAATGAAATAATCTTGGAGAAGAAGAAGAAGAAGAGGAAGAAGAATAAGTCATCTACTCTGAGCAAGCTATTGTACAAGATCCAAGGAGACAAAAGTTAGTATGTACTAGTATTCCTCCCTTAGAAATTCCATAGCCTACTTACCTTACTCAGTTAATTAATGGAAAGTTTGCCCAGTTCATAAATTTAGAAATAAATGGTAGACTAGTAAATGCACTGATTGATACAGGAGCTTCCCTCTCATTTGAAAAATCCCAAATCATCAATGATTGGAAGACATTAGATGATACTCTGGCTTACAAAAGTCTAGATGTCTAAGAGAATAGTTTTGTATGTAACATGTATAAACATCAGCAATCCCTTCGGATCCAAAATAAAATCTTCCAGTATGATTTCTTTGCCTTAGATAGAATGCCTATAGATATTCTATTAGGCGGTGCTTTTATTGATAGATACTCACCTTATGGATCCACCACTAAGAGTATCATGTTTACTATAGATAATGAAAGGCTTAGGATTCCTTGCTTTATCTATGTAACTGAGTAATTCCCAAGCTCGATGACCCAAATACCTGAATTAGTAATTCCTACTAAAATCCAAGACATAGGAGAAAAGATCAAAACCACTATCTGTTCTGACAACCCCCAGTAGTTCTAGTCCAAATCTATGTCTGAGATGAACATTAAGCTCAAAGAAGGAAAACGTATGAAGATTGGGAAAAATATCCCAATACTAGCATAGGATTACAATGATATACAACTACAGATCAAGGAATTAGAAAGTAATGGTTTCATACAAAAATTGACCTCCCCCTTTTGTTGTTATGCCTTCATGGTAAACAAGCATTCAGAATAGAAAAGAGGAAAGAAAAGAATGGTCATAAACTACAAACCATTAAATTTCATTACTCAACCCTTTACATATCCCATTCTTGATAAAAGCTATCTCTTAGAGAAAGTAGAAACATGTAAATACTTCTCCCAATTTGACTGCAAGTCAAGGTTTTACCAAATCAGGGTCAAAGAAATAGATAGAGAAAAGACAGCGTTCAACTGCCCATTCAGCCATTATCAGTGGATTGTTATCCATTTGGCTTAATGAATTCCCCAGCATTTTATCAAGCCCACATGGATAACATTTTTCAAGGCACTTCAAATTTTTTGTGTATATATTGATGACATACTAACCTTCATTAATTCCTTACTGACCATTACTCCCATCTCACATAATTTTTTAAGTTGGCAGAAGATGTAGGAATTATCCTATTTGACACAAATATTTAGCTCTACAAGACTGAATGTAATTTTCTTGGAATGATTATCCAAGATTCAAAACTGCAAATCCAGCCACATATAAAATAAAAGGTTATCAACTTTCTAGAAAAGCTTGTCAAATTAAAGCTTCAAGCATTTTTGGGATTATTGAATTATCTAAATAGCTCTTATCCTAACTCTGGTGAAGACAAGGTTATACTCCAAGAACTTCTCTAGAAAACGAAAGCTTTGCAATGGAAGGATGAACATACTATTGCTATTTGAAAAATCAAACATAAAGTAGTGCTACTTCTATAACTTCATATCCCAAAATCAGATAAAATTTTGGTTTATACTGATGCCTCTAATATTGCATGGGGAGGAGTACTTATTTGTATATATGAAAATAAAGAATTCATTTGTGAATTCTCTATTGGATTGTTCAGTATAGATTTTCTTAAGTGGATCTCTTTTAATAAAGAAATTTACACTGTAAAGAAATGCCTAGAGAAGTTTATATTAAAACTTTTGCATCTACCACACTTTGTTATAAAAACTAACTGTACTAGATTTCTAACCTTTAGAGAAAAAGATCATGGTCGAAAATATGGTCACGATAAATATATTAGATGTTAGGCTTTCTTTAACCAATTTAACTTCTCTATAGAACATATTAAAGGTACTGACAATGTTATAGTAGACTGGCTCAGTCAAAATCTGCCTGCTACTTTAATGCACCAACCCCTTCCTGGCTTCAACTTAACAAAGATCTATAACCAAGGATTTGCCTCCATGAACATCCTTGTCCAAGAATAAATCCTCTGAGAAGGGTTTCATCTAAGATATACTCAGATATCTTATGCAGCAGGACAAGATCTACAAATGTCTTCTACCACCACCATACATGCAAATCTTCATCTAAACACTAGTGTAATTACTATTGAAAGACTTAATAGTGAATTTCTATTCTACCAATTCACTAAATTATTAAAGTGTCCTCTCTAGACATGTTTGATAAAAATAAGATCTTCTCATAATGAACACCTATACAGGTGGATAGCAAGATACAGCGCACACCGTATCCATGAAGAAGAAGACCATGATCAAGACACAGTCGCTCATATGATCATCCGAAGACAAATAGAATGGGAATCATACTTATACATCACTCCTTGTTATCATTCATGTGAATCTAAAGCCCAGCACTGGCATCTTTCCAGTACCTTCTAGCTATGGTGTCTTTTTTAGCCGATAAGTGAAGATGACTTGATGACTGAAGCGGAAGCAATGTTGGACCCACCAAGCCAGACATCCTCATCTAGCACATCTAAAAACATATCACTGTAGATTAATTTTGAGTTTTAAAGCATGATGGGACATGACACCACCTTGGCAAAGATTCCAAGCAGGACCTCCCAATTTGCTATAAATAAGACTCTCCTCTATTGAGTGATCATCAAAAAAATTCTAAGCATTTTTAGAAGTCTAGTAACTTTGTTCAAAGAGTATGCTCTTCTCTTTCCCTTTTTGAAGGATCCTAAGAATAAAAAATTTGAAAAAATATTTGTATAATGAGTGTAATAGTTTTAAGTGATAATAGTGAAGTCATAGCCATTCGGCCCCTGCCTACTATCGTGGGTTTTCCTGTAACAACTGCTATTGGAGGAAGCATCTGTTGACGTAAAAGGATGATGAAACCATAAAAGTGTAACTTTACCTTAGTTCATGATTAAAATTAACCCTAAAATGTGTGAATCATGATGCAGAAAGCATGTGTGAAAAAGACAAGATGTGCAGACAAGAACCAACACAATGATAACCCCCCCTTTCACTAGTCATGTAATCCCCCCCCCCAAATAAAATTGGCACTTTATAAATTATTGTATTTTACAAGTAAAATTGGCCCAATGTGTGGGAAATAAGAAAATAGATAATTTTACAAAATATGGTACTCAATTTTGAGTTACCATTTGCAAGATATTAATAAAATAATTTCCAATAAATAGGCCTATGACTAAAAACATTCACTTGAAACTTTAAAAAAAATTACCCTTGGGTGAGGTGAAATATGCCTTCCAACCACTTTTTGGAACCATAATTTCACCATAGACTTAAAAAATTCAATAGAAGTGAAAAAACATTTACCCAATTGCCTCGATATGCATGAAAGCAAGTGTGGCTTCCTCTTTAAGGAAAAAATATAGATATTAATATAAAATAATGAATTTACAATTGTAGTAAGAGGATAGGAAGGTGGAGTATAGGTGTTCTTAACCCTATTGGGACCTTAAAGAGTATCCTTTGCCAGCTCTTTTTTTCTTTTACAAGTTCTAAACACTGTTCTCTCTCCAAAGTGCTTCATTTCCAACGCCAAACCCAACCTAGAATAGATCTTGATCAAATCAAATCTGGTTTCTTTATGAAGGCATTTTAAATATGTAGAAGCACACTAGAAGTTTCTCATACATCAAAAAAGCATTGCAAGGAGAGAGAGAGAGAGAGAGAGAGAGAGAGAGAGAGAGAGAGAGAGTAGGCTAAGTGAAAGAATAGAAAATAGAAAGAAAAAATAAGCAAATTTCAATGCCTTGGGTCTCCCTTTCCAACATCTATCTGTAGGTCTCCAACACAAGTTAGAGGTATCTAATGTAGGTTACATAGCTCAAATGAAGTGTGAATCCTTAAAAGTATAAAAATAAGCCAAATCCTTATAGATTTTCAATGCTATTTTTCTCTATTTCTAATGCTAAACACAACAATATGGATGGTTCAATGCATCTAGCAGGGGTGGCATTTAAGATCTAGTTTTTGATGGTGGGAGGAGAAAATAAATGGTAATGTTTTATCAAGTTACACATATAGTAATCCAATCTCATTGTTTCATTGCCTTTCACAATTAGTAGTCTATAGGGTATATAACCAACACTTACAGTTATTTCACTGCCAAGCCTGACACCTTCAGCTATGGATATCTCACTACCAAGCTAGGAAATAAAGGAAACTCAATGCCCAACCAGTAATAAAAGAAACTTGGTGAAGAAATAAAATATCAAACCCCTTTCTCTTATGTATATCTCAATGAAGTAGAGAAAAGGATGCCAATATCTATTAGTTTGAAAGGATAAACAATAGCAGTAAAACTTTCTCCTCCTTCAATGCACAGATATGCAAAAAAAAACAGACCAAATATAGAATATCTCTTCTACTTTCACCTCCATCACTTGAACTGCCTCCTCCTCAAATCCAATGCCTCTATCAATGTCTCTTCACGTAGATCACAAAAAAGAGAAAGGACAATATGCCAAGGCTAGAAAGAATTATTAGATCTAAAAAACAAAGTTGAGATAAAACAAAATGCCTCTAATTGTTATGCTCAAATCTAGAATTTTCCTTTCTCTAATGCCTTTACTTTGCAAGATACGAAACAATAAAAATATCCCCTTTACTTTAATATGTATTCAATCTCTAGATTTAAAAAATAGCTTAACAAAAAAATAAACCAGATAATCATGAACACAGATTGGCACTCTGATATCATAAAATAATTGCCATGATCTCTAGATCAATGAATGGTAATGGTGAAGTGATCATGTGATTCAAGCAAGCACACATCACACAACTGAAATCAATTGAAACCATCAAGTGAGAATAACAACATAAATTTAGTCTCCATGAGAGTAATGCAAATGCTCCAAAAGAAAAATAGCATTATCAGAATGTCAAAGTAAGATGATATCAAATACAATCTAGGTAGCATATTTAAATATAAAAAGAGAGAGGGAGGACGTGGAAACACCAACCAATACGAAGGTGACACATCATAACATACTCACCTAATTAAACATGATTTATTAACCTAAGTAATATTAATAAAGAAGTACACAAAACCCAATGAGAAAAAGGCCTACACCAACATAATATACCTAAAATGATATGGTCTATAGTGTTGCCCCAAAGAGATAAGGTAAGGGAAATAAATGGCAAATTTAAAATAGGTTTTGTTACTCCTGTTGATGTGGAGATGCATGTCCTAGTCAACTTATGAGACAAAGAAAATACTTAATTATAAAAATTACTAACCAATACATTTTCTAAATAGCGTATTTATCAAAAACCTATTGTAGATTTTGATTTCAATGGTGTTGTGGTGATATTCATTGGTCATTGATTATGCTTCTTTCAAACTTCAAGACAAGATGTCTTTGTAGCCTCTATAAAGCAAAGCACAACTAGGGATGGTAAATAATTTTAGGCATAGGATAAATGGTATAAGTTGGTAATGAAAATGTGGATGATAATGTAATATATACTAGTTGGGAAACAAATGAAGATCAAGATTTTTAGGCACACATAATGTTGTTGATTCCATATTAGACATAATTTTGGTTGTAGTGGGGTTGAAGACTTTTGAAGGTTCTCTCGATAGGACCATCAAATTTTTATGTCATTTGAGCCTGAGAGTAGCTGCCATCTGATTATGTTATAGATTGGAAGATATATTAATTTGATCTTGAATAATGTTTTTGAAAAATAATGAATAACTATTATTCTCATTCATTGGTCCCTCGAAGAGGTTTTCACCAATGCATTTGTCTTGATTATCCCATAGTGCCTTCGAGAAGGTTTCATGAAGAGATGTTAACATTTGAATTTTATTGTCTTCTAGCACCTTTGAAAAGGTTTCACTAAAAGATGTTGAGTTTAAACTTTGATCATCCCCTAATGCCTCTAAAAAGGTTTCACTAGGAAATTTTTCTTTTTCTAAATGAATGTGGGCTTGGTCTCCCTGACATTCTACAACTAATATGTCACCATAGATATAGTTAAACAAAGTGTGATTCTTATCAGTCATAATAGACATTTTTGGGATATGAAATGTTAATATAATGGCTATGTTGGGTGGTGGTAATGGAATGATAAAATGTTGCACAATCTTCATAGAAAATACTAGGATAACTTATGTTGATGTTGAAGTAATCATCCTCAAAAACCATAGAAGGATCACAAATATATTCAAATTGATCTACAAGGCACGTATAACCAATGTTGTAACAACCATGACTGTATTTTAATTTTGAAGCTGATTTTGAGTCAAGGGACTCTAAATCTGATGTTGAGACTGATAGTGATTCTGCCTCTGATGCTAAATTTGATGTCAGTTCAGAAAGGGAACCTAAGTCTAATTCTAATTCTTCATCTAATGCTAAATCTGATGTCAATTCAAAAAAGGAACCTAACTTCAATGTTGATTGTTCATCTAATGTGGTTATTTCTATATTGATATTTTGTTGAATGCTTAGTACCAGACAAGTAATGGCCTGTGATGGCATCATGAGCTCTGTAAAAATAGATTCATCTAGGAAGGGTTCAACATAGACTGGCTCATCTATGTGAAGACCCTCAAAGAGAGAGAACCACTAAAGAGGTGACTTGATAGGAAATGGTCTATCAAAATAAGACTCCTCAATGAGTTTGAAAAGAACAAAAGATAACTCTATAAAGACTAGCTTGTCAAAGGGGTAAGGCTCTTTAAAAATAGGACAATGGTCGAGGTAATGATTTTCCCAAAGGAAATTATATCCATTAAGAAGTGACTCAACAAAGGCTAGCTCATCAAATTGAGACTCCTCAATAATAGGTAAACTATAAATGGGTGATTCATCATAGGTTGACTCATCACAAATGGGTGTTTCAGCAACAACATTATGGTTTTGGTTTACAAGTGGTTGTAAAATATCAACTTTGAACACATTTTTGTCCTCAAAAGATGGTTCTTAAAGAGGTAATGGTTGCTATAAGGCTTGAAGACTAGAATTAAATTTATAAATTGGGGAATGGTTGGTACAACATTAATAATGGTTTGTGGTTCAATAATGGACTCTCAAAAAATTATACTATTAAAGAAGGGATCAACAAAGATTGGTTTTTCCAATTAACATTCCTCAACAATAGGTTCAATAAATTCCAATGATGGGCCTAGAATGGTAATGATTGGGCATTTCAAAGCTTGGTTTCTCATGCAAACCAAAAGAAGATATCCTTGAATGGTAACCTTTGAGCATGATGTTTAAATAAAAGGAGGATAGCCTAAAATGGTAACCTTCAAATGTTGTGGAGTTTGATTGCTTGCATAAGCTTAAGGAGGATAACTTAAAATTGTAACCTTCAAGTGTAGCATGCAAATCAAAGGGGAAGGATAGGGAGGATGTACAAAAATTGGCACGGATTGAATTGGTGTTTAAATATTAGGCCTAAAAATGGTAACATATTCAAACATGATGAAGTACTCATGCCCTATTTTACTCAAATTTTGATTTTTATTTGTTTATAGAAGAAAGGTAAAATTGAAAGAGAGGTATAGGTTAGTAGAACCTAGATATGGTATGCACTCTGTAATCTAGATGGTTTTAGATACTCTTCTTTGGCTTGGGAAGATGATCTACAATAAGATATAACTAGAAAAGGGTTGGTTATTTAGGTAGATGGGTGGATTGCCTAGCAAGCTAGATCCAAAAAGTGTGAGCTATTTAGGAGGTTGTCAATCCACCTTTTGATACAAGTTAATGTTGAAAAGAAAGGTTGATAAAAAAGATATCATAAGATAAAAGTACTAGATCTTAAGAAATAAATACTTTATAAAATGAATTCTAGTGTTCTAAAAAAATAACATTTATGTGAATGATAAATAATTAAAGAAATGTGTAGGTTAGGTTAAGTTACTATTTCTAGTCTATGAGGTGACAGGGGCCAAGAAAATAGGGTTTGGGTTTAGGTTGGTGATTGGTTGATAGGTTTTTGGTTTTTAGTTTTTGGTCAAAAAAATCACATAGTGGCCATCCGTGGTTATGATGATTGTTGATGATTAAGGCGAGCATTAATGGTTGAGGTGACCATCAATGGTTAAGGATAACCATCGATGGTCAAAGTAACTATCAACAGTTACCATTGAAAGGTCTAGTTCAAGTTAAAGGTTGGTTTATGGGTTAGAGGTTTGAGGGTATTGCACATTAAGTTATGGGGGTTTAGTTAATGGGTCAAGAGGTCAAATGTAGCAGGTTAGAAATCATCTAGTTTAGTCAGAGGTATCAAAATTAAATGAAGTAAATGAATACATGAAAACAAACACTTAACTTTTGTTATTGAAGTTGGTTGAAGATGTTCATGAACACTAAAGGAATTTTAGCAAAGTAATGGTGCCTATAGTTGAAAATTAATTTTGGTAGAGTGTTAGGTCTCTTTTATATTAGTTGTTTGGCTAAAAGGAAGACTTGCAAAATAAAATCTTGATGAAGTCTAAGATCATTGATTTTCCCTTCATTTTCACCTCCTTCTCTCCTCTTTTTATCAGCAGAGAGAGATGGAGGTATAAGGTTCCATAGGAGGTTTTAGTTGATGATTTTGAGGCTTATGATGCATTAACAAATGGAGAAGGTGGACATCTAGATAACATTATGTCTTACTAGCTTACACAGCTAGTGTTTATGTAAGAACAAAGAAGACCTAACTATCGATGGTCAACCTAACCATCAATAGTCAAGCTAACCATCGACGGTCAAGTGTCCAAAATAAAAGGGGTCAAGATGAGTTAAAAAGGGTTGGGTTAAGTTTAGGTTAGTAAGTCAATGAATTTAGTTAACTAAGTATCTAACTAGACCTAAGGTTCTATGGATTGGTTAATGGGTAGAGAAGGGATAGGTGGTCTATAAGGTATCCTGGGGTATTTTGACATCTAAAATTGTTATGTGCATTTTTCTAGTGTTTACATTTTGCCCTTTTTTGTTATGCGTCTTTGAATTAACAAGTTGAAAAACAAAAATAGATTCCTTGGTTGAAGGTCTATTTGCCCTAAGTATGGGAGGAGGTGTTCCCCCTCGAATCAAGAGTTGATGTGGTGAAATTGAAATTGAGTTAAGGTTTGATAAGTGGTATATGGTGAGTCATGAGGTTGGTGAAAAAAGGGTGGTTAGGCATTTGAAGTGAAAAAAAGCACACAAAATATAGTTAAGTGTGATATTCAAGATCAAACATAGACTAAGATTACCAATGTTGGTAAAAATAAGGTTGGTTCTAGAAGGACTGGTGATGGGGTAACTGGGCCATAGCACTAGGCATAGTTAATTGGGTTATTCCTATCAAGTCTCCTAGATAGGGTCAGTTTTTTTGTAGGTATTTGAAGTAGGAAGTGCTCTTAGGAAGACACAAAATGTTTGGTTGTGTGCTATGTGGTGTAAATTCAAATGTTCAACATGGCAAGGTAATCAATGTGGTCAAAAAGACCAAGTAAGGTCATCATCGAATGTGCGAATAGTTTAGGTCAAAAATGGCCAACATCAAGGTAGATGTGGTTAGATGGTTGGTTGGTTTCAATGACTCATTAAATCGAATACACATCTTTCTAAGTGATCATGAAAGTATAAGGGAGGTTAAATGCTCTGATTGACAAAGACCATGATGGCAAGATGGGTGTGTTTATGAACATAAACCCAATTCATGCTTTTATTTTGTTGTTAGTTCGATGGTTAAAAAAGGTAGCTTGATCACATAGTGTCAAGTAAGCTGGAAAATCCATTGATTTATAGAGGATAAAAGGGGATATGGATGATAGGTAGTGGGTGATAGGTAGGGTAACCTTATTATGAGGACATCTTGCCCCTTCTTTAGGTGACCTAGGAACCATGATAGACAAGTCCATGTTTTAATGTAAGGTGTAGATTAATCGATGTAAAAAGTCTACTAATGCTAGATTTGAAAGATTATTATGGATTTATTATTGTTGTTATTTTGATAATTTTGTGAATCTGATCGATGCAAGAAGCTTCAAATGATTGCTTTTGACAAATATGACTTAGTCATCCTACAAGGGAGTGGTCTACATTTGGGTTTATTAAATTTTGATAGTTGTCCTTCAAGGGATTAGTCTACATTAAGTTCAAGCAACTTTGATTGTTTTGGGGTAGCTTTCCTTTAAGGAGTTAGTCTACATGCTAGAGATGTTGACCTAAATGATAGTTTGGTATCCCATTATTTATATGTTGGTTTAGACATGGACTAGTTTATATAGGCCTAAGGTTTTCCTTTATAGAGGAAAATCCATAACACAAGGAGGTTGATGATGGGTAAAAGAGGTGGTTTAAGTATCAAAAACCATGGGAATCCATCCTAAAAAGGTTAAAAAGTACCATGAGGATAATTTCATGGGTAGAGTCATGGTATCCATGCTTAGGTTTAGGCTAAGTTTGTGATGGATAATCACATGATCCTATTTTTAATCAGTTGTCCTTAAAGATAAGGAGATGAAGATGATTGAAAAGAAGGGATGAGTTTAAGTTAGACACAAGATGAAAGGAACTTGGTTTAACTAAAGAATAGGTGCACAAATACAAAAGCATTTGAGGAAGGTGAGGTTCTGATATGCCCAAAACAATGCTTGCATAAATGGTTGATGTTAATCAGGAGAGTAGATGTCCCCCAATTACTTTCTAAAACTTGATTAGACGTGGAAAAGATTTAGATTGATAAAAAGGTGATGTTGGTTAGGTGATAGTTGGTGGATAAGGGTAATCTCCAATGGTCAGGGAGAAGGTGACTCCCAAATAGGTTGGGTGGTGTCCAAAAGGGTTGCCCCAATTTGGAATACCACTTAGTTCAGCTTGGGTTGTTGGAGAAGGTACTCTCCAAAAGATTGGGGGAGAAGGTTACTCCCAAATAGGTTGGTGGAGAAGGGTAATCTCTAATGGTTGGGGGAGAAGGTGACCCCAAAATGGTTTAGGATCATAAAAAATGTGAAAAAGGTGGCCCAAAATGACTAAGGTTGAAGTTATTTGGTTGGTTGGTTATTTCTCAAGTATCCAAGGTAGGATGTGATCCTGAGAAAGCATAAATGGTTGGTAAAGTGGATAAGGGTAATCTCCAAAGCTTAGGTAGGTTGGTGGAGAAGGTGAATCCACTAGGTAGGGAGAGAAGATGATTCTTTAATAACTTTAGTTGGGTGAAGGAGAAAGGTAATCTCTAATAGTGTAGGTTTGGTTGGGTGATAGGTTTGGTTTATAAGTTAAGGCAAAAAAATGCCAAGGGTTAGTTTGGTTAATTGTTAAGGTATGATTTCAGTTGATAAATGGTCAAAGCCTTATGGAGGGAAAGTTAACCCCAGTTTTCTCTTTCCATGGATGGTCAAAGATGGGAAATGGATCCCTAGGTGAGGTATTGGTTAATAAGATTATTTAAGAGTGGGGAAGATGACTTCATCCATCTCCAAAAAGGGGTTGTTAGTTGTTAGTTGCTAGTTGTTAGTGGTTAGTGGTTAGTAGGTCAAGTTTGTAGGTGGTGGTTTAAGTGGGATTTTTTCTATTTCACCAATGCTAGGAAAATATTGTTGGATCTAATTTAGGTAGGTTAGGGTAGGTTTGGTAGTTTTGATGGGTTGATCTTGGTATGGGTTGTTAGATTGGTTGGTTATGGTTGAGATAAAAGGCATGTTGATTTTGGTTGATTGATTTTGTGTAAAGGTTGGTATGATTGGTTGAGAGATGTAAGATAAATGGCTGAGCTAGTTAGTTATTTCCATGTGGGTAAGTGGAAGAGGTAAGTAGAAGAGGTTAGTTGGTTGGTTCCATGTGGGTAAGTGGAAGAGGTTAGTTGGTTGGTTCTATATGGGTGAGTGGAAAAGGTTTGTTGGTTGGTTCCACATGGGTAAGTGGAAGAGGTTGGTTGATTGGTTCCACATGGGTGAGTGCAAAAGGTTGGTTAGTTCATTCTACATGGGTAAGTGGAAAAGGTAGGATGTTTTCCTTGATTGTGATTTCAAAGGAAAGTTGAGAAGGTTTCACTTGGTTAACAAGTGGTTTGGTTAAAGGTTGGATTATGGTTTCCTTAGTTATAGGTTGACTAAGAACCAAATATAATGAATGGGCCTCATTATGTTGAGGGATTTGGTTATTGGTGTGCACAATAATGGGTGCAAAAATAGGTTCAATGATGGACTTCTCTTGAGCTAGTCAGCTAATCAATTGCTTTTATGAGGTTAATTGGTTTGATAGTTTTGGTTGAGTTGATAGGCTAGGTGGGTTTGATTGCTAGGGTAAGGTTGATAAGGTGGGTTGGTTTGATAGGTTAGGTAAGGTTGATAAGTTGGTTTTATGGTTGTTAGTTTGATGGATAAGATTATAGACCAAATCTTGGTGTTGAGATAAAGAGGGTTGCCTCAAAGTGGGTTGGGGTAGTTGATATGATGGTTAGGGTAGGTGACCCAATAGTTGATGAGGTTGGATAGACTGAAGTTGAGGTTGGTTGTGATAATTGTTAAGTTTGTATTGATGGGTTGTTGGTTGGTTATGATGATGGTTAAATGGTCATTGATAGGTTCTTACTTAATTTTAGTTGATATTTGATTGGTTTTAGGTGAGTTTTGATTGGTCATGGGTATTGGAAATAAATGACTCTACTTTGATTATCCATTCCATTGACATTGTAACTAGCTTAGGTGGTAGTTGATAGTTTGTTGGTTGGTTTTAGTTGACGTTTGATAGGTGATAGGTAGGGTTTGATTGATTGTGGGTGAATTTGGGTTGGTTTTTGATGAGGTTAGGTTGGTTTTAGGTAATGTTAGGAGCATAAGTGGCTCGTGATGCAAGGTATCACTCTAAGGCGAGATGGTTGTTCTATAAGATCCTAGAAAAGTTAGGATCTTCAGGAGAGAATATAGGTTGGATCCCCATTATACAAGGAAATGGAGGCAAGATGGTGTAAGGTTTATTTCTTACAACTCAAAACAAATAGAAAATAATAAAAATTTAAAAAGGCAAAACACACACTATAGTACATTACCTCCTAGGGTTCTTTTTAGTCTCTCTTTTGGCTTATACCTTAAGTTAGAAATAATGTTGGAAGACTTGGCTTGTAGAGTGGGTACTAGAAGAGAATCCTATTGTTGGTTTTAAGTTATATATGGCTCTTAAAATCTATATTGAAAGTTAGTATGTGTCTTTATGTTAGGGCCTACCCCCTCACTTCACACACCATAGTGATAAGGGTATCAAGTGCTTAGCCAATATATACTGATTTATAGAGTTTAGACTCAAATAGAGAGCTAAGTTTTGGCTTCTCTTCTTGGTAGTGAAGTCCAAATAATATATCTAAAGGGTGAAGGTTTACAACTAGGTGATGAAATCCTAGTCGGGCCTTATGCCAGGTGTTAATATATGTTGATTGATAAGTGGTTTGGTAGAGTGTGTGATAACAAGAGTAAAACTATGATTAATTAATTTTGATTTTAAGTTAATTATGTGAATTAAAGGAAGCAAGCAATAAATGTGTGAAAGGTTTATTTTAAGCCCAAAATAAATTTCATATTTCATTATATGATCATAGAATAGAGGAAGAAAGGGTCACCTAGATGATGTTAGGGTCCCACCAAATGTGCCAAAATATTTTACTGAAATTTTATTTTTTATCTATTTATAGAAGAAAGGTAAAACTAAAAGAGGGGTAGAGGTTAGTATAACTTGGATAAGGTGTGCACCTCCATAATCTAGATGGTTGTAGATACTATTCTTTAGCCTAGGAAGATGACCTATAATAAGATAGAACTAGAAAAGGGTTGTTTAGTTAGGTAGATGGGTAGATTGCCTAGCAAGCCAGATCCAAGAAGTGTGAGATATCTAGGAGGTTGTCAATCCAGCTTTTTATACAAGTTAATATTGAAAGGAAAGGTTGATAAGAAAGATAGCATAACATAAAAATACTAGATATAAAGAAATAAATACTTTACAAAATTAATGCTAGTGTTCTAAAAAAATAATATTTAAGTGAATGTTAAATCATTAAAGAAATGTTCATGTTAGGTCAAGTTATTATTTCTAGTCTATGAGGTGATAGGGGCCAATAAAATAGAGTTTTGGTTGAGGTTGTTGGTTGGTTGATAGGTTGTTGGTTTTTGGTCAAAAAATTTCACACATTGACCATCGATGGTCAAGGTGACCATCGATGGTTAAGGTGACCATCGACGGTTAAGGTGACTATCGACAGTTGAGGTGACCCACAACGATTAAGGCCAACCATCGATAATTAGAGTGACCATCAATGGTTACTATTGATAGGTCTAGTTCAAGTTGAAGGTTGGTTTGTGGTTTAGAGGTATGAGGGTATTACACATTAGGTTGTTGGGGTTTAGTTAATGGGTCAAGAGGTTTAAGTTAGCAGGTTAGAAGTGGTTTGGTTTAGGTAGAGGTATCAAAATGAAATGAAGTAAATGAATACATGAAAACAAATACTTAGCTTTGGTTGTTAAAGTTTATTAAAGATGTTGATGAAGCCTAGAGGAATTTTGGTAGAGTAATGGTGCCTATGGTTACAAATTAATTTTGGTAGAGTGTTAGGTCTCTTTTCTATTAGCTAGTTGGCTAGAAGGAAGACCTGAAAAAGAAAATCTTGATGAATAAGTCTGACATTGATTGTCCCTTCAATTTCACCTCTTGTTCCCCTCCTTTTATAGGCAAAGAGAGATGGAGGTAGAAGGTTCCATATGAGGTTTTGGTTGATGATTTTGAGGCTTATGATGAGTTACCAAATGAAAAAGGTGGATATATAGATAAGATTGTGTTATGTTAGCTTGCATAGCTGGTGTTTGTATAAGAACAAGGAAGACCTAACTGTTGATGGTCAACCTAATCATCAGTGATCAAGCTAACTGTTGACGATATAGTATATGAAGTAAAAGTGGTCGAGATTAGTTAAAAAGGGTGGGCTTAAGGTTAAGTTAGTAAGTTTGTGAGTTTAGTTAACTAAGTAGCTAACTAGACTCATGGTCTAATGCATTGGTTAGTGGGTGGAGCAGGGTTAGGTGGTTCGTAAGGTATCTTGAGGCATTTTGACATCTAGAACCATTATGTGCATTTTTCTAGTGTTTGCATGCACATCATAAAAATTATCTTCCTCATAGATAGGGTCATAAGAGACCCCATTACGATTGTACCTTTGCATCATATCTAAGATATTTTTCTCTATGTTTGGTAAGATTTGTAATGTGTTTTGTAAATGTTTAAAAAGGTGTGTTTTCATTTTCTCCAAATAAGTGACAAGGCAAAAAGAGATTATAATAAAGAAGGTGGAATAGTACCTGTTGTATTAAAATGGGTGTTTTTGGTTATGGGCCTATTCACATGCCTACCTAGCCATCTAGATCAGATCTAGGCTTGTCCTAAAAGAGGCATAGGCCTGGACTTCTTATGACACTCAAAATTTATCACTCGATTGCACTGGCATCACTATACATAAGGTGCAATCCTTATATTCTCACCCAAAGTGTAGCATAGAAGGGATTAGGGTTTATTAGGTTAGTTTTGTCATGGCACAACTCTAATCTTCTTGGGTCTAGTTAGTGCAATGATAGTCATGTGCTCATAGGTGCAAGCCTTGGGTTTCATGGGTTTAGAGGCATTCAGGTGCTTGAGAGGCAAAGGTTGATCTGGTTGAGGGATTTGGTCATAGTCTTGCACTCAAGTGTGGGTATTGGTTTAGGGTGTAGGGCTTCAACCATACTTAGCATATTTGGTGTCAAGGGTGAAAGATTCATTATTAGTTATAGGTTTTCCATGAATTAACTAGGGTAGAAACTTATGATGGTTCAATGTACATTTAGAAAAATATGATATGCAATCAATAACCATTTAAAGACTTAACAAAATTAGTCATTTAAATTTTTTTGAAAAACATTATTCATAAAATAGTTCTAATAACAATGCATACATATTCCACATAAATGGAACAAGTGCTCAACTTAAACTACCTAGGCTCAAAGGTGAGCTTGGGAGTTATAAAGGGGAGCACCAAAGTGCATCCTAAGATAATTTCTAAACTTAATCAATCTTCTCATAGTAATTTTTTGGTGCTTCATTACTCCCATTTTTCATCCTTAAACTAAACTTGGCTTTCTTTTATAGGCTTCACAGCATCCTAGGTTCATAGAGAATGGAGCACATTGACTACTGAGCTAGCACTAGAGGTACACATCCCACCACCTCAACTATGCTTTACCTTTATTGTGTAATCGATGTCCCATGCACACACTTCCCAATGCTACATGATTCAAAAAGGATCTTCTTGTCTTAAATGTTTATTTATTGTCTCATGCACTTGGTTCTTGATGCAACTTGAAATCATTAACTCCCAACTAGTTGGTGCCACTAGAAAACAAAAATAGCAACCATCCAGATAGTTGCCTTGCACCTAGGTGTTTTTCAAGTTAGCAGAGATCCATTACTTAGTATGAAATGGGGCCCAAAATTACCCCATTTAAAAATTTTAGTCCATCCTTGGACTAACCTTCTAGAACCTTAACTACACAAAATTTAGGTGCACTCTGATGTAGTTCTATCTTGAAGTCATCAAAGCCTTGGATTGTGAGCTTGATTTTTTTTTATGGTGCTATTTATCTCCATATAGGTAGCCTTAAACATGGGCATGTCTATTTTTTCAAGTTATTTCCTAAATGCCTCCATAATTTACTTATATTATTATACCCCACCATCCAGGATGGCTCCTTGCTCACTCACCTTTGTCTAGAAGGTGCAGAAACATTCCTCCAAGTCATGCTCTTGGGTATTCAAATAGGTTCTTAACATATTCACTTATGCCATTATATATGTTTTCTCAACCTTGATAATAGTGAATTCTCACTTTATTAATACATCCTTTTCTCCCTTTGCCTTCTGGAGGTACACATCAATGACTAAAATTTGGGTGAAAAAGTTGTAAAAGATGACATCAGCATCATCTGCATGCTCTTTCAACTTTACAAAGAGGTCCTCTACCTAACTGAGATTTTTGTTGAGTTCCTTCTTCATTGATTCATAAGGGTCCTCTTTCTCTTCATACACTAGATCCATTTGAGGGATCATCTATTCAACTAGTGCACACACCTTATCCATGTCTAAAAGCTAGGAAGTGTTGATACCATCCAAAAGGGATGGTTTTACCTCTTCAACACACTCAACTAATTCCTTAAGATTTAGCTTCATGGTGTTGAGTTATTCTTCTACTTTAAGTGCAATATATTTCCATTTAGTGGCATGAACATCATTAATGATGTTCTTATGCACCACCTCAAAGGCCATCTTAAGGAGGGTATTAGCTAACCTTATAGGGTTCATGTCCCAAGGGTTGACCAGCTAGTAGTCATGCCATTCTTATGGCTTCTCAGTGCTTCATAATGCCTTGGTAGGTACCTTAAAGTGAGGCTCATCCATATAAAGATAAAGTGTGAAGGACACTTAATGGTGAATCAATGTTTTTATATCTCTAGAGGGCATATACTCCAACATGTATAAGTCTTTATCAAGTGTATATCTCTTCTACACCTTTTCCTAATATCTTGGCTCAAATTCTTCTTGCTCAATAGCTAGTTCCTTCTGATCCTATGGCTCTTCATTTGCTCTACTCTCTTCCTCAATGCCTTCTTCTTCTTCCTTTTCTTGTATGGATTCTTCTTCTTTAGAATTTTCCCCTTCATCTACTTGTTCTTATTTCTCCTTGGTGCGAACCTCTATAGGTCCCTTCTCAGCACTAGTATGTTCTTCACCTTCTTTCTCTATTTTCTCCTTTGAGGTGATAACATCACCTTCTATTTCCTTAGGCACCCCTTCAATACTAGGGCATGCATGTTCTATAGCTTCCTCTACTAGACTGGTTTTGGTGCTATGTACCTCTACAATTTTTTCCTTAATGGGTCCCATGCATGTGGCAACCCTCTTCTCTTTTTTTTCCTTCTTATCCTTCTCCTTCTGGGCTATTTTTATTTTTTCCTTCCTCTTATTGATGATTTTGGTGGTATTATCCTCTTTAGCCCTTATCTCCTCAACCTCCATTTTATCAATTTCCAATTGGGACATGCCCTTGGCCATCATGACTTTTCATTTGTGGTGTAACTCTAGCACCACATTGATGTGATCTTGATCCAATCCCATGCCCTTATATTTATGATTTAACTCTTCTTTATTTAGTGTGCTCGATGATCCTACTTCTCTAAGCACGGTAGCGATGCATCCTTGGAGAGTCTTCTATACTTATACCATGTTGGGATCTTCATTTGTTCTTCCTTCCTCATTTCTTAGTTTCTCTTTTTCAACTCTCATGCCTTATAAATGTCTATGTCACTGAGGCCAAGCTTTTGCCATGATTTTCCTACCTCTCTTCTTCACTTAGGGGTGGTGGGGAAGTTTCCTCACTAGATGAGGAGTCCTCTTCAAGCACAATATACACACCCTTCCCTATTTTTTCCTTCTCTAGTTCTTCATATGCCTCTATATCTGCAAGCGTGATAGTGGGCATCACAGATGGGAACTTTGGATTCTTTTTCTTCTCCTTTGTGATCGAAAAAGTCTTTAGTAAGAACTTCACATGCTTATTTATTGGGGCCAATGGGGATGATTCATTTCCTAAGGGAATCTTGAACTTTATGCACTCCTCTATTTCTTCTAGTGTCTCCCCTTTCTTCTTCTTGGGAAAATTCCTTGTTTCAATAGGATTCAGCATGTCTTCACTACCAATCCTAATGGGGGGTCATTTCTTTGCTCAATGTTAGAACTAGGACCCTTCCTTCTAGGCTTCATCTCATAGTAGATCCTATGGATGTAGCCAAGTATGGTCACTTCTTGAAGAGGGTGGATATCAGTGTGATATGAGTCATCTTCTTCATCCCTTTTTTCCTTCCCATCTAGATGCATGAACTAGTGCCACAACTTATTTCTCTCCATATCTAGTTCCCTTATTAAAATTTCCAATTATTGTATATTGGGTATTATTTTTAATGCATCCCCAAAATATTTGTCTGAGAATGCATATGGGAGATTTATCCATCTCGATATGTTACCATCAGCCATTAATAAATGTACTATGAAAAAATTTTGCATCATAGCAAAGGTTTTCATCCCATACATACTCTTAGGGAGCTCCTGCGAGATGCACCACTTGATCTTGAATTCCTCTATATATTTATCACACCATATCATCATGTGTGCCTTATACTTTGCATTATAGGAAATGGTTCAAGTGAAATATTTGTATTTTTGCACTGGGGAGTCATTGTGCTCTATAAAAATATAGAGATTATCATCATCCCCATCTGGTATGCCAATCTCCTTCATGACTATCAAGATGAGAATGGAGCCCCACCTGAATGTCCCCTTTATCATGTGGAATTATAGCATGTTCTTCATAATCCCCTTAGTGATAAAGTTGAAAATTTTGAACTTGATGCCCTACACCATATGGTATGTGATGCAGAGGTATGTTTTTATTACATCAGTCTAATGACCATTGGGGAAAAGTTTTGAGCTCACAAGATGCGAGTCTTCCCTCATGCTTGGGTCCTTCCAATATTTGATGGGGAAGGTGAATCCCCCCTTTTAGTAACTTAGAAGTTTTTCTACTTGTTCCACCTCTTCATCATCACCCATCATCTCATGGATGTCTTTCTTGGTGTTTGGGAGCCCAATTATCTTTCTAATGAGGTACACTGATATCTTCATTCTCCTCCCCATGAAGTAAATGTGGTTTCCATGGACATGAGATAAAAGAGATTACACTAGCTCTTCAAGCTTCCCAAAACATGGCAACTCATATAGTTGAGTTGCATTAGAAGCTATAAACTTATCTCGAATTGTGATGGAAAAAAATGCCATGCCCTATTTCATCTTTCTCATTATATCTACCATATAATCTGATGTCAAGTATTATGCATAGTTGGAAGTGTGATGGTTGTACTCCATAAGCTAATAAGTGTGCATAAATTAATGATAATTTTCCCCCACCAAAACCTTACAGAGAAACTACATGACTTGATATTACATCTTAGTCAACACCTTAGGGTTGACTTGTGCAATTTTGACCCCCTCTACCTATGGTTCTATTATTCTTGTAGGGGCCACTTCTATCACCATGCATGCTCACTTTGGACTTTATTACTATATATCCATTCCCTTTCACTTCTTTCCCATCCTAAATCTACTGTTGTTGAAGCATGGAAGGTTAAGTTTGCGAAAACCTCAAATTACTACTAGTGATTCATAGTTGCAAGAATTATGATTGTATTTTCAGATCCAAGCTTCACAATTTGTTAATGGCATCCTTGGAAATAACCCACTTTTTATGTTGCTTATTTCCTACTAAAAGTCCTATCCACCCCCTTCTAAATCAAACTCACCATGAGCTCAATTCCTTCAACTTCACAATTGTTCACTCTAGGTGGCTGGGGGTGTTTGGATTCTTGATCTAGTAGAGTTTTTATTGCTTTGATTCTCTGGTTCACTAGTTCACTTCAGCTCTCTTCATGTTTCAAGTTTGAAAAAAGTTTTTATAGGAACTCAATTAACTATGTGATGTTTTATACACTATTTTCAACTACCATGTTTAATACAGGTGTGTTAATGGCATGGTAAAGTCTAGATTTCTTGAACTCTATGAAAATCCATGAAATCCACAAAAATAATCTACCACCAACTCATTTATTGTGGATCCTTATGCCTCTATCATCACCATATTCAATGCTCCTAATGGTATTTTCGTGAAGTGACTTGTGGTTCAAATGGTCACTTCATGCTCAATTCTATCTAGATGTTAGTTATCCATGACAATTCCCCTTTTATGTTTTGTTTTCTTGGCATGACCTTCACTTTTAATATGGTAACTTGGGTGTAGTGCCTCACATGCATGTGATTTAGCTTCCTTGGTTCCACCTCTTCTTATTTCACTTCTATTTCAAATGCACTTATCTATCTTGGTTGGTTTCTTGTGCTTCATCTTTGGCTTGGCCTATCCTACCCCATACAAATCCCTTGCACTGGTCCTCTAGCACTTTATTCTTTTTTTTTCCTTACACATGATCACATGGTGAATTTTCACTATCTTTCTTATGCATGATCAAGTTGTGCATCATTAATTGGTACCTATTTTGCCTAAGTTTGGTAACCTCCTTGTACCAAAAACTTAAGTGTTTAGCCCTAGGTGCTTGGAAAGAAAGTGGGTTTGACTGACCTAAATAGAATTATACGTGACCTCCATGACCTTATAATTAGTCTCTTGTGCACCTAGATTTTTTGCATCTTCTTTTTGAGTCTAGTGAGTTTCATGCACCCACCACTTAGATGTCTGGCTGTAGGCACATTTAAAAAGTGAAAGGGATTGACTCACTTTATTATATTTATGTGTGAAATATAATTATACTTTCTTAGTGGGATTTATAGCATCACTTCTACACTCTTTACACTATTTCCTAAGAGAAGCAAAACAAAACACAATAGTTTGACTTGCACCAAAAATTATGCTAGTCATCTCAACTCAAACCGACTAGTTATCAAGAGTTCAATAGTATTATGGTGCAAGTGCCACCCTATTGCTGATATGGCTTCAACCTATTTCCACTGAAATGCCCATGGATTATTTCACTAGTCAGAGTGTGAAACTTGCATGTGCCTATCTGTAATATGTGGTGGATGATATAGGGAACCATCCACCTTATCTATAGTTTGCCTATATTCTTGAAATACTTGGAGTCATAAAGTAAAATTAATGATCCTTTTACTATCACCTTATTCTTTATGTGCTTGTCGTGCTAGATATTTTGGTGTACCTTTTCTATCTATTGGCTCTATTTTGCTTAGGTACACATCTCATCTAGGCACTTTAAGTCCTCCAACCTTGTATTTAGTGATTGACGATCATCTATCCAACCAACTCACATGATGGGAAATGTTGGCACCAAGAACTCCATTGGCAAGGTTGTCTCAGTGTTAAACACCAGTTGAAATGGTGTAGCCTTATTTGGGAACTTATATATTGTGTGATATGCCCATAACACTAATGATACTTGATCATCCCAATCCTTATGACCAGCATTACATATCTTTGTGAGGCATGTGCCTAGAATTTTGTTAAATGCCTCAGCTATGCCATTTGTTTATGGATGATATGGAATCATCTTATGGTGCACCACCATATACTTAGCCAATAGGATGTACATCATTTCATTAATGAAGTGAGTGCCCCTATTGCTAGTTATACTGATTGGGCAATTACTAGCTTATGATTTTTTCCCAAATGAAATGTGTGGTTGTTGTAGTTGTACAATATTTGGTCAGTATGGCCTCGACCCACTTGGTGAAGTAATTTATGGCCATTAGGATATACCTTACACCTGTGCATCATGTTGTAGGAGTTATGATCCCAAAAACATTAATGTCCCATTTCTTGAATGGCACCTAGGCAAGAATGGGGATGAGAGGCATCTTATCCTAATGGTTAAGTTTCCCCATGCATTGGTATATATCACAAGCCTTGGCATAGTTCTTCATATCTTAGAACAAGCTTAGCCACCACAAGCTTCATTGTAGCACTTTTCTTATCATTGTGTCTCTAGTGCAAATCCTCCTGTTATGCCTTCATGCACCTCTTGAAATATTAAGTCTCTTTCATGCTCTAAGACACATTAGCATATCACTTCATCTCTACTTAAATTATATAGTTTTCTACTGATGACTTGAAAGGGGGCAGAATGAACTACTAGTTGTTTCTTTTCTTTATTCATATTAGTTTAGGGCGTAACTCTAGATGTTAGAAAGGCAGTGATCTCTACCAAATTTTCAAGGACATATTGGAATCAGTACATTTTCATGTCTAACATGTCATCCTCAATAGGTGCTACTACATTTCTAGAATTGATGTAGGATAAATGGTCTGGCCCTAAATTCTACTTTCTACGCTTAACCACAGTGGAAAATTGGAACTCCTTGAATAGAACTATCCATCTATATATATGCCCATGTAAAAAAATCTTATTCATGAGGTACTTGAGCACCTCATGATTAGTGAAAAATATTAATGGGGTTGCCAACAAATATTGTCTAAATTTTTGTAAGGCATAGACCATGGTGAGTACCTCACACTCTATGGTTGTATAATTCTAATCTACTGAGGTTAACTTCCTCCTAGTGAAGGAAATGGGATGATTTATTTTCCCTTTGATAGGTTATGCAAATATTGTGCCAATTATAGATATAGAGGCATTAACATGGACATGAAAAGGTGTTTTCCAATTGAGAAACTATAAGATATGCATATTATCTAATAAGAGCTTTAGGGTCTTCAAGACCTCCTCTTGTACTTCACCCAAGTAAAATGGTCCATCCTTGTACATAATATTTTTTAGTGACACAATAATCTTTGTATAATTCCTTATAAATTTAATATAATATCCATAGTGGCCAAGAAAGCCACAAACATATTTTTGTGTGGAAGGAGTTTACAGTTGAATGATGATGGCAATCTTCACTATATCAATGAGAAAACCATCCTTACAGATGATGTGCCTGAGCAAGATTCTAAAAAGTGTGGTGAAGATGCACTTCTTCATGTTTAGGGATGTCTATAACCACCTAAAAATCTCAAACATTAGGTGTAGTTTGTTATAATGGTCCTTCACAAGGCCATACACCATCCAATTATCCAGATAGACTTGGAAGAACCTATGGATGAAATCTTTGAACATGGTGATCACCACTTTGGAAAACATGGTGGGAACATTATTAATTCCAAAGGGCATCATGTTGTAATAAAAATAACCTCGTTCAATCACAAATCTTATTTTAGGCTTATCATCATCCTCAATCTAGACTTGGTGGTAGCTAGAGAGCTCATTAGTAAAAGTGTAGATATCACAACCTACAATACCTTCCAAGACTTTATCAATGAATGTTGTTGTGAAAGGGTCATTGACAAAAGTAACATTCAACATTCTAAATGTGAAAGTGCCTATCTTTCTTGATGCTTATTTCCATTGAGCTCACCCACTTGATTTCTTGCATAGGGTAAATGTCTCCTACGTCTAACATTGCATTGATCTCTATTTTCAACTTCACACAAAGATTGGGATTCATCTGATAGGGATGCTTTTTGACTAGTTTTATGCTATTAATTAGCTTGATTCTCATATTTATTAGGCATGGATAGGTTTCCTTCATATCCTAATAAGTCCTAGGAAAAAAATCTTGGAATTCCTTCAAGAGGTCTATAATTCACATCAGCGTTGTGTTAGACCAATAGGCACATAGAGTAGCCATCTTTGGCTCTCCTTCTACACTGATATCCAATTTGATGGTCTTGAGTGGTGCATGATATGGATCATTCCTCTCCTTGTCAGAATCCTTGACTTTATAGGTTCCCTCTATTGTTTCAATGTGAAGATGAATGGTTTATTCTTTATTGGGGGTGTTATAATCTAATTGGCATATGAGCTTTCTTTTGGCTATCTATGTTTTCTAGTAGCACTCCTTTCAATTTTCATCATCTTCCTTACCAGAGTCATTTTTGAGTTTTTATTCCTCAAAGAAGGTTAGGATCACTAACCCTTTTTCTCTAAACATGTTTTTCAAGCACTCCTCAAGGATTGTGGTGTCTTTAATTACTACCCTTTGAATCACTTAGAATAGATCAACTAGTTCCAAGTTTTGCAAAGAAAAGGAGAAGATATGCACAGACCTATCCTTAAGGACTTCCTAATTATATGTCTCTCAGCACGTCTCATTAACCACATACCATGCTTTCACCCATATCTTAAGAGTCTTATAAAATGTGTACACCTATAAGTTCTTTGGGGCAATCATGTTACATTCAGTCCATGTCTCTTCACATAGGTACACATGCACTATGGGGTTAGAGTCATTATAGTATACCAGGATATCTAATTTGTCATTACTCCTCCCAAATTTAGTACACATGGTTGCCTTTACCTTTGGCCAAGTTGGTAAATTAGACCTTTACACTACCCATCAATGCATGATAGTGATCCTCAAGGTGTACACAAGTGTACCCATTCTATCTATCTCTTTGGGTACACGTGCTTCAAGGTCATTGGCATACCTTTCTATTGGGTTACTTATTTCAAATTTTGGGAGTGCTACAATCTTACCTTTGCTTAAGTAAATTACCCTTTTTTCTCTCTTGTCTTTGCATGGGGCCCATCATTTTAGAGCATGATCAATCTAGATCCAAACAGTCCTTACAAGTGTTGGTGATTTTATGTGTACCAAGAAACATCTATGACCCATGGCCTCATACACTTCTTCAATCCATTAGTCACAAGTGATGTTGGTGGTATCCAACGCTGACTACCCATCTTCTTAGGAAAGCACTCCCTGATCAGAAGTGTAAAGATTTTTTATGCCTTGCACCATGATGTTATAAATATGGTTTATCTCATCCTCTACATTAATTCTCTCCGCATAAATGGATCCTTGGTCACTTGAAAATGGGATTACTACCATTTTTTTCATTCTTAAAGGTCATGTATCACTTCTTGAAACACATATCTACATTATTGGCATAGCACCAAGGCTTTCCTAGGATCACTGAGTAGTTGTCCTATTTTACTAACTCAATAACCTTGAAATGAACATGGAATGTAGCACCCATAATATATAAAATGGTTCTTTACATAATTATGATCATCTATGCTTGGGTCTTGTTGGCCATGAAGATTACATGGGGAGAGGGTCTTAGGATTGGCCTACCCATCTTCTCCCAAGCATTCTTAGTCAAGATATTAACCTTAGTACCACTATAAATCAACACCTCACAGATGAACCAACCATCTATGTTATCATTCACTAGAAATTCTTGGTTATACTCTATGTTCTAAATATGCCTTACTTCACATGATCACTTCATATGTGGCGTATCAACTTCAATTTCTTGGGGCTTAGCAACTTCATTTAGCTTCTTCCCTACATGCCCTAAGAGCAATTTTTTTAGTAGGGGAAGTATCCCATCTATTTTTAGGAGGCATAGGATATATGTTAGCTCTTATACCTTAGCCTTCTAGTTATCTATCTTTCTATATGAGGCAGTAGGCTACACTTTGAGATATATAATTAGTTAGAGTTCTTATAAATTATGTATTACACTAATGGCTTATTATAGGACATCCCTTTGACACACTAGGTCAAGTTAGGGTGAAAAGTTTAGCTCAGGCTAAGCTATACACTTAATGTGACATGGTTCACCATATTCTAAGTGCAGCTCTTATGTTGGCATAGTTGGTGGATGAGTGGTGAACCCACTCTATGTGGTTACCTACACCTTAATTGCTCTAGGTAGGTTGGCTACACCTTTAGATCCCACTTTGTATCCTTAATCTCATGTTTTATCATCGTTCTACCTCTATTAGTGCCCATTTTTCCTTAGGTTATCTTTTTTTACAAGTCAAGGTACTCTTTGATCACATGCAATCCTTGACAATACCTGCACATTAGATATATTGGGTATTCACATTAATAGTGTTTAGTCAACCCACACTTTTAGCATGATCATAGTGGGAATCTTCCTCTACTGCATCCTCCACCTCTCCCTATGACATCTCTTTATTTCCCATATCTAGCATTCTACTGGCCATAACCCTCATTTCCTTAGTTCACCTACCCTCCATCTATTATAGTTGTATGTCATGTACCTCTCTTTATGTTCTAGCACATTTCATCAATCACTCAATAGTCAATTGTGTTGTGAGTGTAGGCATCACATAGCTTGTAGTAGATGGTGATGCTGACCTAATTGGTGTATTATAGCAATGGGTAGTTACAAACATCATGCACCTCATGACAAACTTCATAGATGATAATTAGTACATTCACATTCTATCGAGGGTAGTTATTTCTATTATGACCCTCTATCTCATAATCAATGCACCACAACCTGCTTTGAACATCTTGAAATGAACTAATAGTCAACTTCTATAGTTGGGAGGCCATGGATGCAATCTATATCTCTATGAATGGGTCGATGCCTATATTAGTGTTCCCAACCACCTTGGCTTTGAGCACAACTTCTAATGCTTCTTGAGGGTCCATGAATGTTTTTATGGATAATACCCTTCTGAAAAGCACTAGTAGTCCTCTAATGAACCATTTTACATTTTAGGATGGGTGAGTATTATAAGGGAGCTTAGAGAGGAGCATCTTGAATCTAGCATCGTATAAGTGCACACTTTTTGATAATCCTTGGTTTATCTCCTTGATCATTATAATGCTCTGCTACACAAATTTAGGTATATCAAACTCCTTCAGGAAAGCTCCCTTCAAGGTGTCATAATAAACCATAGCTTATTTAATATCAAACTTCTTATACCACATATGGGTAAAATCAAGAAAAGTTGTCACAAACAGAGTTTCCTTGTACTTGGATTGAGTTATTCCCTGAGCACATCATTATAAATCATACTTGTGTACATGTTCTATGGCATTTTCCATGCCTCAGTACTCTGGCAGGTGCATATCTGTCTTGTACTAAATCTAGGGATGGGGAATAACCTATGCTTGAAGTGTTTCTCCTCTTAGTGCTTATCCTGGTATTGGTCCTCTAATGCCACCAGCCATTATGCCAAGTGTTGTTTTGGTGGTTACTATTGGTAATACAAAAGAATATGGCATCATACTACCAAATAATGGTGTGGGGCCACTTCTTATGGGTTATTTCCTAAGCTACATTACTGACATTGGTTGAATTAGGATACCTGCACTTAGGTTCCTTTTAGTTGGGTTGGTGCTTCACAATTTTAAGTTATCTTCACTTACCTTTTTGTACGAGATGACTTTTTCAATTACAAAGTTCTAGTTTAAATTCACAAAGAGATCAAAATCTACATCAGCAATAAGGTTAGTTATCAATCTTCTACTTTCCTTTGGGGAATATAGTGCATGATCTTGCATCATAGGTTTAAAGGGGGTAGGTGCATCTAATGCATCTCTAATGGTCAAGTTCTGAAGGGACCCCAACCATTCATCCACCAACTATGGAGCTTGTTCTAAGGCTTCGAGGGCTCCTTCCTCTAGACATAGATGCCTTTCAAGAGATCATTCCCCATGCCCTTCTCCCTTAATATGGGTCCTCTTATCACTTTTAGGTTTTAGATATTCTATCAATCCATATATCTTATTATTATGATCATGTCACCTAAGCTCTTGATTTTTAATTTGATCATCTCCTTCCATTGTTCCTCACCTACACATACCCTTCTTCCCCATTACACTACTCATACGTGAAAGGACTTAGCCTTCCATCCTTACTATTTTGAATCCATAATCCACCATCATCTCCTTGAGTTTGGTGTTGAGTTCTTTCAAAAATTCACCTCTAGGCTCACACAAGAAATGGTACTCTACTTCTTTAGGGTAGGAGTACATTGATTCCACAAACTCAAGCATATAGTTATTTAGTTCCCCTTACCACCATTTTTTGGTGGCTTTAGTCTAGGTGGCATCCAAGTTCTCAAAATTATTTAAGCACTCTTTCATCCATTTAAGGTGTTATTCATATCTTTTGTTTATATGGGTTACATAAGTAGCCAACCAATGGTATACTTTATCTAGTATTTCATAATATAACACTTTGTACAGGGCATCATACAAGTGGTTATGGACCTAATTCTTTGGGTTCTACCTTCTACAAGTCAGATGACTCAATGCAAAGCTATATTCCACTATTTCCAGCTAGTGCTCAATGTTATCAAGGGAGAGTGAGAGAATTATCTTGATACACCTTTGAAACAACAAAATTTAATAGTCCTGGAAACAAAACCAAAATGTTATAGTAAAATGGGTGTTTTTAGTCATGGTCCTAGTCATGCACCTAACTAGCGATGTAGATTAGATCTAGGCTTATCTTAGAAGATGCATAGGCCTAAAATTCTTATGGAACTCAATATTTAGCATTCAACTATGATGGAATCACTATACATAAGGTGTAAGCCTTATGTTCTCACTCGAAGTGTAGCAGAGAAGGGACTAGGGTCTATTGGGTTAGTTGTGTTGTGGTGCAACTCTACTCTTCATGGGTTTGGTTGTCACAATGATGGTCATGAGTTCATAAGCATAAACCTTATGTTTCATGGGTTTATAGGCATTCATATGCTTGAGGGGCAAAGGGTGATCTGGTTGAGGGATTTGGTCATAGTCTTGTGCTCAGGTGTGGGTATTGGTTTGGGGTGCAAGGCTTTAACCACACTTAGAATATTTGGTGTCAAGGGAAAAAGATTCATTTTCAGATATTAGGTATGCCATGAATGAGCTAGGGTAGAATATTAAGATGGTTAAATATTCATTTACCAGAATATGATATACAATCAATAACCATTTAAAGGCTTAACATAGTTATTTAACTATTTACACAAAGAATTCTTCATTAAATAGTTATAATAAAAGTGTATACATAGTCCACATAAATATATAAAGTTCTCAACATAAATTACTAAGGCCCATGCTCACAGGGGAGCTTGGTCATTACAAAGGGGAGCACCAAAGTGCATCCCAAGGTAAGCTCTAAACTTAATCAATCTTCTCACAGTAATTTTCTAGCACTTCACTACTCCCATTGTTACTCCAACTTCAACTAAACTCATCTTCCTTTTATAGACTTCAAAGCATCTTAGGTTTATGGGGAATGGATCACATTGACTACTAAGCTAGAGTTGGTAGTACACATCCTACCACCTCCACTATGCTTTACCTTTATTGTTCAATCACTATGCCATGCACCCACTTTATAATTCTATATGATTCAAAAAGGAGTCACTTGTCTTAAATGGTTGATCACTATCTAGTGCACCTGGTTCTCAATGGAGCTTGGAGTCATTAGCTTCCATCCAGTTGACTCCATTAGAAGATAAAAATAGCAATCATCTAAATATTTGCCTCGTACCTAGGTATTTGTTGAGTATATCATCATAATCCCTATGCTGACAAGGTTGCTTCATATTATTTAAATCCATCTATATACATACTATTAGGAGGATTTTAAGTGATAATCCAAAAATAAAATCACATGAATTAGTAGGGTTTTTACAACCCCCCTTCTCCCAAGATATTGTATGATGACACGGACCTTCGAGCTACTTGTCCTACATCAAAAATATGTCCATGATAAGTGGGGTTATTCTAAAACTAAAATTTTTTACAATCGAGATGGTCCCAAGTGTGATTAACACTAGATATGTCTCATGTTAATTGAGTTAATACTAATTAACTTACTATGTAATGGTATATTCCTTTTCATAGTGATTCCATTCATGTGCTACTTAGTGTAATCCCCTAGTTAACTAGACTTGACTCAGGTTTTCATTATGATTGGAGAGGTTATCCACTCAAATCCCTGGAAATCATAATATATGTGCCCTAATTTATATACTCCACCATGTAGTGGAGTTGAAACAATGTTAAGATATGAAACCCTAGATCAAAACTTCCCTAAATAACTCATGAAGAAGCTATGAAATCCCTTTCATAACCAAATTCCATAAAATAAAACTAATTAAAAAGATTTTAGAGGTTGATTTTATATCACCCAAACCATATGGGTTTTGGGGAGAGCCTTGACAACATTCTTTTCATGCCTTGGACAAAGGCACAATTTTAAGGAAGAAGTACTTTTGGTCACCTGAGTTCCCTAAAGGGGATGGGGGGAGAGCATACATGTGTCATTCATTTACGTAAAATACACAAGTATAAAATGGTCTATCATAAAACAACACACTTCAAAGAATTTGAAATTTAAGCAAATGTTTATTTTATGCACCAAATTGAGATGTTTGTGAAGTTTTTGGCCCCTTGGCCTTAGTTACAAACTTTTAAAAACTCTCATAAAACATTTAAACAAACCATCTAAATTCATTTTAAGCACCAAATAAAAAATTTCAATATCTAAGCATGTTCAAGTTTGGCACTTTTCCAACATGTGACTTGTAATTTGTATAGGGTTTCATTTAGCTTTGAAACATAATTTCCAATGAAACAACCAAGATTTGAAAACTTGCCCTTGAGTCCTCTATTTTTATTACATAGACACCAATGTCAGTGAATAGTGACTGATGTTGGTTATAACAAGACCGATGTCGGTCATAAAAGAACTAATTCTAGTTACCTATGAACCCTTAGGCAAAAAATGTTTTGCTAAAAAACTTTTGTTAGCCTAAGGTTAGTATAAAATCTCTCGCAAAGCTCTAGATCATGAAATAAAAAATTTATATAGAGAGTTTAAAAACCAAAATATCAATTTTTAATCTTTAAGAAAGTCTAAAAATCTAATTTTATTATCATGTTCTACCCTACACCAGAACTGATGTTAGCTTGATGCTAGTTACATAGAACTGATACTAGTCACTGTGTAAACTGTGTCAATAAAGAACCAAAACACAGAAAAAAAAATGTAAAAACTTTATTTTTAAGGAATCTTTAGGAATTTTTAGCAATTATAAGAATGCCAAGTTGATCTCCTTACTTGAATGAGATGTGTTTTCCCATCGGGCATGTCAAGATGTAGAGATGGAATCGAAAGATAGTTAAATCAAGTATTAGTCAAGAAAACTCAAAAAAAATGCATAAGAACATAAATAGCTAATCCAACTCCTTTGAAGATGTTTTAAAATTGACAATTAAGAGCTAATGAAAGAAAGCACATATACAATACATTCCCAAGATCATCCCATCATCCAAATGTATCTCAAAACATGATTTTCCCCTTGATTTGGTGCTCAAGTCTTTACCAATGATTTAAGGAAAATCTCCTCCATCATCTCAAGTGCACCAATGAAACTAGGCACATGATATCAAATCAAATGTATGCATATCTTAAAGCTATCCTATTGAAAATTAAGAATTATAACACTACACATAAATGGCTTATGGAGATAATTTTGCATAATAAGTTTACACAAATTAAGCTTTAAAATGGTGGTCTTGCCCCTCTTATTTATATATTTTTAAATTTGATCATGATCAAACATGACTATCAATATTGAGATCAAGATGTGTGGCCATGAATTAATCCAATTTTTTATAATTAATCCATAAATACCCTCATAAATATTTGGAAGGAAGTGGCATTAAAGAGGCATTGGAGACCCTAAATCTTATATTTGTTACATTTATAGATTATGGATGCGACCCCATAAATGATGTCATTTGATGATGAAAATATTAAGAATCAATTTCCACCTAAAATATATTCAATAACTTCCATGGATTTTTTACTTAAGCTCATAATTTGGATTATTTTGCCTAAGTGAGATTAATCAAATTTTTTGCAATTCTTTGGAAATTGGTTGCACATAATTAATTAAACTAGTCATAATGTCATATTACTAGGTCATAATTTGACTGGAGTGGAAATAGAAGATGATGTTAGTTGTGTATGGACCAATATCTCATTTAGGACATTTTTGACACAAAATAACACATGCACATGTCATGTGCCTCTGAATTAGAATAATTCGGTGATTTAAAGGCTCAAATTATGTTTTCATCATTTTGACTTAAAATGATTTGATAAAATTTAATAACCACATAAAATTTATTGCCCCATTTAGGGATGCATTAGCCTAAATCAGCACTTATAAATGACAATCTTGAACCATTTAGTGTGTTTAAGTGGTTTTGGCCCAATTTATGCATTTCACAAAATTTGAGTAAGATTGACAATTTCAATATAATGGTGTTAGGAATTAGATGTCTACAATAACACCTTATTGGGATACTTTTTTGACACACCTATAACCAAATGTAATCCATTGGCTAATCTTGATTCCAATTCCCTCATGGATTCTTCCCAGCAAGTGGTTGATAATTCTCAACCAATGCATCCTAATCTACATCAAGTATTCCCCAAGTCCAATAAAACATTCCTATGACTCATATATGACTCATAAACAAATCCTTTCTTCCAACATGCCTACCACTTTACAATAACCCATTAAAAATTTGTTTGAGTCACAACATCAACTTACTACCAATATTCCACCCAGATAGGTGGTGACCAATCTTCCACCCCAATAGGTGGAAACCAATCTTATACCCCAATAGGTGGTAACCAATACTCCACCCTAATAGGTGGTGACTAATATTCTACCCTAATAGGTGGAGACTAATCCTTTACCTCAATAGGTTGTGACTAATCTTCCACCACAACCCAATAAGTGGTAACTAATCCCCAATAGACATTGTCTAACAAACAACACATTCTCTTTAATCAATAATACACCTCTTCAAACCAACATGGTTTTCCACCTAACTAGTAATAGATACAATAGATCACTAATGGTCAACAACAAGTTCCCTTTCATTCCCAACAAATATCATTTAATTACTAGTAAACCATTCCTCCATCTAGGCCATAGTTTCTTCCAAATTAGTAATGCCCTTAATAGCGAGTGCTTTGCCAACAATAAGTACCCTATCATAAATATAACCCCAATCAATAGGTTAATATTCCTATTAAAAAAAATTGATTAAAAATTCCTCAATACCTCATGCCGCCATTGTATCCAAGTTCAGTTAATCCACCCTTTAATACCCCACAACATATGACCAATCCATCATATTCTGTTTTCACTTTTCAGGACTTGTAAGAGGTAAAATATGTAGTTTATACCATCCAAGTAGGTAATTAGGGTAAAAAATTCAAATTATATGGCATATGCTCTTATCCTTAGTTCAAATTATATGGCATATGCTCTTAACCTTTGGATATGAACTATCTTCATATCCAATTCCCACATCATTTTGAGATTCCCAAATTTAACAAATACAAAGGGAAGGGTGATCCAAAAGAACACTTGAAATAATTTTTTTTTTCATGAATAAGTTGTGTATATTAGGGTGTATTTACTTCATTTATTTCCTTATAGTTTGATTAGGTAATCCTTAGAATGGTTTCTACATATACATAAAAAAATTGTTGATAAATTTGATGACTTATTTGAAAAGTTTGTGCAACACTTTTCCTACAATGTGGAACAGGAGGTAACTATGGTTGACATGTGTCATGCTAAATGAAGAGGGGGAGAAGGTTTTTTAGTACAATGGTATCATGCATTGGCTAGATGATTCCCACATAATCTCACCAATAAATAATCGGTCATAGTCTTTATTGATAATTTGTAATTATATATCCCTTGTAATCTCTAATTCCATTGTGCAAACACCTTTGAATATATTATCACAAAAAGATTAAAATTTGAGCAGTCCCTCAATTATAAGGGTTTATCAAATTCTATTCTCAAAACCATATTAAAAATAAGGTTCAAATGCTTGCCTTAGTGTAAACTCAAGTGAGTACATCTAAGAAGCCTAAATTATTGAATAAGAACAAAAATGTTTTCAGAGATGGGGTAACCAAATCTAGACATGTGTAAATGGTGAAACCACCACCTACTCAAGTAACCCCACCTAATCAACCACTTACTTTTTAATGACCACCTCCAAGAAGAGGCCAATGCCAAAATATAATTTTTAGTGATCTTGGAAAGCCTATTGAGGTTGTAATCTAAAAGTTGGTTGCATCTAACATGATCATTTACCTAGTTCCAAAACTATTTCCAAAAGGCCAAACTAAACCTAACTAGTGTAGAGAAAATGATTTTTGTGACTATCATTGAGTTATAAGTCATTCCATTCATAGATAAGTGTAACTTCACCACTTCATCCAAGACTTTGAATAAATATAATTAGGTAATGTTTTTCCTATGTCCAATCAAAATTTAGGTATATACCAAAATACTTCCTGCATTATAATTATAACAACTAACATCAAAAATCAACATCATGCCAGTAATTAAAACCAAGATATGCCTCCCAACAATCAAAATACACAATGGAATCAATAACAGTAGTAACAAATTAATTGTAATAAAGGTTAGGAGAGCCAATCTAACCCCTTCATCAATAAGAATGCCCCTATGACTATGTCAATGTTATAGGTCGCATTACTATCATATATATCACCACTATCAAAATAAATCCTAAGATAATAGTCAATAATGATTGACATCTACCATCATCCATTTTAATATCTCCCCCCTAATATACTAGTAATTTTCCTTTGGTTCAACATGTTATTAATACTATCCAATGACCAATAGACACTATTCCATGCCCTTTTTCTAATTATAATAACCACTCTCCAAAGGGATTATGTAATCACAACTCAATATTCTAGGGTTATCATCTAAGAACCCCAACTGTATTCCTATAAAAATCCCATTCAAGATCCTCCAAATCAAAAACCCAAACCAAATGTTGTTAATGATAAGCCATACATTATTTTAGAATAATTATAGAAGATACCAGTGTATATTTATATCCTAGATCTTCTATATGTATCAAACGTCCATAAAAACATATTGAATGAGATTTTAATCTAATCTAAAGTCCTAATTGACATTATTCCAAAAATATTCCAAACACTTGTGAGTAATCTATACCCAAGCCAATAGCTCACATTTTACCAAAGTGATATGTCACCTCTTGGTCCTCTTCATAATAACCCACTTTATATATAGGCCTTTATCTTAAGACATAAGATCAACCATGTCCTCTTAAACAATGATTTAGGTTTGAATATCATAGTTTTAAATGTATTTAAACATTTGGGCTATATAACATCATATATGCAACTAGATATTATTACTATCAAGGCTCATGATAATGAGGAGAGAGAATCATAAGGCACCATTTTCTTATTTGTTATTATTGGTCATCTAACCCATTATACTCTTTTCCATGTCCTGGACCTAGAACTATCATACAACTTACCCTTTGGGTGATCTTGGATACATGAAGTACACATAGTACCTTCTAATTTTCATTAGTGTAACAAATTCCCTCACTCATGCTTGGAGGTCACCATTCCTAGAGATTTGCATCCATACTAGTATTGTAAGCATCTTGCAGTAGAATAAAAAGGTTATAATCATCACCTTGTTCTAGATCAAGTCCCCAAAAAGGATAAACAGGTAGTTGTTTAACCTTATAAGTCAAATTATGTGGATCTAAGTAGCCTAACATCTACTGCATCTAGACCACATCCTCAAATATCCAACCATTTTACCATTACAGACAAAAGCCATGTCGAATACCAAACTAGAAATGCTTTTCACATAGTCAAATTACTAATCACACCTAAATCACATGGCAAGTCTAATATGAAGAGTGTTATAATAGAATGGCATAAGAGAGATAACTCTCACCAGAAAGGATGTATTTATTTTTTCAAAAGTACCACACAAGAACAAGAATAGATCAAAAGTGATGATGACTCATGGTTGTATAATGATGGATTTTCTACTTGTTATAAAAGCAACAAGTATCTTATTCCCAAAAAAAATGGATAATCAAGCTTATGTAGGCAAAGGCCTAGGGGAAAATCAACAAGTTCCTACTAAGACAATACTATCACTAAACATAAAATAAGTTGAGATTTAGATACAAACCTCCTGGGGGTAACCCCTTAGATCTCGAGAGTGATACCAATTTATTATCTAATAATGATGATTCTGATAATGACATAAAGTCTAATAATATCATTTATGATGATTTAGTTGATACCAACTATTTCAATACTATACCATTTGTAAAATTAAATGTATCACCTTTGATTACCCTATCTTCCTTCATCACCCCCAATTATTTGGTTAGGACCAACAAGATGCATAGATACCATTAGATGATATCAACAATGAGAAGGCAATTTCTAAATTCATGGGCCACAAAGATGGTTTTGTAATTGGTGACCATAAACAAGGATTCACTCTTACATTGGACCCTATCACCTATTTTGGAGAGCAGATGAACTTCCTTGGTCAAAAACAAAAAAATGAAAATGAAACATTGAGTTCCCAAAGTGAAAACCTTTTTAAGGCCCTTTTAAACCAAGAAAATAGTAAAGAAAAAGATGATTCCCATGGTGAAAACCTATTTTAGGCACCATTAGATGGGTAACTTCACCATCTTTCAAATGAAGCATAGGGTGCCTCTAGTCTTAGAACCTCATGTCAGTTAGAAATTAGTTCAGAAGATTAAAACGTATTTGGCCAATTGGTTTATTATTTACCACATGCCTTTACTGAGTGGCCTTTACCATCCTTTGGTGATTTAGATTCTTCCTACATGTGGGATCTTGATGATCTAGTTGAGCCAAAAGATAACGAATAAGAAAAATGCACTTCATTTCCTACTATTCTAGAATATGGTTTTATAACACTTGTAGAAAACACCACAAAAGTAAACATCAAAACCATAGGATATCCTAAATGGATCAAACTTGGAGCATCTCTCACTGAAGAGGAACATGAGCTTCTTACTACCCTCATTTAGGAGTTTATTAATATTTTTCCTAGTCCTATTTATATATGCCTGTCTTTTATCCTTTTCTAGTTATGGATCACCTTGTTATACACATATACACCAAGCCAATCAAACAAAATCTAAAAAAATGCATTCTCACATTGTCATACTAATCAAAAAGGAATTATAAAAATTATTGGAGTTAGGATGTATTCATCCCATAGACTATTTATAATGGATATCAAACATCATACTAATCATCAATAAATCCACAAGGAATTTTCATATGCATAAATTTTAGATATATCAATAAAGCATACCCAAAGAATGATTTTCCTTTATCGAACATTGATATGATCATAGATTCCATATCAAGATACAAAATGTTATATCTCATAGATGGCTTCTCAGGATATAATTAAAAATAAAATATCACCTAAATACCAACATAAAACAATATTCAGAACTCCATGGGGAATATTATGCTATCAAGTGGTGCCTTTTATCCTCAAGAACACTAGTGCTACTTACCAAGGTGCAATGACTATCATTGTTTGTGACATGATGCATGATATTGTAGAATAATATGTGGATGACATTTTGGGAAAGTCCAAAACAAGAGTGGGACATATAAAAATTTTATGAATAATCTTTGACAGGCTTCATGAATATGAGGTGCATCTTAATCCTACGAAGTGCATATTTGGCATCACTTTCAGTAAATTGCTAGCCTTACTTGTATCTTGTAAGGGCATTAAAGTTGATCTAACCAAGGTTAAGGAAATTATTTAAATACCTCCTCCATCTAATCTAAATCAAGTCCATAATTTTAGGGTAGAATTTAATACATATGACACTTAATTTCAAAATTGGCAGACAAGTGTCATCATTTCACTCACCTTTTGAATAAGGGCACCACTTTTTCATAGAATGTTGACTATCAACAAACATTTGAGCATTTGAAATTATATTTGGAAAATCCACCTATACCAATTCTTAGGAATCCACTACTTCTCTATATTTCAGAAACATAACATGCCTTGGGGGTACTCCTTGACTAAAATGATGATCAAAGGAAAGAACAAGAAGTGTATTATTTAACCAAAACATTGGTTAACTATGAACATAGCTATACACCAATTGAAAATCCTACATAACAATGGTATTCACAGCTCAAAATTTATGGCATTACATTCTCAAAAAAAACATTGTTATTTCCAATGAATATCCACTCAAATATCTACTTTCCAAGGCATTTTTGATTGGTTGTATGGCCAAACGGTTCATACTCTTAAGTGAGTTTGATATTGAATATGTACATAAAAAATAAATCAAGGGAAAATTACTTACAAATCAACTTGCCAAAGTACCCTTATTAGATACCAGACCACTCACTTTTAATTTCCCTAATGAGTCTATCTTGATTTTGGATGAACTATTTTCTAAATCATAGCACTAAACACTCTATTTTGATGGTTCCAACACATCTCATGGATCTAGAGCTAGCATTTTGTTCATAACACTGCATGGGGATATTATTCCCAAATCCTTCCAAATTAGTTTCATGTGTACAATAATATAATAGAGTATGAATCACTCATTTCAGGGCATCATCTAGCATTATAATGGAATATTAAGTAATTACATGTTTGTGGGGATTCTTATTTGATCATTAACCAAGTGATAAAGCATTACAAGACCAAATACAACAAGCATATACCTTATAAAAACATGGTAGACTATCTCAAGTATATCTTTGAAAATATCTAATTTAAACAGATACCAAGATTAATAATAAGACTATGGATGCAATGGCAAAAATTGGCTCATTGATAATAATTTCATATCATGTTTTGGATTACCAGTTCCTTATGAACATATTTTAAAACGTACTCATAAATGTTCAATATCTAAAATGGTATGTGATATTATTGGTCCCATCTCACCTTGGTACCATGAATTATATGAGTAACTTCCAAGAACACATCATTCTTGATAACCTTTATCATAATAAACAAAGATATTTTATTCATAATGCCTCTCATTATACCTTAATTGGTGCTACACTCTATCTTAGAGGATATGATGGAACTTACTTTGTTATTTAACTTCATAATAATCTAGCTTGGCACTTTAAAAATTACATAAAGGGATTTGTGGGGTTCATACTATTAGAATAGTCCTTACCAAGAAACTCCCATGTATAGGTTAGTATTGGCCACTATGAAATCATATGCATGCACATATGTTAATAACTTTAAGCTTTATCATAAACATGTTAATATTATTCATGCTCTAGCCTAGTCACTTGAGCTATTTACTACTCCTTGGTCATTTTCCATAAGGGGACTCGATCTCCTAGGGAAAAAAAAATTAGATGGACATAAACACATCCTCACTTCCACTGAGTATCTTATTAAGTGGTTTGAATCCATTACCCTCACATAACCAGTAAGCAAAAATATAAATTCATTTTGAATCACATTATCTATCACTTTATCATTCTTTCTAACATCATTTATGATAATGGAGGATCCTTTAAAAATAAGGATGTCAAATCCATTTGTGCCAAACACCACATCAAACAATAGTTTTCCACTCCTTATTTTCCCCAAATCAAGGTCCAAGCTAGGACATCTAACAAGACCATAGTTTAAATCCTTAAAAAGATAGTAAATGTTGTTGATCATGAATATCACTTAAAATTATTTAATTCCCTCTATGCTTACCATAATAATACCTAAACCCCTATAGGAGACACACCATATTCCTTATTTTATGACATTGGAGCTATTCTCCCTATTGAGATTTAGTTTCCTTCCTTGAACATTTCATTATAAAATATCATTGATAATGAGGACTATAGATTAGCTTGGTTGAAAGAACTGAAACTACTTGATGAAAAAATGATTATTTCCTTGAATAATATTTAGTCCTATTTGAATAGGTTATGTCACAACTATAACCAGTGCATCAATCCTAGAGAGTTTACAATTGGTGAGATTGTGTTGAAGGAAAATCAAAAAATACCAATGTAGGATGTGAAAATAAGGGAAAAATTGAGCCTAATTAGCTAGGACCATTCATTATTATAACTAATTATGGATTTGGAGCATACAAGACAAATTGGCTACACCATATGGGTAAGATTTAGATGAGCTCATGAATATTATGCTTCACAAGTGCTTCTATGATTTATTTTCTTGAACATTGTCTATGAAGACCACTAATTAGGGGTAGATCTTATCATCTTCCCTTCATGTCATTTTCATAATTGTGTTAGTCCCTCTCATTCTGATATCCTCTTAACATCCTAATATTGATTCTAATTTATAGTTATAATAGACATATTTAGATGGCTGATTTAGAGAAATATTTAATAGATAATTTAGATCTAGTCATCATCAGCACATCTTTAAAGATAGTATTTTAGCATGATTTGACATGGTTTTTCTATGTAATGGTTCATGAAACTCCATATTTTAGTTTTTTCAAAAATTATATACCATTAATACCATTTTATCATTCTCTTACTTCAATCTGTTATTGATTGTTAGTTGAACTACATTGACTTGAGGTCCATTTGGACTATTTAGGTAGTGTTCAGTTTCTAAGGTTAGCTTTGTCACCCCTATGTCATGCTCTCATCATTTTGAGAGAATTTTTAGCCATGTTCTTTACATTTTGTGAGAACTTCATGCCATTATCTTATTTAAACCCTATCTAAGGTTACTTTTTACTTTGATAGAGGATTCCCTTATGTATTTGTTCATATGCATGTGCATCTTTCTTGCCAACTATTCATGTAAAAACCTTATTCTATAAAGGTCCCAAAATATCCATAAGAGATATAAACCCACAAAAACACCCTAAAAAATTCAAAACTTCCAAAAAACATAAGATTTATAAAAAGTAGCTGACAATTTCCATAAGAGATATAAAGCCACAAAATATTTTATACAACTTTCCATGATCATTTTAGTTCCATAGTACCATTTCTCCATTTTCCTCCCATTTCTGGGAGAACTACATCGATTTGAGGTCCCCATAGACTATGTAGGTAGTGATTAGATGGGATCTCAGGTCAACTTGGCCACTCTTACCATTACACACTCTCACCATTTTTTGAGTTAACTATCTACATAGTTTCATCATTTTACAAGTTCATTCCTTTTTAATGTAGGATCATCTTGAATGGACATGGAGGACAAGTTGAAATCATCAAGCATGCAAGCTCAAGTCATGTTTTAGTGTGGATAAGTTTTGAATTTGAGTTCAAATTATATTTCACTCCAAATGTTGTTTTAAGAGGAGTAAATGTAATTGTGAAAAAAGTAAAAAGTAAAAATGGTGAAAAGTAGTTAGAGAAGATCTCCCATGTTGGAAGCCAATCTTGGGTTGTGGATCAAATAAAAGAAGTGGTTGAAATCTTCCAAGCATAGGATGTTGTTAGATAATATTTCCCATTTAATATGTTGGTTTGCGTAAATCTCTCTTATTTGTTTATCTTAGAACCCAAGTTGGGCATAGGGGAGAGAAGGAATTTAAGAGTGTTATATGTATATTGTCAAAATTAATCTTGAAAAGAGAGGAGAGATGGAGAGAGAGGATCTCTCATTCAAGGGAAGAAAGATAGAGAGGTGAACCAGGAGATCAAAGCATGTAATAATGCAAGGAAGAAAGTGGAGATTGCATGTGAAGATAAAAAGAAGGTGTGAATATGTCCAATAAGGCTATTAGAAACCATTAATTCCCATGAATCATGTAATCTTAAGAAATATGATGGTAAGTATTCTAGTTTGATTAAGAAGATGGATATTTTATTTTCATGTGAATGTATATAAATAGTGGTCTCATATATAGAATTTTGGTTTAAGGTAATATAAAGAGTATACAGGCCTATGTGTATGTATCTCCCTTAGAGATTAAATAAAAATGATCACCTTATGGTTTAATACATGCATGAGGAAACTTTAGATGTATACTAAGAACAAGTTGGAAATGGTATTATGTGACAAAGAGGTATAAATAACTTTGAATTGTGTAAGGGTTATGGACAAGGTAATTTAACACAAACATAGTCCACTATCCTTTGAATAGATATACATAAATATGAATGCATGGGACCTAAAAAATAATGGGAGTAGGTATATAGCATGAATAAGTATCCAAATGATGAGAAAGTAGACCTAGAAATCCTGCCCTCGACCTGTAGGTGATAAAGTACAGGTACTTACAAGAAGTTTAACATGTTTTGTTGACCAAAGGGAATGAAAGTAACATTTTTGTCATGAGAATACATCAAGGAGAGAAGAGGAAAGTATTTTAACACCCATTGGAAGCAAGATCCATTGAAACCCTTGGAGTATATTGTTGACTGTCATAAAAACATAGTGAAAACAATGATAGATTCCCTTATTTGGAGTGAATAAAGGTTTAGCTTGGAAAATTTAATGAATGGAAAAGTTGTATGAAATATATAAAGACTTATATCAACCATTGAGATCCCTTGAAACCCATAAAAACACTCACAAATTAATTGGGTATGCTCTCAACCTATGTAGACCCATGAAAGCCCTAGAATTAGGGGTTAGTGGATAAAGGGAGATTCCATTAGTAGAATGGATTGAAACTTTGTAGTATTTCCCTTAGGTAAGTTAACAAACTAATGGAATTAGTTTCATACCTATAGTGTATGGTCAAGTATGGAAAATATCACTTGCAATCAAGTTCTAGGTGAATCCATGCAAAAGAGAGTAGGCCCAACTGAGAAAATTGATTTTGTCTAAAGGAGGGGGATAATAAATGATCGATTCACATATAATGGAATATGGTTATCTTTAATGATTATTTTTTTGGCTATAAAGTGCATATAATGTTTAGGAAAAGGAGCTTTGCATAAAAAGAGGGCTAATCTAAGCAGGGCTTATAAAAGGAAAGTACAAATCTATACAAAGGAACTTCATATGATTCTCAGGTATGTTACATAAGATATTAATGGGTATCCAAAACTATCTTAAAATTAATTTTTGAGATAATTCATTATAAATTATGGTCAATAAATAGAAAAAGGGCTACAAGGAAGATATGCCAGCTAACATGTAATTTGAGAATTTTAAAACTTCTACCAAAGGATGAATGATCTTTATGGGTCTATATAGATATGTTAAGGTGTATGAGATTTGTTAGAGAGGTTATATAAATAAATAAATAAATTTTATTTCATAAGTGGGGTTTTTTAATCTAAATAATAGATCTGAGAGGGGGTGTGTGTATATTGACACAATTTTAGTATCAGAGGAAATTTTTTATCTAGGATGGGCATCAAATTCTAGTATCAGAGCTTGAATCTCTTTGTAATTTGGAAATTTTTTGATTATCATGATTTCTAATGATTTTTCATAGGATTTCAAAAAATGAGAATAGAATAAAGGACCAAAAGACTAGGGTGTAAAAGACCTAGGTGAGATCCAAGAAATTATCAAAAGACTAGGCAAGGAAAAAGGCTTGGGTGAGACAAGTACACCAAAAGACTTGGGTGAAAAATACCTAGGTGACGACCTAAAAGTATCAAGAGACAAAGGTGTAAAATACTTGGGTAGAGATCTCAGAGATAGAGATATTTTTTGAGAAGAATGTAGAGCAGTAGAGTACATAAGAGTACTAAGGAGAAATAAAGCATCCAAAAGAAGAAAGGTATGACTAGTAACAAATTTTATAAAGAGATTACTAATTTGAAGAGATATTTAGCTAATTTTTCAGATAAATATGAGTTTTGGATGTAGTTTAATAAGAAATCATGGGTATGGCTAATGAGGAAGAAGTTTAAGTGGCCAATCAATTTCCTAATGAAGAGTAAAAGCAGGCAAAAGGAGATTTCCAATAAAAATGAAGCCCATAGAGGCTTGAAGAGTATGAACAAGTTACCAAGTAAGCAACAAGATGAGAGATAAGTTGTGAATAAGGTTCTCATAGTGGAGAACAAGAGAAGAGAAGAAAGAGAAGATGAAGTGCCAAGAAGAGCACTTGAGAAGATGAGAGTGTTGGTGAAGAGAACACTCATAGGGACCTTGTGGTCTCTTATTTTTACATCTAATGTTATCTTTGAATGGGTAATTATAGGTATGAGAATCCTTATAAATTTCAAGAGAAAGGCCTTGAAGAGTGAGAATATTGGTGCAAGAGAAGACACCAAGCACACAAGTGGATGTATAAGAGAGAATGAAGAGTTTGTTGTTGTTGATAAAGAAGGAGAGATGCATTGTTCAATGCATGAGAAAGGTATTTAGAACCTCATACAAGAAAGAGAAGATATAAAAGATGAAGATGAATTCCATGATGTCATGGAATACCAAAAAGAGATAAGAGAACAACCAAACATAAAGAAAGAGAAAGATTACTCCATAGGTCAACCTACCAAAGAGGTAAAGGAAGTACTAGGACCTAATTTTGATTGTTCTTATGAACATGAAAATGATGATGTATATATTGGAAAAGGTAAGAGGAATATGAAGCCCTCACATAAATCAGTCACTAATGGATACATAGTGCCTAAGTGGATGATGAATCACATACCCTAGCAACAAGTAAGAAAGCAAGCAAGTTTACCTATTAAGATTGATTTTCCTCATATTCCTAATATGAATATATGTGTGCATGAAGATGAAATGACAAAAAATTTGATTTTTTGTTACAATAGCATGGTTACAAGATGCCTAAATGGTTTGAGAAGTCAAAAGACAAGAGAAAGGTTCAAATATGGGTACCTAAGAAGAGAAAAAGTGAAGAAGATGTGAGTGTTGAGGAGCTTGAACAAATGAGTCCATGGAGGAGAATGGAAGCTAATACAAGTATCCAAGAGAATTATAATAAGATGGAGAGTATGGAAGAGGCATTTCATGAAGACAAGAAGCTTGAGAGGTATACCAAAGAGATGAAAGGTAAACAAATTATTTATGATGATGTTTTTGAATCATTTGATGATATCTTTATGGAAAATAAAGAATGGAAAATACCTATGAGGACTAATATTAAGTAAGGAGAGAATTTCAAATGGATGGATGATGAGGAAAGGGGTGAGTATGTAACAAAGCAATGGCTAATTGAAAGCAGAGATAAAATAAGAGGCTTCAAACAGAGATTGAAAAGAGCAAGGAGACACAAGTTATTGGTGATCCAATTGTATTTGATAAGTATATTGATGAAGGAGTTGATTTGTATGAAGACAAGCTAAGAAAATATGGCATGAGGTATAAAACAAGTAAAGGAAAAGCAAATTTCAAGATTAATGAGCCCAAGTTTGATGAAGAGAATGGTGAGGTAGATGATTTCTCACTAAAGGAGGAAATGAGAATGTTGGATGAGATCTTTAGTTCTTTAAGAGAGTTTTGTAGAGGTACAAACCATGGTGAGAACACCATGGGTGAGAGTGAAGCAGAAAAAGAGCAAAACAAGGTGTCAAAGGTATTTTTTATTAATAAACAAGAGATTGAAGGCATTCAAGAGGTTTCATGGCCTCAATTTTTTGATTCTAAGGTGGATTTTGATGTTTTGAATGCATGTTTTGAAGAGATGGAGATAAATTAAGTCCATAGCTCAATGTAAAAACTCTTGAACCAAGAGGATCAAGAAGAAGTTGACCACATGTATGAGAGTGAAGCATGGAGATAGGATGTGGTAGCTAAAAAGGAGATGAGGAGAAGAATATAAAAAAATGGGAAGAAAAGCAAAATCAAAGACAAAGACTATCAAAGATAAACACAAACATTGGCATCGGAAACAAGACCTTGGGATCCAGGTATATAATGAAGACTAAAGCATAGAGGAAGCATTCCATTTGAACTAAGGTTTAAATTATTTCTTCAGGGAGAGTATGATGTAGGAGCATCTCGAATGGACATGGAGGACAAGTTGAAATCATCAAGCATGCAATATTAAGTCATTTTTTAGTGTGGATAAGTTTTGAATTTGATTTCAAATTGTATTTCCCTCCAAATGTTGTTTTAATAGGAGAAGTAAATGTAATTGTGAAAAAATTTAAAATTAAAAGGGTGAAAAGTAGTTAGATAAGATCTCCCACATTGGAAGCCAATCTTGGCTTGTGGATCAAATAAAGGAAGTGGTTGAAATAATCCAAGCATAGTATGTTGTTAGATAATCTTTCCCATTTAATATGTTGGTTTGAGTAAATCTCTTATTTATTTGGCTTAAAACCCAAGTTGGACGTAGGAGAGAGGAATTTATTATTTAAGAGTGTTATATGTATATTGTCAAAATTTATCTTGAAAATAAAGGAGAGATAGAGAGTGAGGATATCTCATTCAAGGGAAGAAAGATAGAGAGGTGAACCAGGAGATCAAAGCATGTAAGAATGCAAGGGAGAAAGTGGACATTGCATGTGAAGACAAAAAGAAGGTGTGAAAATGTCCAATAAGGCTATTGGAAGCCATTAATTCCCATTAATCATGTAATCTTAAGCAATATGATTGTAAGTATTATATTTTTATTAATAAGGATATTTTATTTCCATGTGAATGTATATAAATAGTGGTCTCATATATAAAATTCTGGTTTAAGGCAATATAAAGAGTATGCAGGCCTGTGTGTATGTATCTCCCTTAGAGAATAAAGAAAAATTATCACCTTATGGTGTGATGAAACTTTATATGTATATTAGTAACAAGTTTGAAATGTTATTATGTGACAAATAGGTCTAAAGAACTTTGAATGTTTTAAGAGTTATAAACAGGGTTATGGATAGGGTAATTTAACACAAACACAGTCCACTATCCTTTGAATAGATCTAAATAAAGAGGAATTCATGGTAATTTGAAAATCATGGGAGTAGGATTTTATCATGAATAATTCTCAAAATTATGATAAAGTGGACCTATAAACCCACTAAATGCCTTAAGATCCTAGAAATCTTGCCCTCAGCCTGTAGGTGATAGAGTACAGGTAGTTACAAGAAGTTTAGCATTTTTTTTTTACCAAAGGTAATGAAATTAAATTTTTTTTCATGAGAATACATAAAGGAGATAATATTAAAGTATTTTTAATACATAACACCCATTGGAAGCAAGATCCTTTGAAACCCTTGGAGTATATTGTTGACTGTCATAAAAACATAGTGAAAACAATGATAGATTCCCTTGTTTGGAGTGGAAAGAGGTTTAGATTGGAAAATTTAATGAATGGAAAAGTTGTATGACATCTATACATACTTAAATAAACCATTAGGATCCCTTGAAACCCATAAAAACACTCCCAAATGAATTATGTATGCTCTTAGCCTGTGTAGACCCTTGAAAGCCCTAGAATTAGGGTTTAATGGATAAAGGGAGATTCCACTAGTAGAATGGCTCAAACAAATTTAATATTTCCCTTAGGTAAGTTACCAAACTAACATAATTATTTTAATACCTATATTTTATGGTCAAGTATGAAAAATATCACTTGCAATCAAGTTCTAGGTGAATGCATGCAAAAGAGAGTAGGCCTATCTAAGAAAAGTGATTTTGTCAAAAGGAGGGGACTAATACATGGTTGATTCACCTTTAATGGCCTAATGAGTATCTGTAATGATGCTTTTTTTGGCTATAAATTATGTACAATGTTCAGGACAAGGAGGTTTGCATAAAAAGAGGGCTAATTTGAGCAAGGCTTATAAAGGGAAGTATAAATCCATACAAAGGAACCTCATTTGATTCTTAGGTATGTTACATAAGATATTAATGGGTATCTAAAAATATCTTCACATTAATGTTTGAGATAACCTATGAGAAATTATGGTCAATAAATAGAGAAAAAGGGCTATAAGGAAAAGATATGCCAGCTAACAGGTAATTGAGAATCTTAAGCCTTCTACCAAAGGATGAATGATCTTGATGGGTTTATATAGATATTTTAAGGTGTATGAGATTTGATAGAGAGGTTAGATAAAAAAATCAATAAGTTGTCTTGCATAAGTGCCATTTTTGAATGCAAGGATTAGGTCTAAGAGGAGGTGTGTGTACATTGACACAATTTTAGTATTAGAGGAAGTTGTTTGAGCTACGATGGGCATCACTTTTATTATATATATCAAATAATATTTATATTTATACATTCACATTCTTATCATCCCATTTCTCAAGATAACTACATTTGGCCTGACGTCCATTGGACTATGTAAGCAGTTCTTGGATGCATGGGGCATCTTAGGACAACTCAGCCACTTCATTCATCTTATTCTATTCCCCTCATCTCAACATTTTCAAAAATTACGTGTGAAATGTCTCTTTCCCTTTGGAAATACCTAAGAGTAACACCTTATCAATACACACCCTAAATGGTTAAATCATTTCTTTATGTTTCTTTTATTTTCAAGTTTGAATGTGTATAATTGTGTGTTTACTTGTTTATTACTTTTTTATTGGTGTGGGTGTGTTTCTTCTAAATTTATAAGTTTACTTAGGTTTAGTGTATTATAATCTCCACTTATATTGGATATATTATATCATATTTTTGAGTTGTATATATTTGTATCTAACCTAAATCTTAGTTTCTTGCATTATGATTTACACTTAGGGATTGAGGCTTAATATTTTGATCTTAAGTTGTTTACATTTGAATCTTGACCAATTGATTATGCTTAGGGCATATATTTTTATCATTATTTATTTATAATTATGATGCCTAATGTCAAATGAAAAATCAAAATTTAAGTGTAAAGGTCTAACATGTCATAATAATACATCTCCTTGTCTACTATCCTAAAAAAAGAGCACTAAATTCTGAGACTAATATATATGCTACTCATAATACGTATCAACAAATGAATGTATATAAAGAGTCATAAATAAGCATGTATCAAGTGCCAAGTACATAGATGCCAATTTCATCATGAGGATGGCTATGCGTGATGGAGAGAAGCTGGGCAGCCAAATAGGCACCCTCAGTGCGGAGCAGCTTGTGACAGGGGGGAGTGCATAGGAGGCCGAGAAGGTTTACGTGAGTGAGGGCTCTAAGCTTAGAAGGATCAATGGTTGCTTACCTCGAAGCCAAGAGAGACCGGTCTTGGTGATTTCCCTAGACTCTATGAAGGATGAAGTTGAATACCTAACTGCTCATGCCCTATTATGCAAATTTTTGGGCATCTGTATCTCCTTACCAGCTTTAGAAGCCTGGATTCAGAAAACTTGGTAGATTGAGGGGGACTTTGACATCATGTTGGCTGGAAACCATTATTTCATGGTGAATTTTTCCTCTGTATCACACTGTAATAGGATTTTTGAAGGAGGCCCTTACTTCTTCAATCGGATTGGTTTGTTCCTAAAACCTTAGCATGCAGGGTTTAACTCGGCTGAAGACCTTCTAGCTTGTGCCCCTATCTGGGTTCATTTGTCAAGATTGCCTTTGGAATTCTGGTGTGAGGATATCCTCCACTAGATAGTGACTATGCTTGGGAAACCGATGGCTATTGCACATCAAAATTTAGACAGAAAGGTAATCTCTTATGCTCATATATGTGTGGATATTAATCTGAATAACCCCCTGCCAGACTCTCTATAAATTTGTATGGGAAATTCTTCATGGATTTAGTAATTAGATTACAAAGCTATTCCTTTTCGATGCCACATCTGTCACGTGTATGGCCATCTACATCAACAATGTCCTCAAGCTGTCAGAGATAATGTTGGTCAAGGAGAATCACTTGGAACACGAGTGGCCAAGGGCAATAGAGGAACCAGCTAGCTGAGCCATATGGGGAAGACCCATGGCCATTCAGATAGCGCTAGTAAAGGTAAAAATCCCCTTTACCCCATAAGTTTGGAGCAGGGCACAGCAGGCCCCAGGGGTCCTGACAAGGAAGGTTTCACTATAGTCAGGTGCCGTTCAAAAAATTATGGATAGAAGAGACCAAATATTGACAAGCAAATTGAGGCTGGTTTCAACCGGTTTGATGTTCTAGACAATATGAATATAGAGGATGGCATCCCTGAATTGTTGCAGGGGGAAGAGGCAAAGACAATGGAACATCTCCCCCCAGGTGATGACTCAATAAGATTGGATCCTCAGTCGATGCAGGAGATAACCCAAGATTTGCAGGATGTTCCCCTATCAACCACGATAGTGCCAGGCAACAAGGAGGTTAGCTAGGCTGATATGGCAAAGGAGGTGGAGGCATCCAGGAAAGACAAAGGTTCTTCCTCTAGACTTGGCCTTATGTAACGACCCTTCAAGAAGGCTTCGGGTTCCACTCCTTCAAGGGCTGGGTGAAAAAAGGACCAAGAAAGACTCAAACTCACAGGGGATCTTCTAGTAGAGGTGGGGTATGTTAAACCCCTGGAGAAGCACTTTGCACACTCTACTCAATGATCGTCCTTTCATGGAATGTTAGGGGGTTGAACAGCTCCCCTCATCAAAGAGCTATTCATAAATTGGTAAGTGAACATTCTCCTGACATCCTTTGTATCTAAGAGACTAAATTTTTAGTGGACTCTTAGTTTTATATATGGAAAAATTTTGGTATTTTAGGAACAACCAATGTGTGGGGGCATTCAGTTGCTCTGGTGGGTTGGCCATGTGTTGAAACCCAAAGTGCATAATGCCCTTGAGTTGGTTGTCCAAAAACTTGGCTCTCACAATGATTGCTACCTCCAAGGAATCAGGGGAATTCATTCTTGTTACTAATGTCTACCCCCCTGTGGACCTCCCTGGACAGCTGAAGTTATGGAACCATATTCACTATGTGAGAAGTTGCCACCCATATTTGCCTTCGATATTGACTGGGGATTTTAATGCTATCCTCAGCTTGGAGGAAAAGAGGGGAGGATTGACTCAGTTGGGGCCATCTTCAGAGACCCTCCGGAAAAATATCAAATTCTTGTGCCTCTCAGATGTCAAACCTCTCAATGGTATTTTCACCTAGAACAACAGGAGGAGTGGTGAAGCTGGTATCTCTGAGCGCCTTGACAGATTCCTTATGTCTTACTTTTGGCAATCCATCTCCAAATCCCTAGCTTCAAAAATTCTTGACTAGAGAGGTTTAGATCACTCACTGATTAAGCTATCTACTAGCCACATCCCTGGGCCAAGGAAGGCCCCCTTTAAGTTTCAGCTCATGTGGCTCTGCGAGCCCTCTCTGCAGGATCTTATGGCACAGTGGTGGAGACAAGGGGACCCAGCTTTGGCACCGTTATGTTCTCCTTCACCAAAAAACTCTAGTATGTTAAGGGGAGGCTGAAGTATTGGAATGCAAATAGATTTGGGAATCTCCATACTATGAGGAAGAAGGCTCAAGACCATTTGGATGGGATTACTAAGTAGATTAGAGACCGCAGCCTCTCTGAGGATCTTCATTTGGTAGAATCACAAGCAGCGAATGAGTTAGCTAAATGGGAACTTCGGGGGGAGATATTCTAGAAGTAGAAGGCTCACATTGATTGGCTCCAGGAAGGAAACAGGAACACTACCTTTTTTCACATGTTTGTGCAGGCTAGGTGCAACAGAAATTATATGTCCCACCTGGTATGCCCAAATGGGACACATTTGAATACTACCTAGGATATATCCAGTGCAGTGGTTTGGTATTTTTCTAACCTTTTCTCAGAGGGGCTACCCCCTTTTGAGATGGAAAAAAATGTTGTGTTGTCCTGCATCCCATCTGTGGTGACCTCAGGGTTGAATGAGTATCTGATGAGGCCTATTGAAAGGGCCAAAGTGGAGGGAGTTGTGTTTAGCATGAAAAGAGGTAAAGCTCCTGGGCCTGATGGCTTCCCAACTAAATTTTTTTAGGACTTTTGGGATATCATCAAATAGGATATTTTTGCTGTGGTTCAGGAATCTTTTTCTAACAAAGAAATGCTTAGAGTCTTGAATGCCACCTTCCTAGTCCTAATTCCAAAGAAAGAGCAAGTGAATCAGCTGGAACATTTTAGGCCTATTGCGCTCTACAATGTGATATATAAAATCATCACTAAGCTCATAGCTGAGAGGCTCAAAAGATGCCTTCCTTTGATTATTTTAGAGGAACAAGGTGGATTTGTGGCTGGAAAGCAGATTCTAGATGAGGTGGTCATTGCCTCGGAAGCTATTCATTTTATGAGCAACTCTCAGGAGCGTGCCATGTTCATCAACCTAGATTTAGCTAAGGTTTATGATAGGGCCAATTGGAGATTCCTACAAAAGGTCTTGTTGGCTTTTGGTTTTAACCTAGCATGGATTCAATGGATGATAAGTTGTGTTACTACGCCCTCCTTCTTGGTCCTTATCAATGGTCAACCCACCAAGATT